>CM076655.1:2227337-2345410 GCA_038496675.1 Rachycentron canadum
AGAGAGAGAGAGAGAGTTGTGGGGTGCAGAGATGCACATGACTTAACATTTCTTGCTGGTTTTGGGAGATCATAAGGTCTGGTACTGGCATGAAGTGGATTCAGGCATCACTGTGAAAACACATAACAGTAATTCAAGACTAAATAAATGCAATGGGAAAACTGACATTTTTCACAGCTCTTTGCAATAAAATATTGGGAAAAAGTTTATTACAATGCATTTAGCTTAATAGCTGTCAAATAGGTGCCCACACATAGCTCCAACTGAAGAGACTGGACAGAGGAATCATATGACAATGTCAATGGTGAGATAATGAAGACACCGAACAAAGAAATGCTTTCATAAACATCAGTGTAACAAATTGAAAGCACAAATCTGTAACATTTAATGCTCAAAGTTCCCACACAGTGTACGAAAGTGAAGAGACACATAGACTTTAAACTCTTCCCACTTGAAACTGATCGGACAGTGACAGTCCAGGCACAAAGTATAGACCAATCACAAGGCAGATTGATCCGTTACCTTAAACTCTCTTGATCCTTAAAGGTGCAGTAGATTTAAGATGGAGGACGATGCAGGTTTGAAAATCTTTTAAGATCTGCAGTGGAAATGAATGTAAGAGAACCACCTTCGCTCTGATTGGACAGTGTTTTGTGACGAGCCGTCACCGTCCAATCAGGTTCTAGTGGCAAAGTTTAAAATTCACTATGTAAGTTCAAGCCCATACACTTTGTGGGAATTTCAAACGCCGACTTTTACATAGTTTTCTGCTGTGTATTTGTACAGTTAAGTACTCATCATTTGTGCCTATTTTTGGTTCTCAGTTTTTAACAAAAATATTGATTTTTTTTAAAAACAGATTTAAAACAACATTTTTTTAATTGTTAGTGTATCTCACTTAAAAAAAATCAAAATGTCTTTCCCAATCAAATCAATATAGTTTTTATAAGAAAGTTAACGTACCTTACATCCAGCTGTGTAGTTTCTTCATAAAGGACACAGGAGCCTTGATGACGTTTCTTTCTTTGACGAAGGGACACGTTCACTTCCGCCGTCTTAACGTCTGTCATCCATATGTAAAAGAAAAATGGCGGGCGTCTCAGCGGCCGTTAACCAATTAGCTATGACGACAGTGTATTAAAGCGGGTACCTGTTTCCTCCTCTGTTTCTCTCCCTCCGCCGAGCACGGTCTATTTCCTGGTCGCCCGACATTTTTGCCACAGTTACCAGAGCGGTTTTTGTTCTCCGCGTTTGTTTGTCCCCAAATAATTTTTTGTTATGCTGTTGTTCACATTGATAATTTATAATCTTCCTACCTATTCCCACCATGGACCCTCTCCCTCCCTCCGAGGTGACCCCCCCTGTATCGGTCCGCGCTCGGCTGGACACCGGCTGTACGGACCGACAGAGCCTCGGCCGGGAGCTTTGTCCCGGCGTTTGTGGACGGGCTGTGGTTCACCTGGTGGCCCGAGTCCAGCTGCCCACAACCAGGCCCGATGTTCACCACACTCGGCTCATTATTGGTCATGGCGGTGGAGCAAAATGGCTCAATTTGTTAATTTCCTGCCACTTCCTCCATGTGAACCGCCTCCTTTTAGAAGGAGAAGAAGGAGGTACAAAAATGGCCGCTCTTTAATGAAATCACATAATCTTCACAACGTGGTTCACTCATATTGTCACGGAAGGAGTAAAGCAGCAAGGAAACCTTCATCTGTGAGGGAAAGAAAGTTAATAAACCACAGGTGAAGGTTGAAGACACACAGCAGCTGTACATGAGGTTCAAGTTACTAGAAAATTCACACACAACATTCATTAATTTACAGCTCATGCATTTGAAAGATTAACACAAGGACACTGACTTTAAAAAATTAATGTATTGCATTATTAAGTAATAAGATACTAAGAGACAGGTAGTCTGGTTGTTATTCTGATTCCAGCTCACAGCAGGGATGCAGCCAGCTGAGTGTTTCAGTGTAGACCAGTGGGATTATAGGACTGACACTGCGTCCACTGCAGTATTTAGTTTTACAACATTACATTCTGTCTATTCATCTTAATGGGAAAAAATGTCTTCTTAAAAGTATGAAATATATCAAAACTGAATACATCTGTGTTGTCAATAAGCCAAACATTTTAAAGTTTATATGGAGAGTCTGTGTTGAAGCATCCAGAAGGAGATGTGAATATAAAAATAGTGGAATGATGTGTTTTTAAACCAGACATGAACTTTTAGTGGGATTGCATTGGCAACAATCCCACCTAATATGGAAAATCACTTCCATTTCATCACATTCTGATGTGTCATGTCTGATTGATTGTCATGAACGTGCATGGGGTGCCCTGGTGTCTTGCCTGGCATAGTGCATATCATGAATTTATTAATTATTATTGATTAATTTCACCGCTGCTATTACCACAGTTTATTAAAAGTATGCAGACTCTGTTATGATGTATCATGACATTGAAATTTAGATTACATTCACATCAACATAAATCATGTATGGAATTTCAATTGTTATAGTTTGTTATTGTTCGATTGTTGTGTCTAACTTGTCAATATGGCTGAAGGAGTCAGTTTTAAAGTCAGTGTTTGGTCGTAAAGCCAAAATCTGCTGTGCCGTTGCTTCCTCTCATTGACTGCTCAGCAGCCAGATGAATCACATGTTGTTGTTTTCAACAGCAATTTGGGAGCCGTGGAGACAACCTTATAAATCACCTCATGCCACGAACACTCAGCTGAAGAGCATCAGTGACCTTTCACTATGATGAAAAGCCCTGCAGCCTACAACCTTGATGAACAGGTGAAACTCCAGACTTCCTCTCACCGTTTATATTTTTTGGAGCAGTTATTCTTCACTTTGTTTTTATATTTTCAAAGTTCATAAGACAAGTGATAAATGAACCAAGCCTCACATCATAATTTTTCCAAGTTTCCCCACATTCTCTTCATACAGTTCTCTACATGTTGTCCTCATTATGAAACTATAATGTGTTCAAGTTAGTTGTTTTCAGGTACAGATGAATATTGGACTTAGTGGCTGCACAGAAGAGATATTTGTTATTTCCTCTGGCCATCAGGACAATCTGGCCTCTATATCCGCTGCTTTGTCTGCCACTTGTGAAACAGTGTTTGCTTTGCACTGCCTTGCAAGCTGCATATTCAACATTGAGACATTTGTACATTTTACAGCATCACTCTTTCTCGCTCTCTGTCTCTCTTTTGGTTGGTCTTTAATGAAATATCTCAACACATCTTAAATGGATTGATATTAAAATTGTTATATATCCATTGTGCCAAAAAGATGTGCCCTAATCACTTTGGTGATGTTCTGATTTTTCAGAAAAATGTTGGATGGATTGCAGAATGAATTGCAATAACTTTGGTAAATTATTTTTATTTGGCGCCATCATCAGATCAAAAAGTGAATTCAACACTTTTGTTAATTAGCAGAAGCCTGTAAAAGTAATGACATTCCCAACTAAGATGGCTCAAAGATTTAGCTCAAAGCCACACAACAAC
Organism: Rachycentron canadum; assembly: GCA_038496675.1. NCBI lineage: Eukaryota > Metazoa > Chordata > Actinopteri > Carangiformes > Rachycentridae > Rachycentron > Rachycentron canadum. The sequence continues at coordinate 2,230,858 of CM076655.1, forward strand.
AGCCACTAGGATGGATGTAGCCTCTTAGCCTTATAAGATTTTTTTTTTATCCTTGTTTTTCAACTATTTTTCAGCACTCAATCTTTACATACTCTCTTACCCTTTCATACATCACTCCAGCATCTTCCCCTTAACCCATGACCTCCCCAATCTGAATCAAGCAGAACAAATCAGCACGTGAAAGTCAACTCAGAAGAAGAAAGAAATCACAGCCTTAAGAGCACCGCACATCTAAGTTGACTAATAAAGCTTTGAATCTTTGTTTTTATCATACTAATAGTTTCAGTTTTTCTCTGTGTGAAGTGGAACATATATTGTGAGTTCAGCAGTAGAGTGATGTATACTTTAATCAGCATGTAGAAATGAAAACTACAAAAATGTAGTGAGAAATCAAATATTATAGCAGTTCATGGTCTACATTGGATTATTATCCTCCAAAAAACAAACATGGCACAACAAGAAAGGATGTAGCTGTCTGTACAGAGGTCTAACAAAATTTATAACATATTCACCACAATGTGACATGTTTGCTCCGTGGACAATCATAATCAATTACCTCACAGATGTTAATCATTCAACTCAAAATGACGCAGGATCTCACAGTGACATACTTCCACCAGCTCTGTGATCTCAGACATGAGCAATGACACGAATCAGACATAAACCATCAGAGCTCTGCTGGACAGCCACTGATTACTGCTGCAGAGTAAACATTTGTTAGGCTGCTCTGTACAAGCACAGATAGAATTGACAGGCTCCCCTAAATTGTGTCTATGACGCCTGATCCATCCCATCCAAACCATTAAGAAGGAGACTGGGTGTGATGATAATGTATTGATCAGATTGTGATGGATGGCTGCTGAGGGTATATAAGTGAAGTTCTCAGCCATGCTGAGGTATCATCCAGATCTGGTCATCTAAAGATAGAGGCACCATGCTTTCTCTAGCTCCGTTTTACCTTGTAGCAGTGATTTGCTCTGCAAGATGGACACATTCCCTACCTGTGTACCCTGATACCAACGTGGAGCCTCAGGCAGGTAAGACTCTTTGAGAATAGCTTCATCCTTTTTTTCCCAATATTTTTTGTTCTTAATTTTACTGAAACTAGGATTGCTGTGGGTAAATGATACCTGTTAAACCTGACCTCTTGTCAATGGCAATGGCATACTTGGTGTGAACGTCTGATTTGCTGAATATCTGTGAGACATAAGTTAATTTGCTTAATGATGAAACATTCCTCAATCAAATTATTTTCATATTATTATACATTTACTTGACAATGAATTAATAAAGTTTTATCTTATGCTGTGGTTTAAAAATCCAAAAATCTATTTTATAAGATGTTCTGCTAAACTCACTGCAGGGATCCTAACATCCTAATGACAGAATGACAAGAGGAAAATTTTGTTTTTAACAGATCTTATTCAGAAATTAGTGTCAGAGGTTGAGGATGGGTCTGACACTGCTGAGGGGGAGCAAAGAGAGGTGAATAATCTGTACCCTCTATTGATGGAGCACAGCGGAGTCAGGAGCTCTTGGAATAAAGGTAAAAATAATGAAGAATAACATAGATATTTGCAGTTCATAGACAAATGAGTCAAATATGATTTTCAAAATAATGATGTTTCAATGTTCATTAATTTTTTTTCTCAGGGCCTAAAGATTCAGTACAAGATAAGTTTGCTAACATGGTAAGATTGATAATATGCATCTCTCTACACTACTGCAATATGTGGTATAGTACTATATATAAAATAGTAAAGCACTTTTCAAAATAAAGTTACAAATCTCAAACCCCTTCTTAAAAAAACATTTTGTTATATATTTTTATTATATTTATTTATTACTTATCATATAATGATTCTGTAATTGTGTGATTCTTTTGCTTTGGTTACCAATATGTTTTATCTTTTATGTTTGATTACTTTACTTTTAAAAAACTTTTTTTGTTAGTATTTTATCCATTCTCTGTACATTTAGTGGCCTGAAGCTATCCAGATTTTTCCATGTAAAGCATTTGTAACTCTGTTTTCACAAATGCTTCATGAACAAAGTTTACTATATTATTATTATAAATGTACCTTTAGTTTTAAGTTGAGATCAGAGGGATTGGTAGCAGTTAACAGAATTATTTTTTGCAGGTATATAGATGTCAAATCCTCACAAATATATAATACAACCAGACTGTGGGGTGTTTTAAAATTAATACTTAAAAAAAAAAAACCACTGGAAATACTTAGATTATTGTGGTCAACATACATCTACATGTTATTTTCCTTGTGTTTAGGTTGAGGACCTCAAAGTAGCTGTTTTGAAGCTGGCAGCAGCCAACAAACTTCGCTCTCAGGGTTTTCTCAGATCAGAGCAGAACTTGCCAAAAACAAACAAAAGAGGTGAGTGACTGATTATTTTCTATAACATCTACACCTGCTATCATTGAGGACTTGGCATTTAGTCACGACATGAGACCGCATAACAATACCTGACGTGATACAGTAGCTCAACTGTCATTATTACATTGCAATGAACACTGAATAATCAAAAGGATGTTTTACTAAGGTTTGTTCTATTTAAAATAGAATAGGTGATTTATTACCTTAACCGACAAAGACTGGTGAGAATATTTTAGAAGAAAAGTACTGGCATTATACTCTGCAGATGTAATAGAAATAAATTACTTAATTTAAAGTGCAATAATAATAATAATAATAAATTGTAAACAATGAATAAATATTAAAATAAACATAAGTGCATGAATAATTTCAAAAGTCTTCAGCTTTCTTCCTAATTCTTCAACCTCTGATGTCCTGACAGCGTGTTTCTGGAAATACTGTGTGACCAACTAGAGCAGAGCAGCGGGAGGACATTTGGTGCGAGATGGAAAAGCCTGGACAGAAACACTTTCACTTTCCATCACCATTATTGTTCCTCACTGAACAGTATATTCAACGTCTGAACTGGATCAACAGAAAATATATTTTTGGAGTTGTAAAATGATCTTTTTTTGTGACTGAGAATAAACTTGAATTTCTGAAATGTCATTTGTGTGACCTGGTTTTGGATTTGATATTTATAAGTATATGTTTGAAGTATTTATGGTTTGAGGGCTGAGGGAATATAGATGAAATTCAGGATTATTTCTGCATCTTTCCTCACATGGCAGCATTATATCATTTGTCAGCACACACAAAAAGCAACATTATGAGAAATGAACTTGGTGTTTTTATTATTATTATAATTATTGTGACAGTGAGACAATGTAATCATCATCAAACTATTATATGTGTACTATATGTACAGGCTAAGATACAGAAGTGTATTTCATGTTTATAGAATTAGAAATGAACTGTTTGCGAAGCTAACACAATCATATTTTAATGAGGGGGTTTTGATCATAACAAGCATGGAATTATCTTTATATTTACACTATAAACAAAGGTTCTGCTAAATTATATCAACAGTCAATTGCACATTTGGCCTTTTCAATGTGGCATAAAAATACCTTTTATCTGTGAGTAACTATTGGTAAATAGTTACTCACAGATAGTAACTAATAGTAAATAGTTAATACATACAACCAATAAAACATCTTACTTTAGCATGTCACCAAGTCTTACTACTCACTCTTTTAAGACTTGAGTCTGATTCATTGCCACAATTTAGTCCTGGAGCATTTAGTGCCCTCTACAGATCAGCATGCAGGGTTACACTTGGGATAAACAACATGATTTACAGAGAATGAAAAGTTTAATTCCTTTTGTTTGCCACAGTAAAGTAAGCCTTCTCAATTTCAATGTCTGCTGGACACGTCTGTTTGAACTCCTCTTTCTCGTAGGCGTTTTGAAGGTATCGCCAGACACCTGTGAACTGGGCAGGAATGTCAAAGTCACAGTACTTTTTGGCAGCAACCTGAAATAAATGGAAAGGAGGATCAAAATTAAGCATGGTCAACAGCAGGTAGTATCAATTTAACGATGTACCAATACTCCATTACAAGTTACAAGTAAAGGGCATACTTTAATAAAAATGCATACTTTGAAGCATTATTTTATACTGTTCAATCTACAAATCTGTAAATGTGACAATGGACCCCACCCAGATGTTATTTTTGGTCAAAAGCCAAAAAATTTGGGAACCTCATGCCTAATATTTCAAAAAGCATTGTATTTTAAAAGCCAATAGTATGCAATTGCTGGAAATGGAAATACAAATCAAATCAGTCAAGTACTTGAAGTACTACACTAAACTAGTAAATCCCCCAAAATCGGCAACACAACTGATAAGGTGTCTCACCCTGATAACGTGCAGTTTAGGCAGCAGGTTGCAGTCAGCTAATGTGAGGCGGTCACCGTCCAGGAACTTCCTCTTGGAAATGCTGATGGTTTCTCTTGAGTTGTGGTCAATTTCCTCAGGGAGGGGGGAGTTCAGGTAATCATCCAGGCGTTTAAACTCCCGCAGCAGGTTTTTCTCATGGACTGTAGAGTCAAAGATATGTTGACAAATGTTAATTAAATTTTATTTAAGTGCTACATTTAGGTATAATCTTAAGGAATATTTTACACCACACTACATGTATTTGACTGTGTCTTTAGTTGCTAGTTAATCATACAACACAACCAACAAATAGGTTAATCTACCCAATACTATAAGAAGCCATTTTTCTGCATAATATGATTTGTGAGAGTTCATATCCTTTACTTCAGGAAAAGTATCAAAACCACTGAGTAACTTTACTGTAAAAGTTCTACATAAAACAACAACTGTATTATTATTATTAAATGTTTTATTATTGGGAGTAATTACTCATGCATTGTTGAGATCAAGCAAACAAAACACGTATGTGTATGTTAGAAGCTGGTCATATCTATCAGCTATTATATGTTTAATGAATCTTACAGGTGTTGTTTGGGCTGTTCTTTATGAAAGCAGAGAACTTCGCAAAAATGTCAGAACCCACATCAAAGGACTCTTTGTTCAACGGGCTGAGATGAGGATACCTGGGGGCAGAAGAAAGGAAAAGCCTGGGAGTAAATGTGTGCGATGAGAATAAGCTATCGTCAAATTCACACCTTATTGATATTTGTACAATGATCAAGTGCTACAATACCTGGGAGGGGCCAATGTTTGTTCAAGAAACTCCTCAATTTTGATGAAGTCTGTTTTGAGGGTGCCGTTGTAGAGGAGGAATGGAGGGTTTGTCCCTGGGGCCAGGTCCTTAAGCTCTGCTGGTTTCCTGGAGAAGACACATAAAAAGATGGACAGAGAAAGGGGTGACAAAGGGGAGAAGAAAGGACTTGGTGACGCATGTATTCATTCAGTGCTGCAATCATACTGTTATCAAGCATGTCAAAGCAAAGAGCCTGTTGGTTATCAAGCTTGTCAGAATCAATATGGCTCTCTGGATTAACAATTTCAACATTAGCTGTTGGTTTAGTTATAAAAACACAGTGCTGGGAGTGGTCGCCTATTTCAGAGGCCCACTGTGTGTGCGTTCTGAATCATTCAATTATCAAGGTCCTTTCAAAGTTTCCTGATCTTATTTGCTCACCGGTAATGACCCTGAGAAATTCACACAATAAAAGGCTCAATTAAAGAAGGTGTTTGTCTGAAAGTCACACAGAGCTCTTTGTACATTTTGAGTACACTCCACCCCTTAACCTCTTTTAGACAGTGTGCAACACAGCAATTGACAAGTGAGAAATGGTTTGGATTACTGAAAAAAACGTCTCAATTTCTCCCTCATTTTCTGCTTAATAGAGTTCTCTGTGAAAGTCCCAACGACCAGATGCTCAGGAAGTGTTTGTGCCAGAGGAGGGGGTACTTACTTCCTCATGTCAACAGTGGTCACTGTGAACTTGACTCCTTTCAGCCACAAAACCATGAAGAGCCTTTGGCAGAACGGGCAGTTGCCGACATTCTCGCCATCGTGTCCAGCCTGAAAAACACAGAAAATAAGTTCGAAAATTTATTTTACAATCAAAATGATCCACAAATGCCCTGCAATCACAATATGTCTTGTCTGCCAATAAACAAGTGAGTGAGAGGCGTGTCTGGGATATTTAAAGGCAGTTTCCTCTATGAGGTGGAAAAGCAGGCATTGTATTGTGGAAGAAAACAAACGACGCTAACTTCAGCCAACTCAACATAAGACAACACCCCTCATGTGCTGCTACAGTCAGCAGCTGGTTAGCTTAGCTTAGCATAAAGGGGGAAAGAGTTAACAAAATCTGTCTACAAGTATTTCAAAAGCTCATCAGACAACAGGTTATCCCTTGATTGCTTATTCTGTGCAAAAACAAAAGTGAAAATTAAACAGTTTGTGTTGGACTATTCTTTGGCAGTGTCCATATCTGTAAAACCACCTCACCATGAAACCACAGCTTTCTTTTTCACACTTTGATTTATGTACAGAATAAAAAAATCTGATACAATGTGACTATTGGAGGTGTTCCTGTGTATACTTTGCCACCTTCAGACACAGTCAGGGTTGCTGTTTCCCATAATTTCCAGTCATTATGCTAAGCTGAGCTAACACACTGCTGGATATAATTGTGTTTAGTGGATCTTCTCATCTAAGTCACAACTAGAAGGCTAATAAATCTCCAAAGTGATAAAGTATTCCTTTAAGTGACTGAATGGAGAATATGTTTACAAAGAGACATAATGTACTGTCTGTGTATTATTTTTGAGCTTTATTTGACCTTCAGTTGACTTGTTTTATATATCAGACCAACACTTAGTCTCTGCACTGATACCAACAACTAAAACAAGGGATGCAAAGAAGATCAGGATGTGTTTTAGTGTTTGGATATTAAGAGAGTGAGACGAACAAGTAGGATGATGTAGATGGCTGTATCTGAATGTGTGCGTAAGTAAAGTAGGTGTGCCAGCTTCAGGCTTGGGGCCAGTCACCCTGCATGCTCCTCGCTCCCTCTGAGTGTATGAAGATAAGGTGGGCTGTCTGTCTGTGGCCAAAGGTCGCTGATAAAAAATGACGTGACCCTCAGCAGGAATGCAAACACTTCAGCAACATCTGTAGCACATGACATCTGGGGACAGCACCCATGAATGGGAGTTGTCCTCTGATTGATGGTTCTCATACAGCAACGTATTGATCTATGCTCTTTTACAATGCTGATAAGTGAAAGCCAAATCCTCGTGTGACTCATTTGCTTGCTAACATATTTTCTCTTAGATAACAATGTATTAAACAATGACATCTAACTATAAGCAGCACATTTGAATAGTGAATACAGGTCTTCCGAGTAATCAGCAAAACTGAAAAGATATGACTGACCTTAATGAACAACTCGATGCTTGGTTCCTTGTCAGAGTTCTGCCGGAGTGCCATCTTGTCTCAAAACAGTTTTATTCACGTTTTAAAATCCACTGCTCCAGTCACAGCTTCCCCTTACAATTTTCCGCACCGCTAAAATATCAAGAGCTAAAGAGGAAACTGATAACAGTACCCCTGATCTGCTCTGGTTTCAAGTGCCTTTGTGGTTGTAGATGTCAGGAGAAAGTGTAACACCTCAGAGCTGGTTGTATTTTGTCTGTATGAAGGCTCCTTAGAGGCTATCGCACTGAACATACTTTACAAGCCAGAGGAGAGGGAGGATCCAGAGTCATGGGCGGGGAACACACTCTTAAATACCCCAGGCCAAGATCAATGAGAAAAGAGCTTAAAATAGTAAGTCCCTCTGAATATTGCAAAACACAGGGACTGACAACAGCATATGACTCAAAACACACAAATTCAGACAATTCACCTCGGGCACTCACATTCCAACAGAGTTAGATATGGAAGAAATAATAGTTTATACTCTTCACAGGAAGGCTGTAGTTAATATAAAGCACATACTGTGTCCTGAGGGACTCTGGGAAACAGTAGAAACATCTAACATAATTTAGATCTATGAAAAGTAGCTTTCATTCTCACATCTGTGTGACATAGTCCTATATTTGCTGTGGTTAGTGGAATGTTAAGAAATATACATGTGGTTTGTTTGTACATTTGAAAACCTATGTACAAGAGTATTTCAATATCACACTTTTACATTATATGTCAAATAAGGAAAAATAAAACTGTTATTTTTCCTCCACTTTACTACTGTGACAATTGGTTACCAGGTCCTTTACAGATTAGTATTTTAAAAACCTATACAAACACTGCAAGCACATTTACCTACATGGAAGTATATGTTATTATTGACATATCTATTTTTCTTTTTACTGTTTAGTCAATATTACTTTGTAGGTGACACTGGAGTTTATGTATCACTTTCTGTCATAAGTAAAACCCAGTTTGTGTTTTTATTGTGTATGCTCTAGCTTTAACAATGGACGCTGTTTCAATCTTCTTCTATAAATAGAGAGGATGACAATACATTTTACCTTGACAATGACTTTGAAATGGGTAACATTAGCTTGATCTTGACAAGCTACAATATTAAAATGCTACTTCGAGGTTAATGCATCCATAGCAATAATCCAACAACAGAATACTGTATCTAGTTATACCGATTACTTTTACTTGTCATCCTCTAAGTACATTTTACTGAGAGTAAATTGTAACTAATTAAACTTTAAATGCATGCAACAGATACTTTTATGAAACTGAGTTTTACATTGTGCTATAGCTACTTTTACTTAAGTAAAGGATCTGAATATCCCTCCCAGTGGGTGTTTTGAGAAATGGGTTGAGTCACAGAGGTGGTAATCCCCCAGAGATTTTAGAGCATTTTGACTTGTGATTTGTCTTGCATGAGATGCAAAGTGAGAAAGGAAAGTATAAAGCCATCCTTGACAGTCAAAACTGTTTGGTAGTGTCTTCTGTGGAATACAAATATCTTAAGAAGTAGTAATTAGTAATTGAATAATAATGAATGTGACAACTTTCTGTGATAACTTTCATCTTGTGACTATGTGCTCAGTAATCTGGGTACTAAGGGCTCACTTCAGTATTGGTGCTTCTTGTAATATGCTGTCCTTGACAGCAAATAGTGGAAGGGAAATTTTGTGACAAAATCCCCAAACTGTGGCATAAACTTCTCTAAACAGATTTAACCAACAACATGGGCAGGGTTATGCAATGTATTGCAAGGAATTTAATAATGAATGCTCCAGAGGATACAAGGCTCTGTGCCATGTACTTGCCTCATTTAACTTAAGAAGATCAGAATTTATATCACAGGGAAAACTGGAAAACAAACCAATTATATTGATTTTCCAAAGACATTTGATGAAAAACACTCAAACATAACAGTGGCAGAGATTTTTCAAACTATCTCTGGAGCAGGAGACAGAGCAGACAGTTTTAATGAATGGTTTAGTCACTTTATTGACACTTCCTATGGGAGGTAAATGGAATTTTACTGGAATATGAGGTGGGAGTGTCACTCCTACTTATGCACATGATTAAAATGTGGGCTTCTCCCTTTGAATGAACAGCCTACATTATTACATCGACTCTACTGCTATGGAGGGTGTGTTTCTTGAAGCTAGTGTGATAAATGACTGGGGTGCTGCTCCAAAATCCATTTTGATTCACCGTCATCAAGTGGTTGCAATCACTGATAATATCCTGAGCTCAGCACCTTATTATATGTGTGTTTGGTTGGTATGACAACAGCAGACCATCACAAAATGTTGAGAAAGAGAGGATGTGTAAAAGGGAAATTAAAATCAACTGAAACTAATTGATTCTGGAAACATGGAAAAGATCTTAGCAGGAGAGATTTCCTGAGAATTTCCTGGAAAAAGCTCTGAAAAACGCATGTCACAACAATGATCTTTCATTTCCTTTACTTTAGACAAAAAAGATTGGAAAGCCCAATGTTGAGAGAGATGCGCATATCTCCGCTGACCACATGCAGCTGCTGGAAGTGACCTCTTGGAAAAAAAGTGCCTTATCTCCACAAACAGGACCCTTAGTGTTGACAACTCCATGACAATGAGTCTTGAGTCTGCCATTACACACACACACACGCGCGCACATGCGCACAAGGTCAAGATGTTATCCTTCAAACTAAATAAAAAAATATGCTGGCGAGCCTGTGCTACTCAGTCATGGTTTCAGTGACATTTCTATATAGAAAAACATTTTGGTCACATTTTGAACATGTTGGGAAATTTTGGATTCCCTTTCTCTCTAACCTGAAACATAAAGGCATGAAAAGGCTGATACCACTCACTTGTCTGTGAGTTCAGTACAGAGCAGGAACTGGGATGTGATTGACTTAAAGACTGAAAGTAAGGGAAAACAGTAAGCCTAGCTTTTGGTGGTTTAAGGCTAAGGTACACACTGTGACTCTAGTTAGTCAATAATTGCTCCAACACATACAGTAACTTCCCCTAAAACTAAAACAGACATTTTGACAACCTCGTAACAGGAAAAGCACAAGTATGACTAATAACATTTATCATGGCTCTGTTCTATTAAAATGTCCCAGTAAATCTGAAAGTGAGCCAGCGTTAACAACACCAGGACCCTGAAAATGAAACAGATAAATGGACTACAGGCTTCGTTCATTTTATTATTTACCTATTGTAATAAAATATGAAATATTAAAAATACTTATTGTCAAAAAACACAAGACAAAGGGTGTTAATCTGATTTAGAAAGGTGTGTATTTGTTTAATCTTGGAATTTGGACTGAGCCAGCCTGTGGTTCAAGTGCAAAGATGCTGCGGTGTCATATTGAGAGTTTAAGGTCAATTAAGTGACTTTTCAACATTGCACCTTTATATTCACAATTTCTCCTAAACACCTGTCTATGCATTGTGCATTTCAGGATATTTACTTTGATATTTAATGTAAACTACAAATTAAATCTGGGGACATACATCATCAACCAAAGCTTGCCAGTTGCCAGATCTGTTCAGTTCACTGTGATTGTTGCTCATCGGGGTTGGCTGTTTCTTGTAAACACAATAGCACCATTGACCTACTGACCACTGCTCTCTCCCAGGCAGTCAATTGCACAACGACTCATTACAACAAAACCCCGGGGTCTGTCCTGCAGGTTATGCACAATGACAGTGCCATGGAGTTTCTGCTGGTCTTTCGGTCTTCTGTCTCTCCTCCTGGCTCTGAAGATACACACCGCACATTCGGCTCCTGATTTCTCTCGTAAGTGCTTTGTTTTTGACATCAGTAGTAATTAAAAATGAGAAAATGTTGAGTGGTTACTATTCAGTTCTGTTGCAAGCTTTACAGAGACATCCAACACTCCCTAATTTATCTGCACATCCTGCTTTCCGAACAGCTGGTGCAGCTCATGCTGAGGGACCAGAATCAGGGTGAAGAGGCTCCTGAACAGGTCCTGAACTTAGATCTTCACAGAACAGGACATGATACTCCCACAATGAAAAATAAATCATAGTTGAGTTGGGTTTACTTTGAGCTGTTTTGTTGCTTGGATTGTGTGACTGATAACATCACTTTAACAATGATGTATTCAGACAAAGCCAAAGGTAGCTTTTGTCTCTGCTATCATGAGCAGAGTGTATCTCTCTAACTGACCCTGGCAGAGATCTCCATTTTTTGTGTTGCTGCAGGCTCTGAGGAGCCTCATTGTGAGTTAGTGCCTGGTACAGCCTCGCATCTGCTCACTGAGGCTCAAAACTGCCACAGACACACCCACACACGACACAGGCTTGTAAGCACAGGAAGCACACATGGGAGGGGAGACTTACTTCAGTGTCTAGGTTTCATTGTCATGGCTGTTTGTATATGTGGTCATAGTCCAAATAATGTCTTGGACAACTACACCCATTGACTAACACCACCCAAGTGGCCATCAGGACTGAGCTGAAGGACTAAAAAAAGCAGGCCACACTTTTGACTTCCCAATAAGGAACAATGAAGGACTTCGAAATTATGCATTACCTAATGACCAAATCAACCAATGATTTCTACTTTACTATCACAGAGAAAATAATTGCCTTGTTAATAATGAATCAAAGTTGATACAACTATTGCATTGCTGACATAAGTCAAACAGGAGTTATATTTATACATAAAGTAGGTAAGTGACACATTCAACCACTGTGTTTGAGATTAGATGAAAGCTTTTATGTTGATTACATCATACTGTTGAACTATATCTGCTGATGTTATATTGATTTTTTCCACCTGTATATGCTAACTAACTTAGTCAAATTAGCATCATCGTTTTTCTTCTTTTAGTGTATCTTCACAGTATTCTGAAGAACCACACGGCTCATGCATGTGAAGGAGACACACTCATCATCGATTGTCCTTCCAGGACGTCGGTGGCAGTCCTGTCAGCTTTCTATGGACGACGTGTTCCTAATCAGTATTTATGCCCCCCTGCAAACACCAACACAACTGTGGGGGAGGACACAACATGTACTTCACCAATTGCTATTGAGGTAAACAAAGCCACAATGAGATGAATGTGAACTCAGTCTGTGCTTTGGTCAAGCCCCCTGCCTTTCAAAAATGCTGTCATGAGTGACTGATGCTGCAGATGACAATTATTCAACGTGATTTCTGGCCTTTGCAGAAAGTACTGTCAGAGTGTCAGGACCGACGCTCCTGTCACATCCCTGTCCTCAGTCCAGTGTTTGGACACGACCCCTGTCCACTCACGAGCAAGTACCTCCTAGTCTCCTACAAGTGCAGACCAGGTAGGCCAATGAGCTCCTGTGTTAAATGTGTGGACAGTAATATCACCAAAACACTAGTGACCAAGGTGCCGACACTTCAGTATGATGTTTTCTTTTATTCATGATGCTTGATTGATAGTATTAATCCAACAAATCTCTGTGTTTTGTATGTTAAAATTCCATTACTGCATGTCTTGGATCTTGGACATAGTTTGACAAAACAATATCAACTCAAAAACCACTTGCTAGTTTTTCCTGGGCTTTTAATCACGTCAGAGTCCTAATCAACAGACAGACTTTGCTCAGTTGTCATGGTGTGTCTTGAGTGTGATATGGTTGAACGCTATAGAAAGAGCTAGTAAGAGGTCCTTGACCTTTCCTTGACTTAGTATTATTCTGTCAGAAATTATATAGTTTAGAGCCATCGTTACCATATTTTTCTTCATCCACTGGTTTCTGACCATTTTAGTAAAGTATAAAAACCAAATCAGAGGTCACAACTTTTATGACTGCTATAAAGATTCCATCTTTTTAATTAAAATATTCCTTTGTTTGAATGAATTCTCTATGAAATACACTGTCTAATCATGTACCACATAGAGATATACACCATCCGATAATAACAAATTATGCATGCAAAAATATTTTACATATTAAATATACACAAAATTGATTTGCTACTGTAAATGCTTTTTTTAATGTCCTTACATGTGAACTAAAGTAATTTGTTTTTCAGAGCACCACCGCACAAGGCTTGTGTGTGAAAATGAGCGTCTGAGGCTGATGTGTAAAAATGAGACTGTACTCGCCATCTACTCGGCCACATTTGGACACCTTCTGCATGGCAGCCCTCACTGTCCTCAGGAACCTGGATCGCAAACTGACATGGGTCAGAAACACAGCTTAAGCATCATCTAGTGGCCAAATAGTGGAACAAATATTCATTGTTTATACATGGGGTAGAATATTAAATAATTTCTGCCCTTGTTCATATTGAAAAACATTAACAAAACATTTGTTAAATGCATAATAATAAAGAATTTTCTGGTGACTATTTTTTAGTAAAACTGTGTTTATTGATAGGCATTATGTTGCAGATCTGATATGTAAAGTCAGGCCATTATTTTACAATAATACACATATTTCTGCATTCTTATTATTTTTCTAAATCATCTTAATTTCTTACAGAGTGTCTGTCACCTTCAGCTCTGAGGAAGGTGTCACGCAGGTGCCATGGCAGAGCAAACTGCTCAGTCATAGCCGATACTCTAACCTTTGGGGACCCCTGTTTCCCCGGCACCAGGAAACATCTGCGAGTGTCCTTCACTTGTGGTAAGTAACAGGGGGTGTTACTGCTGTGTGACTGAAGCGTTAAGGGTTGCTAATAATATTCTCATTTCCTCTTTTAGTTCCCCGGTACCTTCTGGAAGATGTGGGTCGGGGGCCAACTGATCCTTTCATGATTTCAGACTACACTCATGGTGAGAGTAAGGCTGAATATTCACTGATTTTTTTATTTTTTTTTAACAAGCAGCAGAGTTTGACTGGTGTCTGAGCCCAGACCCCTCTCACCTGCAGGTGGATGGTACACTGGCCCCACCTACAGGCCTGAAAATGTGCTCTTAACCAACTCTCTGGAGATCATTGAAAAAATATTGGGTATGTGCACTGAAGACTGGTTCAGGCTGGGGTTACATGACAAACAAAACATTGAATTTGAAACTTAATTTACACCAAAACAGAACTTTAGAGTTTAACTTAACCCAAGAAATGCAATGTAAAAAGATGGCAGATGAGTGTGAGCTATGCTGTGGGAGATTGGTAAGTACTTCTTCAATGTTGTGCCCCCTTTCTCATAATCTTTCCATGTAGATGAATTTGTTTACAATTTAAGACAAGCTTTAAACAATGTGTACTTTATTGAAGTACACTAATATGAATGTCAGTAAAGTGTCTTTGATGGCTATAAAGTGTCTGGTACATGAACATACTGACCCCTTTTTGGTACAACCATGTGTTTTTTAAACTGCATTACTCAATACTGACAATGTAACACTGACAAAATATATCAAAATAACTAAATGTTCCTTGTGAACAATTATCGATCTTGAGATGAAGCTTTTGCAAGTTGAATTTTCATAAAATACTAATAACTGAACTATGCAGCAAGGAGAAGCAGTCCAAAACACCTATTTACTACAAAGGACAGTGTACATAAAGTACAGTACATGTGATTGTTGGCTAACAGGCAAGAACACATGTATTGTGTTTCAGTGGAAATTAGTGTGGCCCATGATCCTCTGTTGCCTCTTTTTCAGGTCTACCAGAGAAAGTGGCTCTGTATTTTGTCTCTGGGATCTGTGCTGGTCTGGTCTTCCTGCTCTGCCTGTTTGGTCTTCGCTCCACACTAGTGAGAGATGTTAAAGATCTGATTTCTGACCTGAACTATGAGCTGAAAGCATCTCGCAGACAGCGCAAGGAACTCATGGAGGACCTCTATGATGACGAGATATCAGACACGTCATCCTTCTGTCGACTCACACAATCCTACCGAACAACAGACATCTTCAGTCCTTCCACACTGACGGTTGAGATGGTTGATCGTGGGGTAGAACAGACGAGGGATTTGCCCAATGGAGACATTTGGCCTCATCGAGACTCCAGCCCTTACGCCATTCACAAAATTAAAACCTACAACAATTGACAAAGTCGTGTATCAATTAAAACAACTTTTGCAGCATGTTCTAATCTACTATAAATTTTTAATTGTGGGCTGATATTGTTCAATTTTTAAATTGAATTAACTGTACCTCATTATCTACGTTCTCTCATTCATAAAATGTGATAAAAAAATTGTGTGTCAAATACATGATGTCCTAACATACTAGGTGGTTTATAATTACTAGGATTGACATCAGATTACTTATTCTTTGCATTAATTCCAAATGTGACATCCTATAAAATAATATTGTGGTCTGAGCTCATATAGTGGTGGTGTTGTACCAGACTGCATCACATTCACAGATGTTTCCATTAATTCTACTTGTATTGGTTTGCATTAGGTGGTAGAAGTTAACCTATTCAAGTGCCCACTGAGTGTGCATTTTATTTCAATGTAAGTCATACTAACCAATAAAGATTGTATCAATGGGGTGCTACTACAGTAAACAGTGTCTCTGTTTAATGTTTGGTCGTAAAGCTCTGCAACACAAGTTACATAAGTTTACATAAGGTAAACTAGTCTGGGAAACTAGGCTGACAGTACCAGATGCCCACAGCATTAAATGTAGAATACTTAAAATTGTGTGAGAGGTGCATTCAAAGGTTATCCAGTAGTGTATGTTATAACCTACCATTAACAACAAACAGTTTGCTGCCTTGGCAAAACAAGTTCTGCAGAGCATATGATCTGATATAGAGATGTATAATTAAATAGGGTTGCTCAGAGGCTGCAGAGCAGGATTTGAGGTCACTTTGGAGAAGGCTGAGTCCCAGTACCGAGAATCACTGGACTATTGTTAAAACTAGCTCCACCTCGAAGTGCAACAATAATAAAATGCTGCTTACACATTGATGCTTCTATAGTAATAATGTAATTTATAATAATCAGTCACAGGGACACTTTTACTTTAGTAAACAATCTAAATACCTGTAATGTAATTCAGTACTGTACTTAAGTATAGTTTTGTGTCCACCACATTGAAGATGGAAAAATAGTAAGTTATATTTCAACTAATGTACTAGGTTCTTTGTTTGACCAAATAATAATAATAATAATAATAAAGTAATTTTTCATGTAAAAATGCTTCTAAGTTTTCAAACGAGGAAATTGTGAATCTTGGTTGGACAAAACAAGCATCGTGATGTTGCTGCTCTGGGTTCTGGTAATTGTGACTCGTATTAGTATAGTATCTTTCTGAAATGTATTATTCTGAAATTTAAGTAACCAAACAATCGATTGATAGGCTAAATGGAGTCATCATCAAATTTAAAATAATCAAATTTAAAATAATCATAATTTGCATCTTAACCAACTACAGTAGTAAAATGCTCCCTTTACTCTTCCTACATGCATGAGCAATGATAATCTACTGATATACAACATAAACATATATACAGTACTGTGCAAAAGTCTTAGGCCACCCTTACATTTGTCGCTTTAGATTTTTTTCCTGTTGTTTAATACTGCATACACATTTCCTGTATTTTCTGTTTGTATTATAACAAAGAGACTGAGAAAAAGTTATATATGGTCATTATAGTTATTATTGCTAAAACAAAAAAGTCTATATATCTATAGATGGATCAGGTCAAGATCAAAAACCTTATTGACTACTTATCAAATCTGAGTAGGCTACATTAGCTATCCAAGACAACTTTTATTCTAGTTGTGAAATAATCAAACAATTCATTGAATTGATTTTCAGTGCAAGGTTTTTACAGATAGAGGATTAAAACTGTGTATTTCCACTTTTACTCCAGTAAAGGTTTCAAATTCTTCCACCACTAAGCAACAGTGATAAAGATTTGAGAGAGACACATTGACAGTGTCTTTCAAGACAAAAATCTATACCCATGAGTGTTAAAGGTAAGTTTGACATGAACATCACTATTGATTTACCTCATCATGTTGCAGAGAAGGTGCAGTCAGTCTCTGGTCAGGACTCCTGGGCGGAAGGTGGCGATATCTCTCCTCAAACCACCGATGGAAATGAAGGCGATGAAACCGAGGAGAGGAAAAACTCGTCCGGGAGAGGGAGAGGTGAAGCGGGCAGCCCACATACCAGCCAGTCTGAGCTACCTACGGTGCTGAGTCCGCCACAAACTACCGGCTATGTAGCCCGACAACCCCGCTCCCCGACACCGAGCTGGACACAAGAGAAGCCGGATATTTGGAGCTGTCTATCGGAATGGCTCACACTAACTGGGATATTTCTGCTTCTCGGCTCTGTTGAAGATTGCGACCATTTCCAGCAGGAACAAGAACAGCTGGCTAACAAGCTAACAAGCGTTAGCAACCAACTCCTCGACAGCCGGGACACCGGAAAGGCCGAAGCCGCCACCGGGTGGGGATTTAACTTTCCCTGCCCGCAACGTCTGGACTGAACCGGCGGAAAGTTCCTATAGCCGCCGATAAACTGCTTTTTATTTTATGTCGGTAAGAATGGATACATCTTTGGGGATATGCAAGGAGGAATGCTTGGCAATATCCTTTTTGAATTAAGTTACAACCTTTTTTTTCCCTTTCTTTTCTTTGGTGTCGTTTCAGTTTGCTTTAGCCTGTTGGATAACGTTAGCCCCCAGTTAGCGTTAGCAAGTCGGCTAACTTGAAGTCAAGCTATGTGAACAGTGATCAGTTTATTGTATTTTAGTAGCTGACACTCAGGCCAGTTTGAATTTAACAACATGATTGTTATAAAATTAAATTTTGATTCAGCTCACTGTAAACCACGGCCACTATGGCCAGTCTCTTCAAAATCAAACCCACTTAGTCATGAACAAGGCAACGTTAGCCATGATTTAGTTTAACTTCAGCTACACCAGATGCCACTGAGCTGCTTTTTACCTTCTGTCTCATTAATTTGCTTCCTAATTTTCAACGAGCATGGCTTCTTTTAACAAAGATCCTCACCCCTCAGTATCTTCTGTCTAACCACACAAATACTAACCTAAAATGACGCATAGTCATTTGAATACTCGTCTGTATGCGGATAACTTAAGATAAACATCTCAGTGCTTGTGATGTGTTCAAGCGCCTTTCTCATCCTCATTCACAATAATTCCTTGATTGTGCTGCTCACACTGTGAGAGGTCAGGAGCTGAGGTCTGGCCAGAAGGAGCCCAGACTACTGTCACTAATTGAGCGCAGTGGAGAGTTTATGTAAGTATCAGAGAAACTGGTAACTGAAAATGTAATGTATTTCTGTCAGGCAGTAGGTAAATCTAGTGAGATGTCAATTTTAGATGTCCATTTCAACCATCAGCTTCCTTTTAGCTTAGTTTATGCCTGTCATACATCTGCAGTGTCAGGCCTGCTCTCCTGAGGCCTGTACTACGAAGCAGATTTAACTTCACTGGGGTAAATCGCAGTAATTTACGCTGATTCCTAACCTGTTGAGGGCAGGTTAACTTAAGAGCATCATAAATAAATATATAATAACTATTATACCTTAATTTTAAGTCAACAACAATTCTACAAATATACAAAATGATTTAGTTTTGCTTGAATGTCATATATTGGCAAGAAAAATTATGTGAACTATTTTCATGTCTGTCTAAATTGGTGAGATCTTGATGCAAGTTACAATAATGAATAATTTTTATTATATTGTTATTATGTATCATATAAACATTCACAATGTGAAAAAAAAGTGAAACCTTCCAAACGACGTAAGCAAAAGCTAATTGGAGTCGACATGTTTGGATGTTGCTCTAAGCTAATTTTCTGGCAGGTATCAGTTTTTTCATATATCATGTGAAGTACTTTATTCATGGCTGATGATGTTGTTTGAAATGAGAAATTCTGCCTCTTTCCTATGAATGTGCTTGTAGTCAGATAGATAAACCTAGAGTTAACTTAACTAGTTGAAAACCAGCTTTGTATTACAGCTTATCAGAAAGGTCAATATTAGATCGAGTCAGGCCAGATAACGAAAAGTTAAATATACTTTGTAGTACAGGCCTCTGGGTAGTTTTCTGTTTTTATATTCTCATCAGTTTCCAAGTGACATACACTGAATAGCTGTTCTAATTTATATGACCTACGAGAACATACAAGTGAACTTGTATCGTGGTAGTTACAATAAGGTGTGTATCATGATAAGATAACAGGATTATTGTGCTTTTAGGGTTGCTTGTCTTGTCCTATCCAATGAATAGATTTTATAGCAAATGATATTAGATAACCATTATATTGTTGAAGTCCATTGTCATTGCTAAATCAGAGAGGTAGGGAAGATGAAAAGGCTAGAATACCTGGAAAAAATGCAGCACTTGTGTACCTAAATAACACACTGGGTGTGTCAGGGGTTCAGTAGCTTGAGTAGCTGAAGAATATTTGTTGCTGCAGAAATCAGTGAATCTTCATTGACCTCCTCTTCAGAGGTCAGAAAGTCAGCTCTGAGACAAGTTGACAGTGATGTGGCTCAGTGTTACATCAACAGGATTTTTACCCAGGTCCTCCAGCCAATGGGAAAGGCTCTCCACACACACACATACACACACACACACACACACACACACACCATCCTGCTGGCCAACCAGTTCATAGCTGCAGGGTATCTGTTAGTCACATGTGCAAAACCTGATGCTGTTTTCTTTGCAGCTTGAGATTTTTTTCATTCTGAGAAAGAGGATGTTGTAGATGATGGCAGTGGTTGTCATAAGTTTTAGTTTGTGGGAGGTTGTGGTGTGCAGTTGAGCAAGGGAGAAAGCAATTAGTCCTACCAGTAGCCAGCTCACTACCCATTATCTGGAATTCCTTCATTTAGTCCTGGACTGTAATGAGACTCACATGGGCACACAAGCTACATGCTCAGCTAACTGTGTTAAAACCACACACACTAAACTCAGGAGCAGTTCTCACAGTGAAAATGTTGAAGTCATGGAAACGTGATTTTCACTTGGTGATATTACACACATAACTGTCATCCTGTGAAAGTGACACAAGTTGACTCAATTGTACGGCACAAGACGTTTTTATCCTGGGGTGAACAAAATAATGTAAGAAGCATATTAGTGTTGTTAACGAAAGATCGGTCAGTGTCAATGAGGATGTACTTGTGACCACCTGTCATCTTTACCAGTGCAGTTTTCCTTATTTCCTTTGAGACTGTTCTGTTTGCCATGATTCATACTTCTTCAGCCTTTGCAGTTATCATAAAGGTAACATAAGGGGGCCTTCAGAGGTTCAAAGAGGACAGGTAATAGAAGCTGTAAACGATTGCCTCAAAAATAAGCATCAAGTTGAACCACCATGCCTGACAGTCTGCCATCATGAGTGTCATCACGTCTGTATTTAATTTATTTTTTGACTACTTTGTGTAGGGCATGTACTCTTTTGTTGGTTCTTGTGTAGCTTACACAACATGGGTGGGCCCTTGCTGACTCTGTAACTTTAAGCACCTCTGACACATGTAGTGCAGCAGGACTGAATCATTTTCCTCTCAACAGTAATCAGACTTACTGTGCAGTGGACAGGAAACATGGACAGTGCCCAGTGGGCACTGTCCAGTGGCTGCTAGTCAGCCATCGTTAGAGGGAAATATGACCCTGCCTACATTAACCCATATCACTGATTTTTATCTCTTTTTTTTTTTTTTAATTGACTTTTTAAACTCAAAACTCCTGTCAGTTTGATCCAGGTTCTTAAAGAGAATATTTGTCAACAAAACTTGACTGATACAGAGCGCTTGTTAGTTCATTTTATACCATTATTTGTTTGTTCAACTAAAGTTACTGAACTACTAATTTGACCAAAGGAGACTTTTGCATGTGTGCATGTGCAAGATTTCTGAAAATTCCCATTTTTAATCACTTGATAATTATAATCTAATCCTAATAGTGCATCTATATTGCATCTCAAATGTTTCATACTAAATGCTGTGCATGAAGAACAAGTGGCTGTAATGAGAAAAAAGAGAAATCGCTGCTGTTTGTCTGTCTGTCCTTTTGCTATTAGAGGGGTTTGTTTATAGTATTAAATGATATCAAAACATCACAAAGCTGATGTTAAATGCGAGTCTATGCTGTTCTCATCCAGATTGGGTGTTTTGGCCACCCCTGAAGCTGTTGTGTCTCGTCCAGTGGCTCAGCTGTCTATACCTATCAATGGTAATTTTGAACTTGTCCGAGGTACGTGAGCTTTTATTTATTTATTTTTTTTGTTCTCAATATCAAAATCACCATCTTTTTCAGGTATGTATAATACATACATAGTATAATCAAAATATTCATGATATTTAAACTCAGACTATTCTCTGTCTGTGATTCCTGTCCACTAGATGCTGTCTGTGGCATTGGACCACCAAGTTTTTAACTCCTATGTAGATAAGTGTTACTGTTAACACAGGCATTACACAATGGTGTAAAAGAAAGCAAAGCATTCCCGTTGCATTTGGAAGACAAAATCTTAAAATTAACATGACAGCTAGGGCCTGTTGAAAAATATTTAAACCTCCTGTGGTTTACTACCACAGCAGACCTTAACACTCAGTAAGCAGTATTTCAACTCTTTAACTCTCTCTTCCTCTTTCATTTCAGAAGCTGAAGAAGCTCTTCTTATTGACTTCTCAGTAGATTGTAAGTACTTTTTCCGTAACCCATATTTAATCATTCTTCTAGCTTTAATTTTTAAAAAGGATACAGTTTTTGTCCTTTTAAGCAAGCTTTTCCGACATTGTGGACACGAGAGAGCAAAAACATGGCATTTATTGCAAGACAACCCCTATTCAATGATGCTACATTTTTAGAGCATGCCTTCAGCTAAATGTCTTTATTTAGTAGCTGACACGAGTCCTAAGTTTCTAGGGCTTTCTAAAAGAATGCTGAATTGGTTCATTGTTAAATCACTCTGCTTTGTGTTTGAGACAGCTTGAAATTTAAATGTGTTTGCAAAGTCTGAAGGCACCCAAGATCTGTGTGTTTTCTGTACCCCTCTTAAGCCTTTGTTAGGATACGAATTAAAGGTGAAAAAGCCCCAGAGCTGCTGTTGGAACTACAGGATGATGATCGCACTCAGACTTTCTTTGCCCAGGTGAAGAGTGCTCAGCAGCAAGGTGAGACTCCAAAGTCTTTCAATAGACCAAAGCAGTTGCATAATTAATTATTTAATCACTCATCTAACATTTATTTACAGAGAGTGGGTAACGCTACTTGTTGATTCCCTGTGTATTTTTGCCACATTGGTGGAAGTATTCATTTTACTGCCACTTTTAAAATAAAAGATCCATGTTTAAAATGTACCAGCCCACCTCTGTGAATGAAGCCAGAAGGGACTAAAGGTCACTGTTCTTTCCTTTATTTGTTTTATGCTTCTGTAGCAGTCTGGAATAAATAATGATCAGCATACTGACAAGCATGTTGGTATTAAAAATGTTTGCTGTGTTTAATGACCCAATTATCTTCATTTGGAAGAAACGACTTGCTCCATGTATTTGCATAGTAATGCGGTACTACTGACTGGTAATAGAGCTTTGTTTTAGCATCCTTCTTCTTACTTTGTGAGCATACATGCTCTTTTTGTCAGAGGTCATAGCAGAGATTAAGGTGATTAAAGTGCCTCCTGTTGATGTGTAGGTAAATGGTGGCTACTAATCCATGTTTTGGCTGTAGCCCCATCAAATAATTATTGTAATTGTTGTACATGTTTCTATACTAAGAACCTGTTCACTCAGTTTCACTATTACCACTATCATTTGCAGTCATTCACTTGTTAATAATAGTAACATCTTGAAGTAGTCATTCTACACCGCAACCTTCTTCAGTCTTTACCTACAGGACTCCACTTCCTTTAATGACAGCATAGCTCTTCTGGGTGTTGGCTTATTTTTATCTGTGCCCATATTTACAAAGAGAGAGGTAATCTGAAACAGGATGTGAATTTTCTTAAGTAAAGTCAAAGGTTTCTGAATTCATTTCAGTGTCAAAGTAGCTTTGTTTGCTTTTCTTGAGCTAGCACCTTTAGCTGTAGCACCTTTTTTGTCCATTTTTTACACAGCTTATAAAACAAGATCATTCCTGGCAGGATGTTCCTATTGCTTGAATGAGGTTGCTTTGGGCTTTGATCATTGTGTGCTTACATCTGAGAATGCTGTTTGATCTTCTCAGTTGAATCCAAACCCACAAAACCTAAAGCGATGGAACCACTTGCGCCAACAACCCCGAGAGGTCCAGTTCCCATCCCACCACAAAGAGCAAACAAGACTGTCAACCCTTTGGGCTCTGATGGAGTGAACCTATCCAAATCTGCCAGTGCACTGCCTCCCAACCTCAACAACATTACATCAACACATCCGACTAACAAAGGTAATATACATACAGCCTGTAACAACAATTTCAGATCTTCCAAATTAACTTGTCTAAGTTGAGTTAGATTGACTCCTCTGTTGATCTTTCTGTTACTTGAAGATCCAGTTCAGTCCCTTGCCACAGACTTTGGATTTGAAGACAACTTCAACCATGCTCTCAAAGTGGAGGAAAAGAAGAATCACCAGAATCGCGTTGTTGCCTCAAGGGAGCCTCCTCCTGTTCCCCCTCTACCTCCTCGCAAAGCCTCTTTCACTCCATCCAATCCCTTGCCTCCTGCACCAGTCCCTAAAGAGAGGGTTGTGTCTGTGCAGGCCAAAGACAACTCCTTAATCACAAACACCAAAACAGAGTAAGTTAACCGGTCAGGACAGCAGAGAAACAGGAACCTGGTCTTTCATTGAAAATATATTCTGTCCATTTTATTAGTTTAGATTTTATACAGTAACTTACTAAAAGTAGAAGACGAAGAAGAGATAAAATCTTTAATTTACCAAAGTATTCAGACTAATTACTGTGACACTCCAGATTGTGGTCGAGTCATCGTGTTTGCTTTAATTTTTCTTAAGATGTTTTTAAAACTTGATCCAGGTCCAATAATAGCAAATTGAATTGAATGGACATTGTTTAGAAAGGCACACACCTATAAGGTTTCACAATTTGGGACAATAACCATGCCATGAAGTCGAAGGAACTGTCTGGAGACCTTGAAGAAAATCTGGTCCAGAGGACAAGTGACCTGAGATTAGGGTTTACAAAACAATGAAGTGTGTTTAAAAAAAAACCCCAAAACAAAAAAAACCTCTTGCTTTCGAAAGCAACTGTAACTACAGTCCAGGAGGCTCTGGGTCCCAAAATGGAATAAGCCTCAAATATTGCCGGTGTTGATCGTAGCTACCTTTTCCATTCCAGTAATTTTAGGTCAGGGTTTGACCGTGCTGACAGACCACCATCTTGGTGTGAGAGCCCCACCACCAACAGCATGAGACAGGCCATGTTCTCCAGCCAGGCAGGACAAAGAGAATATCTTATCAAACACCGGCTGGGGAAGAAGGAGAATGAGTATGTGGACATCCAGAACTTCAAGTAAGAGGAGCATATTCCTTATTTTTGATTTTGCATTTATAAACAATAGTAAACCGGTGGGGGAAGGTGTAAATCCAATATTCTGGAGATTGCCACTAACCCTTCACTGTGTTTATGTTCTTTAGGTTTTTCACAGGTACATGGAACGTGAATGGCCAGTCTCCAGACAGCACTCTTGAGGCGTGGCTTTGCTGTGATACAGATGCTCCTGATCTTTATGCTCTGGGGTTAGTAAGAACTAATCACATCACTTTCTAACTATAAAAGTTGTCTTGTTTTCTTACTTTTACAACAACCAGTTTGATGACTATGTTTGTAACTTTAGTTTTCAAGAATTGGACCTGAGCACTGAAGCTTTCTTCTACATGGACTCATCCAAGGAGCAGCTGTGGGTGGAAGCTGTGGAGAAAAGTTTGCACCGAAAAGCCAAGTACAAGAGGGTGGGTAGGAAAAATGCCTCCTTAAAGATAAATCAGTACTTTCGAGAACTGTTTGCTCACGGTATTGGGGACTAACTTGATTTATTATTTTTTTTTTTTTCTCTACAGGTTCGGATCATACGACTAGTTGGCATGATGCTCGTTGTCTTTGTCAAAAAGAGCCTCAAGCATCACATTAAAGAAGTGGCTGCAGAACATGTGGGGACGGGAATCATGGGAAAAATGGTTTGTAAACAAAATTTAGCCTGACTGCTTCAAAATACAAATAATGATAGAAAAGCATGGGATAAATTTGCAATATTTTCTTTGTATTTGAGTGCAGCAGCTGACGAGAAATTTGTAAAATCTTTCCCGAAATGTCTTTGGAAGAACTTAAAAAAAAAAATGAAAATTTATTATTAATTTATTTAGAGCTGCATCAAACATGACTTGCACATTCTTTGTCCGTAGTCGTATTTTTTTTACCCAATATGACTGTATCAGTTAATGTTTTAGAGGTGCTGCTAACAAATACAGGCTGATAATATTATCTCCTTGGTAATGCTTTTTTCATATTTCAGTATTTAATGTACACTGCGGCTTGGCTCCTGTTTGTTTTATGTTATATTAAATACATTAATTTCTCTATGGATTTGCCTTTAATTGAATGTAAAATCTTGTTTTGTTTTTGTTTTGCAGGGGAACAAAGGAGGCGTGGCAGTGAGGTTTGTTTTCCACAACACTAGTTTCTGCATCGTGAACTCACATCTAGCAGCACACGTGGAAGACTTTGAGCGCCGCAACCAGGATTATAAAGACATATGTGCCCGAATGACTTTCCACTTATTGGAACACCCTCCTCTGAGCATCGTCAAGCATGAGTAAGTTCCCTTGTGATTTCGGTTGTAAGTGGAAACATGGCTCTTGATTATATGCAAAAGTTAAGTTAACTGACTCAATGAGTGTTGCTGTCCTTGCTTGGTATACAACCATGAGCTACAGACTACAATTCTCTTTGACTGGATTGTAGTCTTTGTTAGGATAATCAGACTCACTGTGGTCAGTTTCAAACTGGTGGTGTAATTCTTTCTCCTTTTGTGTTTCAGTGTTGTAATCTGGCTTGGGGATTTAAATTATCGTCTGTTCATGTACGATGCTGCTGAAGTCAAACAGCTCATTTCTCAAAATGAGCTAAAGAAGCTTCAGGAGGTTGATCAGGTGATTGTGTCATCCAGCTCAGTGTGTTTTCTCTGTTTATTTGTTGTGTGCTGAACAGCTGAAAGAGGAAAGTAATTTTAACTGTCTTGTCTTAGCAGTTATTTTTTTTTAATTATTTAAATTACTTAAAAAATTTGCTATGCATCCAGTCAGTTTTTGGACTTGGGTTTGACTGTTGTAACTCTGTAGCTTTTCAGAGTAGAAAACTATAATAAATACGTTTGTATCAGTCATCTGTGCTTGACTTTTGAAATTCTCAGTTATGAACTTGTGTAAATGTGTCACTGTATATATTACTTGATAAAAGATGTGAAGCCAATATATAAGGACAGCTGTTTCAAACATCATTATTACATGTTTAGGATTACTGTTATTTGTTGTGATTAACTCAGTGTATTCTGTAGGATTTTGTTTTTGACTCTTTCATCAACTAATACTTGAAAATGTTGCCACTTCTTATGTGTAGCTGAACATTCAGAGGCAGACTAAGAGAGCCTTCACCGACTTCATGGAAGGAGAGATAAACTTCCTTCCCACATACAAGTATGACCCTAAAACAGATCGATGGGACTCGAGGTAAAAACATATACCTCTGTATCTTTTTTTTTTTTTTTTTTTTTTTTTTTTTATAAATAATTGAATATACAACTCCAGGATCTGAACTGCTTCTGCCTACTCATTTGACTTTTTCTTTGTTGGAATTCTGGTTATGTTTTGCAAGTAAGGAAGCCTTTTCCAGCCTTTTCCAGCCTTATCATTACACTAATGGAGTCAGCAGTACTGCATGTGAGTCCGATGTCTGAGTCCTCCCTTTGCCGCTAAAATTTCAACTGTTTCCTGCAGTGGGAAATGCCGTGTCCCAGCTTGGTGTGACAGAATTCTTTGGAGGGGCAACAATGTCAAGCAGGTCAAATACCGAAGTCACATGGAGCTGCAAACAAGTGATCACAAGCCTGTTAGCTCCCTCTTCAACATAGGGGTAAGACCCAATGTTGTCCAATGAAACATCTTAAACTGAAACTTTGGTTAAAACATACAGGTTTCTACTATCAATTTTGATAATATGTAAGCCTTTGTTTTAATAAGACTTTTTTTTTATTGATAAACGTCAATAATTAGGTCCTGTGTGTTTGTGTTACAGGTGAAGGTGGTAAATGAGCTGCGACACAAAAAAGTGTTTGAGGAGATTGTTCGAGTGATGGACAGAATGGAGAATGATTTCCTTCCATCTGTCTCTCTGAGCAGGAGGGAGGTAAGAATAAAGTCCTCACATATGTGTGGGCTTGTCATATAAAAGCAGACACTAATAACCTTATAAATCTAAAGAGAGACTGAGACCGTTTTATTGTTTCCTTTTTTCAGTTTACATTTGAGAATGTGAAATTCCGGCAGCTTCAGAAGCAGCGCTTCCAAATAACAAATGATGGGCAGGTCCCCTGTCATTTTGCCTTCATCCCCAAACTCAATGACTCACAATATTGCAAGCCTTGGCTGCGTGCCGAGCCAAGTGATGGCTTCTTAGAGCCTGGTAAGTCTTTCTATTTTAATAAGTCCCTTGTTTTTTGGCTTGTTAAATTTTCATCTTCGTCTTGTTAAGTTTTGATTTTCAAATTTTGTTTTTGATGTAAATGCAAAAGGAGTATTATAAATTTAGTTATGTCTTGAGTACATTGTACTGGTACTAAAAAGAGAATTTTTTAAATTTGCAGTATTTTTTTGTGAATTTACAATGCAGAGTAACAAACGCCTTCTCTGAATCTGCAGTGTGCCAAATCAGTTTTCCCCTCATGTTTAACTATTTCTTCTCCTTTTCTGAATGAATAACAAGGTAACTACTAGGGAAAAGTGGATGAGTGCTCCAAAACAATAACAGATAAAAAAAGGCATAGTTGAAAATATGCATGTTTCCTTCCAAAATGTTCCTTTCGTTTGCGATGAGGAAACAGTGCAGCTCCCGTGACAGTGTTCTCATTATGCTTCTCACAAAGTTTCTCTGTGAATCTCTGACTTCTCTTTCTGAACAGCTGAGACCCTGGAGATCTATCTGGAGGTATATGTCAGTAAAGACTCTGTCACACTGCTGAACTCAGGAGAGGACTCCATAGAGGATATTCTGGTGCTCCATCTGGATCGTGGCAAGGACTACTTCATTACCATCTCTGGAAAATACCTTCCCAGCTGCTTTGGCACCTCGCTGGAGACTCTGTGCCGCATGAAGAAGCCCATCAGAGAGATCCCCATCACCAAACTCATTGACCTGGTGAGGGAAATCAAATCCAGAGGTCATGAACTGAAAAATATACAATCAGACCAATTTGAAGTAATAGATTTAGTGAACAAAGACATATTTTCCTTAGATTGGTTTAAACCCAGATTGTGACACAAATCTTCCTACGCACAGGGCTGTTTAGCTCAGATTGTAATCTGATTATTTTTCCTCACTGTGGCTATTCACCACCTGAAACCTGAGTGGGGACACGTGAGAACTTGTTCACTCCCTTAGGGTAAACTCAGTCACAGAAAGAGCCTAAATTTGGAGAGCATAAAATGTCTCGACCAGTATATTTCTGGCCATGAGGGGCCAGAGGGAACGAGGAAGTGGCAAACGCATAGGAAGGGAGCTCCTAAAAGAACAGGGAAAACTGACTCAGGTTAGACCCACTTTAGCCTTTTTCCTATAAATAGACTCCTCTCGACTTGACACGATCACTTCTGTCTGCCTCTGTAGTGCTATTTTTGACTTAATCTGATTTTTCTTTTAAATATAGTATTACTATCATTCAGAACTCCTTTATTTCTACTAAATTGTTCCATTTTCCTCCTGGTTTGTTGTATTTGATCAAATGGTTTATGTAATCTCTCTACTTTCTTGATTGTGGTTATACATAGTACTTCTATCTACTTTATTCTTTCTTTTGTTTCCCTTCATCGCCTCTCATTGATCATTCCTTTCCATCTCTTCACTGTGGTTGTGGGCTGACTTCTTGCTCAGGGAGAGGACAGCTACATGGAAAAGGTAAAATATTAACACTGATATTGATCAGGTATCAGTTAAAACGGGGTTCTATGTGGAGTTCTGTGTTCAGACATCTGCTTTACACGTCTGTGACTTTCCTCTACAATTCATGTTATAAAACAAATCTGGTTCAGCTATTATTAGAATCAGGCATATCAACAAAACCCAAGTGTAGGTTATGTCTAGGTAATGTATAACTTTAACCTTAAATATTTGAATACTGCAGTACAAGGGAAGTTGGATGCATGTTAAGGATGGAATGAGAGCGGGGTGTTATTAGGCTAACTTCGCATAAAGTCTGAATATTGGTGGGAACCAGCCTGTTCTCTTAAAAATTATACATATTCCAACAATGCCTCCAAGTGGGGTACAGCCTGAAATGGATCTGGGGTAAAACAGTGAAAGGGCCTGTGTTGCTTTAGGCACCAGTGTGTTCACCATATCTAGTTCAGGAAGTTCTACGTCCATGGCTTTGAAAGCTTATCAGATGACACGTGATGATGGCGTTATAGATCATCAGATCTAGGTTTTAATACTCTTTTTATTTTATCTTTCAGCATGAGTATTGTGACTTAAAAAGTAGAACAAAGTGTTCACATCACAAAGTAATACAAATATTTGCTTGCCTGCTGCAGTACCTTGCTGGATGAGATAGTGATAGTGTTATAATGCTCAGCTTTGTTTCAAGATAACATCCATTCTTTTGTTAGCACCCCTACTGTATAGACAGACAAATGTCATTCAAATGAATTACGAGGGTGCGTTTTTTTCAAAGGACAACATTTGGTAAACTTCAACTAACCATTAACTATTTCCCCATGCTTCAAGTCTAGCCCCATACTTAATTTATAGACACAAAAGTGGTATATAATTCTCACAAAGTCAGAAATGATTTAAACATATTTCCTACAGTTGTTGTACTAGTTTTTTTTTTTTTTTTTCCACATGCAGTCCTGTTCAGCTGCAGTATTGCACAGTGGAACTGTTAGCAACTGCTACAATGTAGTTGTATAAGATAATATGAAAATCCAGTGCATTCACTCTACATTTCAGGAAGCTGACAAGGGCAGCAACTGTTAACCCGGTCTATCACAGACCAGACCAGAATATGCCAGCTTAGTTATCTGTGTATGTGGCTCAGTCACCCATTAAATCTCCCCTCACCCATTTAGGACAGGGTACACCAGTCCAGTGAAAGTTAGATACACACTCACTCACTCATAAATCTCATTTCACAGCAGGTCACCCTCATTGCACAGCTCCTTTATACACATGATTAAAGCTAATGAGAAGAAGTATTAGTCTGTTCTGCTAAGCTTAAACACTCATTTGAAGTGTGGCGACA
The DNA here is from genome assembly GCA_038496675.1 of Rachycentron canadum. Taxonomy (NCBI): domain Eukaryota; kingdom Metazoa; phylum Chordata; class Actinopteri; order Carangiformes; family Rachycentridae; genus Rachycentron; species Rachycentron canadum. The sequence goes on from CM076655.1 coordinate 2,261,600, forward strand.
AATCTCTTCTTCCATTTCAAAGTAACTTGTTACTGAAACAAAATAGCTGCATATATACACATTCAAAATATATTTGTCCCTATTTCATTACAATTTAGCAAAATAATACATTTTATGTTACAGCTTTTGTTAACTTGAATCCCCTGTGGAAGATTCACCAGTAATTCACAGTACAGGATCACAGTAAATGCAAGTTCTGCATGTCTGGATCATTGCCCATTAGGACTACTCAAGTCTCTGCTGCCTTTATGTGCAGCCTCAATAGCTCCAGTTATTTTTGGATGTCTGTCATGAGTCTCGGGATCCATTTGCAGAGACAAAAAGGATGTAATATCCAGCTCTTAGTAAAATGGCTCTCCTTCAAGTTACCAGACCCCGAAGATAATCTTGACCTGACCGCTGCTTCTACTCCATCACTAATTAATGAGATGTGCAATGTGCAGTCATCCCAGTAGTCACTGTTACAGTTGATCAAAGCAGTATCAATTGCATAGTATAGGGAAAAACGTCACAAATTTAGATAATTTTTCCTGTGATGAATACATTGGGAAATACTGGTATTTTATTACTGGGAAAAAAATCTAATGTCTCTGTGTCAGTGTAAAATATTGATTTTTCTTCTATCTAGGAAAAGTCAAAGATGAACTTCCTCATGGTGGATGGTGCAAGTACTGAGGACAAACCTCTAAAGATCCCCAAGGAGGTTTGGATTCTGGTCAATCATCTCTTCACCAAGTCCTGTGATCAGGTGAGAACCCACCAACTAATAACACATTTGTGAGGAATAGTTAAATGATAAAACTGCTAAACTGAAGGAGAGGGATGTAGTTTTTGGCGTGGTTGCAATTACACTTTAAAATCAAATGTTTGTTGATGACACAGCATTGGTTGCCGGGCTGACCACATGCTGTGTGGTCAAATTAGTGCCTGTGTTGCTGAGTAATCATTTTACAGGTAAATATATAAATGATAATACTGTAATATAAGTAATATGTATATGGAGACGCTGAGGTTAGAAACTCATCATCAATCACAATATAAAATGACTTGAGAGTCACTGCTGATTAACATGCAGCCTTAATAGGTCATATTGTTGTCTGACAACTAAGACAGAGAAACATTTAATAAGAACAACTTTATCATGAATTTGGTTATATTAAAATACTGTTTAGGTCAGAACGGAGAGCAGAAGAGAAGCCAATAGATAAAGGGCTGTAACAGGCTGACACTAGGCATAATGAAAATACACTGCAATGTCGCAAATGTGCTATAAATAACAACTACAAATTCACTAAATGCTGAATTGTGTGCTAAGGCAACATTTAGAAACTTTTCAAGTAACTTCAGTTACTTTCTAATGAGAGTAGTTGTTGATACTGGTTCCACATTTTTCAACTACATTCTCAGTTTCACACATTTACCATGTACAGTCCAGCCATGTACTCGGTTTTGATCCTGACTTTTGTACCTTTCAAGATAGTAGTATAGTACCTGTCTGTGCTTTCATGTTTTCTTCAGAGGAGGAAATCTGAAACCCATTACTCCATATTTTTCAAAATATGCACGATCAATGAAAATCTTTATCTCTACAAGTCTACTTTCTAATGCTGCCAAAATTGATGCAGACATTCTCTAGATAGTAGATATCAAATGTTTAAGAAGGTGTTTGGGTTAGACAGACAGTGAGTGAGCAGTGATATTGATAATCCTGCTGTAATTTGCTCCGTATATACACATTATTTTGTCAAATATACAGTGATTCTCCAAACACCACCAGAATGATGCATGATTTTTTTCAAACCCCCAGGTGGCCTCCCTCAGTCCTACTACAGTGAAGTTTCAATAGACACTGATACGCACCCCAATAATTGTCACTACCAGCTATATTGTGTAATATATTTTAGTTTTTTTTTTTTGATTCATTAACTGATCCCAAATACTCTAGTCTAATATAATGATACCCTCTTTATAAAAAGTAAAAAATAAAAAATGACTAATTTCATGCACTCTATTATATTATGCACCTTATATTGTAACACTTCACGTGTGTACAGGTGCAAAGGGAATTTTCACTTTGCATCAGTAATGCAAATTTGACTGCTATCGGTTTCCCTCCTTACTTTCATTTCACCTCTCGAAGCAGATTAACAAAGGCCAGTACATTTTTTTTTGCTTTTTTTTCTCGCTTGAGTAGATAACATTTCACGGTGACCTGGCCAAATTTGCATGTAATGGCATTGTTCCATTAACTTTGCATGTAATTGCATCACTTCTGAAACTCGCCTCACTTTGTCTCTTAGCACTCATTAAATGGGTGCTTGTGAGAATTGTGTTAAATGTTCCATATTTGTCTTTGTTTGTCTCTTAGGAGGACCTGTTCCAGACACCAGGTCTACAAGAAGAGCTGCAGAGCATCATTGACTGTCTGGACACAAGCATCCCAGACACCATCCGTATCCTCATTTATGAAACCAGTCACACTGTCCCAGATTTCACCAAGACCCAGAATCAATCACTGAAATAGCAAACAGCAAATAAAGTAACAAACACATGAATGCTCACATACTTTAACACATGGACCCTGTTTGCATGACCATGGTGATAACATAATAATAATAAGCATGTGACCTTGTGCTGTACATTTTGAGTGAAAGGGTTATTTTAGATAGTTTCTCAGTGGTTCAAGGTTACTAAATGTTAAAATACAACATAAACAGGATCTGAAAATGATCTGACTTTGTAGTCTAAGCTCCACATTGATTCTCATGTTTGATAATTCTTCCCTAACTCATCACGTAGCTGGTTGTAACCACTCTGTAGCTGAGGCCCTATTGATCTTTTTAGAGGCCTTGCCAGAGCCAGTAGTCTGTTATGAGCTCTACCAACGGTGCCTAGACTGCGCTCATGACAGCCGCCTCTGCAAACAGGTACACTAGTTCTTCCAGTTTATACAGCAAAATATGATGCTTAACAAATTAGGTGTTGTGTGAATTGAGGCTGTATAGACAAGACTCCGCGGTTGCAATATTGTCTATATGAATAATCTGTCTGCATTTTGATGAATTACAGTTGATCTCCCAGTTGCCCCGGGCACACCGCAATGTGTTTCGCTACTTAATGGCCTTTCTGAAGGAACTTCTCAAGCACTCCTACAACAACAATTTAACAGCCAGTCTCATAGGTATGACATAGATAACTCTTATGTTATGGTTACCAAGTCATCAAGTATGTTTAAGAGTTTTATTTAGGACAACAGTTTACAGCCTGGTTATTTTGGATTTTTGAGGCATATTCAGATATTGATGCTAGAATTTTTTCAAAAACTCCAATAATAAAAGTTTTATTCAAACAAATTTCTTTTTAAAGATGTGTGACCATGATACGGATCATGATTATTTAACTCAAAAAACCATTATTAGCACTGCCCTTAAGGACAACCACTAAATGGTTGAGGTATTGTGGAAGATACAGTTCATATTTTAGAGCACTGCTGTATCTTATGTCAGATGTTCTGCTAGTTGGTAATTTTACCAATTATCTTCATGTTAGTTATTCTAAGTAGCTATCCCATATCCCAAACATTTAACTTCAATGACGTTAATGTTTACTGAATGTTGAATGGCAAATATTAACTACTACTGATCAGAGAGCATGTGATATTGTTTTCATAAATTTAATTTGAAATTTTAAAGAACTTATAGTCTTTTTTCCATACGTAGTTCAGCATTTTTTTTACCATCTTCTTGTATTTCAGCTACTCTCTTTGCCAGCCTCCTTATCCGACCACCTCCCAACCTGATGGGCAGGCAAACATCACATGAGCGGCAGAAAGCCATCGACTTCATTCTGGGTTTCCTCATGGCGGGAGATGAGGAGTAAGAGAGGTCAAAGGATCAACTTAAGTCAGGTTTGGAATTGGTTCCCAACCTGGCTTAATTTCGGCACAAGACCTGGGACCTGTAGGACAATGTAATATGATCCACTTGGTATTTTGTCATCTTTTGGACCAATGCAATTGTTCCACACCCTACCTTTCACAAACTCTAGAGGTAGCCCAGACTTCAATTAGAACATGACAAGTTTGCCAAGTGTCATATTTTCATTTACAGTATGACCGCTCACTGGATTTTGGGAGCACTTGGCAGAGGTTTGGACCGATGCCTATGCACTTTCTGACGACTTAAAGGACCTGTGCCTCAAGACTAGAGTTGTCCTCGTCCTCGGCTGACCTTTCTTATTGTAGGTGCTCATGCCAAAATAATGATAGAGTGGTATGAATGTGAAAACACTATGTATCCATAGATGCTAAGATGAAGACTCAATTACACTAAAGAAAACAAAACTTCTGAAGTTTTAAGACGTAAACTTCTACAAGTATATGGTTGAAAGAATTAAATTGTTTGAAATAAGTTAATTGTTGAAATTTGTCAAAGAATGTTTAAGTTTAAGATAAATCATGACAATCATTCATTTTGCAGCATTTTAGTTGAGGGGGCAACAGTAAGATATAGATAGAATTATTTGTTATGTTCATTGTACTTTTACTGTTATTTATATATTTTTTTCTTTCAGGTTTGCATCATCTGTTTTTGGTTCTTATTGCAATATGATTTATTTTCAGCTCTTCATTGTTTTAAGAATGTTTCATCAGAAATATTCAGCACTTGTTTTTTTTTTTTTTTTATCATCCTGTTATAGAAAACTCTGCGGCGTGGTTTCGTGCTGTGTTTCTGTGTAACTTCAACCATGAACCTTACATCTCGTTTTGCTAGTTCCTCTTGACTTAAAAAACAAGTCTGTTAACACACTAACTTCCTGGTCAACCTGAATGGAGCGAGGAGTTATTCTGTGGTTCTCTATGTCTTAAATGGTGTAAATACTACAGTGATTGTTTCATGGGTATTTGGCTGTTGGTATGGTGGTACAAATCTGTAATGGTGTACACTCTGTCATGTTTGTCATGGAGGTAGTACTGTTAATGTCTGTTAATGTTTGTTTACATGTCTTTTTCCTCACTTCTGCCTCAACTGAAAGCTTATTAGTCATCATCTTACGCCTGTGTGATGCCAAGATACAGCCCTTCTGTTTCTCATGGTAAATTTAAATGAGCAATACTTGTTTTAAGTGATGCAGCATTTTCTCGGTGCAAGATTTAACTGCTTATTTCTCTGGAGGATACAGCCTGTCTTTGTGCACCTTTCCAGTTTGTGCCACAGGATTTTTTTTGTTGTGTAGTCACTGTTGAACATGTCATGGTAATTGAAATAAGGAAGTTCTATGCTGTGTGGAATGAACATTGTTTCCTCTATAACAGTTTTCCCAATAGATGTCAGCTTTCCCAGTTGACAAAGATATTCACATGACTGATTAATTTACTTTGCTCAGTATATCCTGCAATGTAGTGATGTCAGAAAAAGAGATTTTCTTTTCAGATGCTCCAGGAACTCTGCTACAAAATACTTCATCTTTGGAGACAATATGAACACACGTGGCAACGTTGACAATCATGACACTAAAAAGGATAAGTCTGCTCGGCTACAGTTGCTCTGTTCTTGCATAGATTATTCTGCCTTATTGCCATCAGAGCACTATATTCTTCTGTTGGCGTCAACTGAAACAAGCTTTGCCAAAATGTGGCTTGGGCCTGAATGAATAGTTCCTGTTGGTTTAGATGTGGGAGAACCATTATCCAATAGTATTTAGTTCACTTTGTCTATAAAAATACTACCCTCATCATGTCAAACTGAAAAATTTGCATCATCAATAACCTCTGATTTTAAGTGTTGTCTTATGCCACTGTACCAACTGATGTATTTGTGTGGTTTCATTGTGCTCTTTGTCTTAGGTTTCTGTTCCGAAAAATTAAGGTACACGTTAAGGTATGCAAGGAAACCCTTGCCCCTGTTTTCAACTTTGCAGATTTTTTGGTACTTTTAATTTATTTAACAGAAATAAAACTATGTATAAAGTTCTGCTGTGTTCCTGTACAACATACATTTGTGGGAATATTCTTGACCTCTTTATTTTCAGAACAGCATCAACTGTACAATAAATTTTGGGGCTCATTCCTCATGTACACATGAAATCGTTACTGGCTGATGTTCACACTATACTTAGTCTCCTCAGTGGCCGATGAGAGATCTTTCACCTCAGTGCTACATTCTCATTCCCTGTGAATATAAAACTCCCACCATAATCCTGCTGCCTCCGTTTGCCTGTTGTGTTGTAGCCCAGTTTGAAGGCGTCCAAAGTCATGGCCATGCTCAGAGTTTCTTCTTACCGCAAGTTGTTTGAGGATGAGAACTGGAGTCGAAGTGGAGGGTTGGGGATGCAGTGTGCGGGGCAATACTGGGCCCCTGTCAGGTCAGTCTGAGTCTGCGCCAGAGGGAGACTTAATTTGATGTAGACTTGAATTTAGGATATTAGTATGTTGGTGACAATTCAAGTGTAATATGTATGTTTTAAAATACTTTTAACCAAAAGCGAATGTTCCCGGTTTAATTTCATGAATCTGCAACAGACTCTGATTGAGGTTTTACCTGTTGACGACTAAACACTGTTTGCTTTAACCCAGCCATTATAATAATACTACATATTAATCAACACTTATAATTGTGTTTAAGGAGGTGTGTTATTAACCCTTCAATAGATGTTCAAGTAAAGTTAAAGTGTTTGTGCTGAGGGGCAGTTTGATTTTAAGTGTTGACAAATACCTTTTGTGCTCATGGAAAAAATGTCATGATCAGTGTTCATTTACTGTGACGGGTAGGGCAGAAATGCTTTTCGTTTTAGTTCATTTCTCATGAATGAATTTATGACTGTATACTGTGTGCATACTTGTAGCTGAGCCAAAAAATTTCCTCTAGGGTCTTCCAAAAAAATATTCAGTGCAGTCTTTGGCACATTGTGTCCTCCTCTCAGGGGTGCGCCTGTTGACGACTGTGACTGTGACAAGTTAGACTTTGTGGCTGCCAAGTCTCTCAACAAGGAGGGTCTGAACCGGTTTGCTCAGGACCGCACCATCATCGCTGCCCTGAATGACCGCCTGGTCAGGCTTATTGAACTGGTGAGGACAAACAGTACAAATGCTTCCAGTGACACATCAGCACTTTATTTTCCCCCCTGCTGTGTCATGCCTTTGTTCTTCATAAATAATGTTATATATTTTTATACATATACCCGACTTTTTTTCTGTTCTCTTTCATGTAGGCCCACTGTTTTGAGAAAGAGAATGAGTCTCTTGAATGCTTGATTGTGGAGCTAGAGGAGAAGCTAAACAGTCAAAAACCCTCCTCCCGCATCACCTACACTGTGGCTCAATCTGACTATAGCCTGGATGCAGTGGTAGAAAGACTGCGCAAGGAAAGGGTATGGTGCTGCTGCTGGGTGTGTCTGCTGCATGTTTCTCTGTGCGATGCCTGCCTAGATTAAGTTTTCCAAGTGACAGTCCATTGCACGTCTCATCCCGTGTCATACATTTTGCTTCAGTTTGTACAATGACAGGTTGGCCTGATTTATAACCATGTCAAGATCCATCACTGTATTCACTGCAATTCCCTGCAGGATGAGATACTGTGCGACACAAAGGAGCTGCAGAAGGAGCTTGAACGTCTGAAGACAGGGTATGAGAAGGCTGCACAGCAGAGGATCTTCTTCCAGCAAGAACGACAAGATGTTGCTGAGGTAATGGTTGTAAATACAATAACCTGACAAACCTGGCACTTTGTCATAAGAAGACAAGTGAAGAGTTAGTGGATGCCACAGCTATAAGACGGCTGTAAGAAAGGTAGCTGTAAAAGAAACAAAGAATTTAAAATTCTTGAGTTTTGTAAGTTTAAGGGCTTATTAAAAAGTGAAAAACTGTCATGGGCTTTACACTTTACAGTAAGCATTAACCCTGCAGTCATAGATCATAGTAAGTCAATAGTAATGAACTCTTTCTAGCTTCCTTACTTATTTCAAACCAGCAAGTTATAATTAATAATTGGTTATTGTGCTTTTTGCAATAATAAAACAAAAAAATAGAAATAAAATACAAGGCCAAAAAGATATGGGATAACTTTGGCCTATTGTAATTAGTACAGGGATCTTTTTATATGGTCAAGGTCAGATATGAAGTTTAAAATGGTTAAGTTTAGGTCAAAAATAGTCACGATAAAACCGTAAGTATGTCTTCACCGTCCGTCATTAGCCCTTTGCTGTGATAATGTGCTTTAAGCACTAGATGGCAGTGTTGTCAAGCAGCTTCCCTCCCGAGCCTCATGGTGAATCAGCTGAAACTCGGCACAGCTGCTGCTCTGTAGCGCAACGCAATGAGTGTTGATCACCAGCAGTCACACAGTCTGGGCTGGTGGCCCACTGCAACCTGAGCCACCAACTTTTTCAAACCCCCTCCCCTCCCTCACGCATAGTAGAGGCTATGTCCTCCCAGCCAAACCAGATGCGAGGGAGGCTTTAATTTCTCCCTTACAGATGTAATGCAGGCTGTAATTCGGTGCCGTAATGTTCCTGCTGGCTCAGTTCTCTGGTTTTGAATTGGAAGCAGCTGCAGAGTGACAACACTTGGTGGGGAATCAGTAGAGAGGTAGAGGAACAGCAGAGATGCGGAGGAGAGAAGCGAATACTACACAGCTCAACCCACAACTAGCTTCAGTTCTCTCTACATAATGGTAGACTGACAGTAATGAAACAAGGCACGTTTAGTTTATTTTGAACTATACTACTGGCTATTGTGTTGCTTTCCTTCTGCCAATTCTACTCCATTTTCATGGCCCACAAATCCCCCCCATCATTGTCTCACTGTGAATGTCCTGCATCACCAGATGTTGGTGGCTGTTGTAAAACACAGAAGTGAACTGAGTTTAACAGGTTTCACCACAACAGAAATATGAATACAAATGAGTAACTAAATGAAAAGGCCAGCTAGTTTTACATGTATTAGGTACAGGTCATTAAGGTGCTTTCCTTAGTCGAGCATATTTGCTCAACTGTTGACCAGTTACAAACCTCACAAAAATGGATGGACTTTGGAAATTTTGGAAAGTTCATCAACCTTAAAGCTCTCATCACCAATTCTTTGTTAAAAATTAATCAAATGGGAAGGTTTAGTGTGAAACGTGTTAGAGTGAGAATTATTCAAACCAGCTCCTTTCAGCTCTGTGACGCTATAAAACATCTTTCAGCTCCTTGGTTTGGTTTTGGCCTGCAACTTTTCCATTTTCCTTCGTTTTCCTTTTGTGTTGGTTCCCTTGGTGGAAACCAACACAGAGCTTAAAAGAGAGTAGATATTGGATTTATGTTCTATTTGAAATAAATATGAATTTTCCATTCTCCAGATGCTAAAAATAAGCAACTACACCGATGCGCTTGTCAAATTATCTTAATAAGGTGCTAATATGTCAGCGTTGTGTTTACAGCTCATTCTTTTGTCCCTAAGTGGCCAAAAATAAAGCTTTGAAGTTGTTCTGAATTTATTTACAACAAGTTTCTCTCCAGCTTCTGAATGTTATTTTATATGGTACTTTTGCCCACTACTGTCCATCAGGGACCCTACTACCCTCCCAACATGGCTCCAAAACTCCACCACCAAACCCTCACTGTGTGTGTCCAAATGTAAATGCAGGCACCCACAGTAATTGCATCCAATGCCAATTTATCCGGTTCTTTAGAGAGTAGATGAGCTGAGAACCCCTGCTGGTGAATGGATTGGTGGACAGGGCTTTTGTGTCTACTTAGCCTCCGTCTCATCTTCCTCCTCCTCCTCCTCCTCCTCCCCCTTCCTCTGCATTGCGGTGTCTACTTGCTGTTCAGAGAAACAGGGTGGGTGTGCTAGTTCTGATAGTTTTTAAAATGGGTGTTCAGGGTGGAAAGACATTTTCCACTTTATTTCAACCTGTGGTGTGATTTACTTTCCAAACTGCATAGTGTTTCTCTCAGACACCTCCACAAATTAAGTTGAACTTCTTTACTTTCAGCCCTGTTCTCTGTTAACTTAATTTTCTTTGCAGGAAGTGGATGCTGTGACAGCAGAGTGCTTGGCGCTGAGGGAGCAAGTGGCTATCTATGAGGAGCAGCTGGCCAACATGGAGGCCCAGCACAAGACGGTGAGAGGGAGAGAAGACATATAGCTGCGTTGGGATGAAACAGGAACAGTTTATGGCCTTAGAAATGACCCTAAATGCAGCACTTAAGTCAAACAGGAGTGTTGGAGTAATGCCCAGACCTGTGGTGACAAACACAACTGCGAAGACCTCAGTCACCTTGCTGAAGAGTTGCATTCAAAAATGGCCATGTCAACAGAAACATATGGGGAGAGGATTAAAGCACAAAATATGTAATCTGCTAAACGGTGCCACAAATCAGTTGTTAGCCTTTTTAATGTTTTGTGTTCAACTGAATCCTTATTTGTTTCTCTTAAAGTAGTAAGATGTTTGTGGCATTGCTCTTATTTGCTTTCTGATAGAGTTCGATAAAAAGGGAAATATTGCCCTCATGTCAGTTTGCTAACTGTGAGTGACAGCTAGCAGCCAGTTTAGCTTAGCATCAAGACTGGAAACAGGAGAAAGCAGCTAGTCCGCCTCTGTCCAAAGGTAAAAAAATGTGCTGTCTAGCACCTTTAAAGCTCACTGAATAACAATAGAATTATATGTTGTTTGTTTAATTCATACAAAAACTGAGTGTCCCTTCGTTGGAGGTTTTTTCAGCCAAGAAAATGTCCATCAAGTAACCGATCATAAAATCACATATTTTCATGTTGAAACTTTGGTTTCCATGCAAATAAAACAAACAAGATTTAAGGTGAACATAACTAAGGTTTTTGAGATGCTGGTAGCTGCCTTCTGCTGGATGGAGCCTTGATATATAATTGTCTCTGGGCTATAGCCAGAATACACAATGAATTGTAGACATGGTGCAAATGCACTCATATAGTCTTAACTTATTGAATGTAAAGAGACGAAAGGAAAATGGAGAGAGACAGAGTTCAGTTATGAACTGAACACAAAACAAAAACACACTCCCACAGACACGGCTGGTGCATCTGTTAATAGCTAGCTCAGTTAACAATAGTACAATTTGCGTTTTGGGTACAACGAAGACAATAATAATAAAATTAATCATAATAAAATAATCAAATTCATAGCAAGGATCCCAGGGACTCTAACGAATGACGCAAGGCAAAAATTTGCTTAACTTTTTGTCTGAACAATTTTATAAATATTCTCATTAAACTCTTGTCGAGAAAGTAAATAAGCGTATTCCAAAAATATGGAATTAGTGCTTTAAAACAGGCGCATGTTTGCAACTATATACAATACACATCACTGCCTATATTGTATTCACACACACCCTGTGCTGTCCACCATCTACAGTTTTCTCCACATCACCAGGAGATGACAGACGCGCCCCAGTATCAGATCTAGAGGCCTGTAGGCAGAGGGAATGAAAGGCAGCTGATGCTGGAGCAGCTCCATCACTCTATGTTTTTCTCTGCAAAGCCAGGCTGCCCGGTGTTTAACACACTCCCTCTGGGACACGCTCGATAACTCACAGTCCGGGAAATGCAGCTGAATACCAAATGAAAACAGAAGTTCCCTTTGTTTTATTAACTGTTGTTATTATCAGCACCTCCAGATACCCCATATTCCCCTGACAAATCGGCAGCCATGTCGTTATTTAGTTGGAAGGAAAGGAGAAAAAAGTCAGTCCCACTGCACCTCTGTAACAGTTCATTTTCTCTGGTGGATGTGACAGTCATTTCAACTACATATTGGAAGCTGTGGATGTACATGATGAGGTCTTTAGTGCGTGTATAAATGCATGAAAATGTGCCATGTGTGTTTGCAATTAACCCAAATGCTGTATTTTATATTTGAGGTACATAAAATGGAAACACTGAACTAAAATCCAAGTACTGAAATTTGCACATAAATACAGTATTAGACTAAATGTACTTAGTTACATTCCAGCACTGAGTAAAATATCTGATTATTTTTTCATCACTGTGTATTTGGATGTGTGGCATGTATGAGCAGGCAGTGGAGAATCTGCTGGAGCCGACTGAAGTGACTACAGGAGCTGTGCCAGCTATAAGATTTAGCAACCCTGACATCACTCCGGCCTTGGATGTAAAAGAGTACTACTGCCAGCTGGCTGAAAGCCTCCAGGTACGACACGCTGTAGTATAAACACATAAACATGTCATGAATCCATGAAGACTTTTTGTGCTAAATTCTTTACAGCAGCATGTCTATCTACCATTTTACAATCATTGTCCTATTTCTGGCATAAGATACATTCACAGGAGTGGACTCAGACAAACCTCATATATACACCAGTAGTGGAAAGTAAGTATTTGCTTAAGTACAATTTGAAAGTACTTGTGCTATGAGTATTTCCATTTTGTACTACTTTCTACTCCTACTCAACCAACTACCCCACTAAATTTCAGAGGAAAATATTGTATCTGTTATCTGACAGCAATAGATGTTAGTTACTCTTCAGGTCAAGAGTTTACATAAAAAACATCTTTAATGTAATAAAGTGCATTGTTAAAGATTAAACATGTCTGTTTAAAAATGTTCAGGTTTCCCTCCAAATGTAGCTCAAATTTGAACTGAATTCCACAAAATCAACAAGAAAATGGGAATTAATGAGAAGTTTGATTCACTACTGTTGTGTAAATGTTCAAAGTTTAGTGCAACAGCTGTTGGTGCTAACTTTCCAGTCAAGTGCCATTAAACCATTACTGAGGAAAAGGGGACAATGAAATTACGCAATTAAAGGCATCCATCAAACCCTTGCTGATGGTAGACAAAGTAGAAAACAAGACGGAAACGTGACATTTATTTGTTTCAAGTAATTTGAGGAACATTACCGTCTTCATGTGGCTACACACAGTTCTGATCTTTATGGCTGCTGCTATTTAGTCTCTCCAGTAAATGTTTAAGTCAAATGTAATTTTTTTAATTTCCATTTTCTTTTTACTTATTTCAAATTTTGGAACAGAATGTTTCTTTTCTTTTCTTTTTTTTCTTACTGTAATCATCTATCGACCCCTTAGATTTATGTTGTGAACCGCTGCACTATTGAACTGTAATTTGTTCCACTCACACATGGATGTATCAGTTAAGAAACCAGTAATGTAACATACTATATGATAACATATCACCGTCTTAATTTACATTTTATTTAAACAAATAATATCTGAGTACTTCTTCCATCACTCAAGCACATGATCTAGAGCTGCCACCTTCATCCTCCTACTGACCACTTGACCTCTCCTATTTTCATCACTTCACTCTCTCTCTCCCTCGGAGACGGCCCAGTCAGACCCAGATGTAAATCTCAGCTTTCACAAATCACACAATGATACTCCCACTTGTTTTCTTTCCCTCTTAAGACAACACCAGGGAAGACGTTGAGAATTAGAGCTGCAGATCTGGACTCGAACAAAATGCTTTTGTCCGTGTGTGTGTGTGTGTGTGTGTGTGTGTGTGTGTGTGTGTGTGTGTGTTATAAGCGCAGAAGTGCTGCATTGGGGTCAGACTATAGCTCCGTTGGGTCACACCCCCTCTGGGGCAAGGATGTCTGTCCAGTCCAGAGGTCAGGGCTGTAATCAGACTGCTGGCCGCCTTCCCAGGCTCCTCTGCAGCAGTGGAGTGGATGCTAGTGTGTGTGTGTGTGTGTCCCCTTCATTTGGAGGCTTGGCTGAAGGGCATATTTATGTATTTGTGTGTCTGTCTAGATATGTAGGTGTGTTTCTTATTCCCCCCTGAACCCTGTCTATTTACTCTCTCTCACTCCTACTTTGTCTCTTCTCTCGCCAGCTGGACACCGTCCTGTCTGTGCCTTGCCTCCATTATGAGATGCAATTGTCTTGATGCTAAAATGATTGCTATTGGGTTTGAGCAGTAATGGTGATTACTGGCTGACTCCCACACACCTGTGCACCCTCATGTTGCTCATTTCAGCTACACTTGTTCCATCTAATCAGGAATGTGCCGTACACAAGGAGAGGTTTAACCATCAGCCAGCAGGAGAGGCTCTGATTGCTCTTTGCTCCCCTGTCAAAGTGCACTCAACTGCCCAAAAGAGGGCTCTATCCTCCATGGTCTTTTGCATAGTACAACTGAAACGTCTCTATACCTACAAACTTTAGCAAATGTGCTGATTCCTCACTACCTGTCTTTGTAGTACAACTGTGGTGCAGCCCCTTCTGCAGTGGTTCTCAGTGGTGATGGAAAACACCTGAAAGTGGGACAAGCTGTAGGATCACTGGTCAAAGACTTGCCAAAGACAAAGGACATCAGCGAGATGAAGATGCAGGTGAGGGGACTCTTTCTTTCCAAAAAAGTGCTTTAAATCATTGAAGATTTGGGTTTTGCTTTTATTCGCCAAGATTTTGAGGTCATTGTCTCTGAGGTTTCTCAGACACCTAGCATATCCACAATGTGTTAAAAGAGAGAAGGAAAAAATGACAATTTAAAAAAAGTACGCAAATGTCTCCAAATGAGCCCTGTGCACATTTGCGTAAGTGCATGTCAAATTTATGATAATACCTTTTTATTTGCAGGGAGTTAGATGAGAAGAATAACAGCACCGGTCAGCAGCAGGTTTGCTTAGCTTATGAAAAAGACTGGAAACTGAGAAACAGCCAGCCTAGTTCTGTCAAATCAACCTACCAGGACCTACAGTTCACTGAATAACACATAATAAGTCATTTGATTAATCCATACAAAAGTATAAAAGGTAAAAACAACAGTTTGCCAAGCTAGCTGTTTCCCCTTTTTCCCAGTCTTTATGCTAAGCTAGGTTAGCTGGCTGCTAGAAGTAGCTTTATATTTATTGTACAGACATGACAAGTGTGAATCTAAGCAAATCAAAACTTTAAGTAGGTAAATCAGAAATTTTTTTTTGGAGTTGAACTGACCCTTTATACAACGTCTAAATCCCTCAGTTGCTACCTACTGGTTCAGATCTTGCCATTATATGTTTCTTACCTCTTCACTGACAAAGAAAAGAGGAGCCTTGAAACCCACAACTGGCTCTGCATCAGCCATCAGCTCCAAAATCAGACATAATGGTGTAAATGAATGGTTTCCCACAGTAAACCAAGGGAGTGGAGAGCAGCTGAGTGACAGCAGAGCAACAGTGTGGGAGATCCTGCTGACCAGAGTGTTTACTCTGCGGACACTTTCAGCAGGAGATGTGAAGGGCTTGACTTCAGCTCAGACAGGATTTATTGCCCTCTGTGTCCTCAGTTATTAAGTACAGTCTTTCAGAGAGGCTGCAGCATCATAAACGTCTTAAAACTTTACACACACACACACACACACACACACACACACACACACACACACACAATCACACTCTGACCAGAGACTTCCTCTGCAAATTGAAGAGAGAAATAAACCTTGATCGGATATTTCTCAGCCAGCAGAAAAATGCCATGAAAGCAGCTGGGCTTTCAACAGAAGATGCAGCAATGTGAAGCACCAGGAGCTTAAGACTCAGGTAAAATCACAGAGTGACTCCAGTAAACAGAAACAACCTCCTCTTAGTTTACATTCGTCTCTTTTACATCCATCAGTGGCGAGACCACAGCTGACACCTAACCACATCTGTAACAAACATGGTGGTTTGGTTCTCATTACTGTGGCTGTGGCTCTACCTCCAGCTCTTTAAATAAACAGTGAACCTCTGTAACCACAGCAGAGCTCTCCTAACATCATCTACTTTTCTCTAACATGCAACACACAAGCCTCAGTTCTGCTCAATCCAGCCTGACGGATGGACAGCATGGCTTGATCTGCTCTGTTTCCTCTCTCGCCTGTGATGGATGCCTCGGGTCTGGTTTCTCACTGAGACACAACATGGCCAAACAAACAGACTGCGGTGAAATCAGCCCTGACGCAGAAATGTATATAATGGAGCAGGCACCAATGGGGTTGTATGCCACTACTCCCCTACACACACACACACACACACACACACACACACACAGCTGAACCTCACTTATCATACCAGGGAGAATGGAGGAGTATCTGAGTAAGTGACTCAACCAGGTTAGGCAGCCATCATCTGCCTGTG
Source organism: Rachycentron canadum (assembly GCA_038496675.1). Lineage (NCBI taxonomy): Eukaryota > Metazoa > Chordata > Actinopteri > Carangiformes > Rachycentridae > Rachycentron > Rachycentron canadum. The sequence goes on from CM076655.1 coordinate 2,277,689, forward strand.
AGTAGTAACTGGCCGGCTCGCTGAATGATGAGCATGACCGCCTGGATCCCCATCTGGCTGTGACAGCTAATTGTTGAATCTCTGTGGTTCCTGTAATTACTCGCAGCAGGACACAGACTCAGACCTCGGAGAGGGATGCTCTTCAGTTAGGTTGTGGTAGACCTAACTTGTTTTATCTGTGTTGGCTTAACTTGAGTTTTGGGTTAGTTGGAGCACAGTGTTTCTGCTTTTGTGTACATAATATGGATAAAACTAGACTAAAACTCCCACAGTTCATAGTTTTACAGACCACAACTCCCCCTGTTTTCATCTCTATTTACAAAATTATAGACTAGGTCACTGTCAGAAAGTCAAACATCTAACGCAGACACACAGGCATTTTCCTCAGGACATGGGAAGACGAAAACAGAAATAAATGAAGAGTAAGCATGGGAATTATGGTGGTCAGGTGGCTTGAAATATGACTGAAATGAATTCTGTTGGAGGTGCAGACATGTTAGCTAACACCATAACTCTTTGAACGTTATGTCAGATGTTGGGTTTTCAATTATCAACTGATACACCTTAAATCTGGTGTAAGGACAAGACTATTGTTAAAGCAGAGTGGGCAGGACCCTGAACGCCTGCCAGTTCCAGGGCTGTTGCTCTTAAACTGAAAATGACCATGAACAATTGTGATTTTATAGTCTATAGTGACATTACTAACAGCATAATTAAGTAGATATGTTTTTGTAAATCAGTTTCAGACAGCGGTGGGTATATTTGAAAACGTATTACCATGTTGTGTGTGTTTCTGTAGATTCCAGAGCTACAAAAGGAGCTCGCAGAGCTTGAGAAGTATAATGAGGAGCTGGAGGACGAGATTGAGATGAAGAAGGCTGCATACATTGACGAGATTGCTGAGTTGGAGGTATGAGAGTGGACTGATTAATGTAATCATAGGCTGTAATGGACCAGTGGTTTGGACTAATAATGTCATTTAATCTTATCAACTGTGTGTGTGTGTGTGTGTGTGTGTGTGTGTGTGTGTGTGTGTGTGTTTGATTCAGTCTACTATTGATGAAATGCGGCACCAGGAGGCCGACCTCCAAGCACAGATGAAGGAGCAGTGTGAAGACTACAAGGAGCTGCTCAGTGAGAAGATGGCCAGAGACATGGAAATTGCTGCCTACAGGTTAGACAGTTTGACAGTATTTTATGTTTGTGTGAAGCTGCTCTTAATAATAGATGTTCTGGTCTTCACAACTCAAAGTACTACATAAAACAACACACACAATCGGATAAGTTTTCTGATCATATTATCTAAAATATAAAGAAATTGGAGAAATTGCTCTTCATTGATGTGCGTTGGTACACAACATGTTTTTTAGATATTATAAATTGTTTTAGTCTTATCTCCTGGGATTTACTTTATAGCCATAATTACATTTATTTTAAAGATATCAGATAATAGACTGTAATGTATTGATCACTTCTCTTTTACACATTTTATAATCTAAAGTGCCCTAAATACAGTGATTACAGTGATTCATTTAGCTGTAGGTTGTTATTTTTAAATAGGGCCACTAAAATTTTACCATACATGTCCTTTACAACATGGTACAGAGACATGAGGCTTTAGGAACGTGAATGTGTATTGATGCTGTCGGTCAATAGGGTGACCTAAACCAGGGTCAACATTTCTGATGGACACCATGGAGGTTTCCAAAAAAAGACTGAAGCTGGTGACTTCACTGATTAGTTTGGCTTCTACTGTTAAAGGTGCTGTAGTTTCTGATTGCAATTAAAAACTATAGAGTCTGAGCCTTCCCTGACATACTGTATATTGTGGAGTCCTGTCTTTGCAGTAGGGAGGGAAATGAAAACAGACGTCCCCTACGGTGCTCAATAAACTGCCAGACATAATTTAAACTAAGCAGAATGAGCTGTCAGAGGCAAAGCACATAATGATCCTGGGATGATTTCATAAGATTTCAATCAGCTTGATACTCTGTTTACTTCTGACATTCTTTAGATATGAGCTAATCTTAAAGCATAAAAGAAAAAAACACAGGTGGAAATGTGCAAATGACGTGTTCTTTGTCACTGCCCCTCACCAACATGACGACTCTACAAAAGGATCACTGTGAATAATAGGAGTATTTCCGCAAGAGCCTCTGTATAAGCCCAGTATTGTCCAAGCATCTCGTATACTGTCACCTGGATATCCGCAATCTCCGTAATGAGGTATTTCTGCAAACAAAGGGCTGACATCAGGGGCCAGCACGGGTCAGAGGAAACATCCTCTAAATCTGATGCACTTCCCTATATTTGACCTTGAAGATGTTTCGTGCCGTTTCCCCCGTTCACTGAGGTTGTTTAACCATCTGCCATCCTGGTATGTGGAGTGACGCACTTCAGCCATCTCAGCCCGCTGCCATGGACTTCCTCCTGTGGCCCTCCATCGCCCTTCCGACTGCATGTGACTCCCAGGGGGCCCTGCTGCAGGCCTGAGCTCAGATCCTCACAATGCCTCATTAGAATGGGCAAAGAGGACCTCACACTGTCAGTGCTGTGTGCTGGGCCTCTGCCAGCTCTTCTCCACGCCAGCCTGTTAATGTCAGCACCCCCCTCAGTTACACACATTTCCAAATTCGCCACAGTTTTAATTCCCTCTCTTTACCCAACAGACTGTCCCAAAGACATTTAAGGCACAGGAAAGGCACACAGTCAATGCCAACTTTTTTTCCTCCCTCTCTTCACTTACCGGGTGTTTTTTCATCCGTGATTAAAACCATGAATAAGAAATGAAAATGGTGGTTGTTTATTCTCTCTGTGCTGTGGCAAACTGTCTGCACAACAGACCCTAATGACCCCAGGCTGCCATTACCGGGTGGCTTATGGCCTGTGAAAGCATCTTAGAGCAGTTTGTGCAGATGCTCGCTGCTTTTGCTCACTGCTAATGTGAACCATATTACACTGTAATTCATTCAGTGGGGTTTGCTCTTATAGCTGCATGACACAGCAACAAGTAGCTCAGCTGAGGACAAAATCCATTTTAGTTAAGTGTACATTTAGCAGCAGATGACTGTGGGGCCTATTTTAAAGCTGTTATAATCAAATGTTTCATAAAAAATGAGCTTTATATGATCTTTCTGTTCATTATTTTGCTTTTCTAGCTTCTCATTGCTGGTCCGCTCTCACTAGTTTCATTATTAGTGCTTCCAGATGCAGTTGGCAGATGTTTTCAGTGAAACCGCTTTTAAAACCTACTGTTTATGACTTCTGAATAGCACCTCCAGTATTAAAGGAGCATAAAAAGACACTGAGATATAAAAGCCCTGTAGAATCAATAGTTTACAAGGGTGGAAAGTTGTAAAGATTTATTTGTGAGGGCATTGATTATGCCACGAGGAAAACCAAGAAAACCTGCTGAAGTCAAAGGTGTTAGATAAACCAAGGGTTATCTAACATTAACAGCACATTATTAGCTGTTTAATAACATAATCAAGATGATGACTCATGTTAGAGAGTGTTACATAAAATACATTCTGATACACTGAGCCAATACAATTTGCCTTTTTTGGAGTTGGTTTCTACCCCCACATTACCACTTGCGGGAGTGTAGTGCACAATAGCTAGCTAGCTGAAAACAAGCAGAGGTTTGTGTGTTTGATGTTATCTTTTGATGAGCAAAGTCAGATTTGCAGGTGAGTAGTTGAGGGGTGGATTAAAATAGAAGTGGGGCTAATTAATATATTAAGATACTAAATGAGGCAAAGGTGTAGAGTTATGTCCAAGCATTTTAATGTCATGAGGGGAACTTAATGGAAAAAACAAGTATAAAAAGTATATAATATTGAGGAACAGAGATTATTTTTTCAGGGTTTTAATCAATGCCAGAAAGAAGAATCTCAAATCTACTTTGCAGCTGGATGGAGTTTGTCAATTGATGTACAAATGTTTACATTCAAATTTCCATAGGAGTTTTTGTCAAGAAAAAAATAGTTTCACAGTTTAATAGCACTTGACACAACACTCACCTCAAGGTCCATGATCAAGATCATGATTGAAAGCTCCAGAAAAGCTACTGGGGCTAAAACAACAAGTCAATTGACAGAGAGTTAATTGGCAGTTACATTGATAACCAATGAATTATTTGAGAAATTTATCAAGCAAAGTAGATGTATAAATGACCATGTTCTGTCTCTTGGGTAAACTTGCACTACAGCTGAACAGTAGCACTACCTGCTCATCTGTACATTGTCTGTTTCTTTATTTCCATGGTTCAGGAGTCTGGTGGAGGAAGAGGAGGAGAGAGTGTGCAACCTGTGAAATGAGGCTGAAGAGGCAGACTAACTGACTGGGGTTTGACTGGATGCTTCCCTCCCACACATGGATTGTAAAATGGACAAAAGAAAATCATGAAAAACCAGACCCAAACCAGCATTAGGATGAAGCTTAAGGTACCAACACAGCAATTTTAGCAGATGTAAACTTATCATGACAGATTAATGCTGTCTGGAGGCCTGAGCCGGGCCATTGATAACAGGTCACTGGCAGACGACCCTGAGACTCCAGGAAAGATGGAGCTGTCTAAAACTGGGAGGGAGGTGGGAGGACGATGCAATGAGTGTGTATCCATTCAGTGTCTGGCAGTGATATTTCCTTAAGTGGGTTTTTATCTTAACCAGCTCACTGATACAATTCATAAATGTTGTCCACTCTTAGTTGAACAAGTCTCACAGACAAACACACATACAGACACACACACACAAGTTTAAACTGTGCGGCTCCGTCAAGTCATTCTCCCTCTGATACCACCTCGTCCATCACCCAGACTTTCTGATTACCAGCTCTTAACCCTTGACCCCGTCACTGTTAACAAACTTATTGACAGTTTGCTCTCCTCATTAACTCAAAGTGTCTCACTGTCCTTTTGCTTTTACAGTCATGTATACATTCATGTTGGTTTGACATAAAACAGTGTTTGCTTTTCAAATGATTCATGAAGTTGTTTTTCTGCAGCTCTTACAAATCAAGCACCGGGATCTTTCCACAAGAAAAGCCTGTGTGATTCAATTTTCTTTCTTTGAAAAGCAATGTCCCAGTTTGCAGTCATTTGAGATATAAGCTTTTGGTAATACATTACTTAGTAATCTTTTCCCTATTTTCTACAATCTGTCAGTGATAAATCATTTCTGGTTCTTGCTTCTGCACAAGTGTCAAAATGTGCCTCAGATTTAAATTAAATAAAACTAATTGCATGAGAGATCACCTCAAACTGAGCAATTTTTTTTCTCTGTTTCCTGAGAACGACTTGTGAATCCTAGAGCTTTCAGACTTTTAAAACTATGCATAGAGGAGAGTGATATATGTTCAGTAAGCCTTCTTTCACTCATCTTCATGCTTAACTTGAGATTTGAACATTCCTAGCTATTTAATGATCTCAAAGACTTGTTGGCTCTGCCGTAAAGATGAAAAATGCTGCTAATAACGGATCAGATAAGATTAGCCACACTCAGTGAACTTGTGCTGGTGGGGAGTTGGCCTGTGTAATAATTGAGTTCAGTGTCTGAAGAAGGGTCTTGGTGGCTGCATGTGACTTGTCTAATTGTCCCGACATGAAACATGGTCGACATGGAGCTGCTGTGTCTGTTTTCTCAGGACTCAGGAGTTTAATCAAAACCTTAGAGGAAAGGAGCGAGGGGACGTTGTTTTCCCTCAGTGTTTAACTCAGTATCTCTCAAATCAAAAGCCAACAGACCACACAGTGTTTCTCGATCTCATGTGGCTGCAGCCCTGCCGCTTTGTCTTTTGTTAAGATATGAAACTATCTCAACAAAAAAGAAGGAATTGTCTAGCTGTAAGAGTTGTGTTGTTCTTTTATCATCTGCTGCATCGCTAGAAGGAAGACCAATGATGACAGACTTATATTATGTCCAAAATTATTTTCAGAATAATTTCCAATGAGTATACGGAAAAAACTGTAAATTCCCTGTAGCAGAATAAATTAAAAACTATTCAAAGTGAAGTAATGCATTGGAAATCTCACATTCATTCTCTTAATGATGCAAAATAGATTAATAGCCAACACCCACAGTACAATCTTATATGATGAAAAAATAACCTAATTAAACATGGCTTAAATAAACAGGCTATCAGCATGTCATGATCCAGATGTGCTCTCATAAAGGCAGTGACTTAGATGTTAAATGACTGGTGTTCAGATTTGGAAAGTTGGTATTTCCAGCTTCTGTTATAACACAATTGAGTATTTCAAAGACTCTTGATTTTTGCAAGTGTGGTGACCTCTGTGCTCCTCTGTTTTCCTTTGCCCCCATCACACGTCCTTGACAACTGAGAAAAATGCGCATTAACCCCTCAAAGCTAGTGGGTGACACTGAGTGGCCTGGGGCAGGACTGTGGCACCTTTGCTTCTTGAAGCTGGACAATTTGATTTGAGGGTGGAGATTTTCAAAGCTGAGTCACGGATCAGTGGTCAGCCAGTACTTTGGCCTTTTCATCCCGCCTTTTTTGTCTTTTGTGCCTTGACTGGTTCTGTGGACGAGGCGGTTGAAAAAGCAGCAAAAAAATCTGACCAACAGCAACAGACAAGAAGTAACTGCTGGAAATAAATGATATTTTTCTCCCTGGTGTGAGATTGAATTTGTCAGTGTTCAGCTCACTGTTCCTGAGAGAAACCATTTCACACAACATATGCTGTGGACATAACATCCCATTAAATTCACATGGTGCAGGAATGTCCTTACATTAAGAGTGGCAGGGCCAGGCTGATAAATTATGACATCTGAGCTCATTGTGTCAGTCGACATATCTTCAATCTGAAACAGTGGAATCTGATTAAGGCCTGAGGTAATGCTAACCCAGGTCAACTTGCATGGCCTAGCTCACATATTTATCCCTAAAATACGCTTATCCCTGCAGGTTCACTCAGACAAATAAACATTGTCTTCAGTGGGGACAAAAGTAATTTTTTAAAGTCTCTTCATGACAGCTTGGCTGTAACGAACCAAGCTGGTGTTTAGAAAGCAAATAAATAAGAGAAGACGGGGTTGAATCAAGGAAGAAAATAAGAACAGTGAAAATATACAAAGGAAAAAGAGCTATTGAGAAAGTATTTCCTTAACAAGAGGGGAACAAATAATAAATTATGGGGCCCCTCTCCCTCGAGGCAGGACTGGCATGCCTCAGGGTAGCAGGAAGTGGGCATCCCTCTCTTTTTATAGGGGTCATGGACAGACTTCAACTGTGGGAGCATCACACAAGACGGAGACCTGAGACAAAGCTGCTCAATTAAATGTTTATACAGACACTCACACACACACACAGAGAACTTGCCACAGAGTTTATATGCCTTTCTATGCTGAATGAAGATGGTGGTAGTGTGACTGTATAACCCCTGGGTCCCCCATCATGTCATCGCAGTAGTTTCTGCCCTTCTCATATCTTCAGTCCCACTTGGCCTGTATAACTGAGAGACTGCTGACAGCTGTGACCCCACATTTACCCCACACTCCCCTTCATGTCTGTCCCAAAGCAGGTGGCAAGCACCACCAACACGAGATTCTTCATCTTGATTTGCCGTCCACGTGAATTTTTTTATACCTTTATTTCTTGGCAAACACTTCCCTACCTTGTCTTGTGATCAGGAGATAAACCAAGGCAGCTTTTTCTAATTTCCCCAAAGTCTACACAGAGGCTTATTCACGGCCAAAGTTGATAAAAGTTTCTGTTTTGTCCCAAAGTGTTCAATTAATCAACTTCACAGGGTGTGCTGGATGGAAGCGGATAAAAGTCTGGGCTACAGGGAACATGAGAAAAAATGGGCAGTATTTGTATTCTGCTGCAGTAGCTTTTACTCCCATTAAAGGATGTTAGCATTTCTTTTAGCATAGTGACTTTATTGTCATCTTAGGGCTTACACAGATCCAAACATTTGATTCTTGGCAGAAGGCCTGAATGTATCCTGACCACCCTTGAATTTAGTTCTCATGTTAAGTTTCACCTTGTCAGAAAAATAGGCTACTCCCTGCAGATACCCTAAATATAGTAACTTATGCCTTTGTGGCAATGGTTTGTTATCAGTTGGAGAAAAATAATATCACACGGTTGCTGCGAGAGGTCATTCCCCCTACTGCAGCACTTAAACAGATGATTTCTCTGGAATTTCTCTCTTGATGGATGGTACACTTATACTATAAGATAGTACACTGTAAGTGCATTTGCAGACCACCAGAATGGCCTTTAATTTGACATAGTGTACTGCAATATATTGAGATAAAGTCTGTCTGTCTTGTGTATCTGCATTATATGGTCACTTGGGAACAGTGGTTCACTATGTAAATGCTGACATTATTGACATGATTTGGTGAACACATGTTTCTGTACATTTGATGAATATACCATTGGATATTCAAGCATTGTAAAGCTCTATTCAGAGGAGTGAGACTAAATGAAAAAAACAAAAAAGTTATGCACCGTAAAAACCAAAACCGTTAGCTGAATGATGCTAAAATGCCCCGTGGAGCTGAAGGGAAATGCAGAATCTTGTGATAATTATCTTTTCATCACTAGAACCAACAACTTTCACATCACACATCGACATTTAACCCATTGTGCGTTGGAAAAATATTTAAATGAATTGATTGGAATTGGAAAACATTTATTCCTGTTACCATCAATGGATTCATTTGAGCTCACCGCCAATTCCTCTTCCTGTTGCTCTGAGGACTTGGGGCCAGAGCACCAGTAGTCCAAACTATCATAATTTGTGCTGGGAATAAGAAATCACATGTGCCACAGTTTAAGTCTGCAGTCATAGCCTGGAGCAATGGCTGGTTCAGAATTTGGAACAAACTACGAAATAATTTTCTTTTTGCACCAGTCATTCATCTTTTTCCCAGACACCCAGACATCTCAGGCCTGCTTCCTCTCAAGCTGACATGTCCAGCAGGTAAGCAACCTTTCCCATTCTTGAATCACATCTAGGTTTTTTTTTTTCACTTATAATTCAGCATACATTAAAATGTAATCTGCTTGTGCGTTGACATGAGTTCCACATTTTGAATTGAAATCTGTCTTATTTGACAAAAACCTTTCAGTGTCATATAAGGGTCAACAGCATGTGGACAGACAAACTGAGATTACTTGGTAATACATTTAATCTGCTACATTATTTACAATGTTAGTCTGACATGAAATATTCTGAAACATAATCTTTGTTGTATTCTAACTTGAAGAAGACTTTTTGTTCAGCTCATCTCCTGAAATCTTTCTTCATAAGTGACCATTAAATGGATGGTTGAGTGTCCAGCTACCAGTGAGCCTCAGTAGAGCCACTACAGGGCGAGATTGCCCTTGTGCTGTTTCACCTTAGAGGCTCACCAGAGAACCTGTCAGGCCTGCAATGTTTTACAGCTCAGTTTGCAGACAAAACACTTCACAACCAAATCCCCTCAGCAACATCTGCTGCCAATTTAGCTTTGGCATTCCTGCAGTCTGTGCTGTTTAATATTCACAGGGGTTAGGATCTGCCGGGACAGGGGTGGATGGGGACGGTGGGGAGGGGGAACCAGTTTCAATCCTTTGGTCCATGGTCCAGACATGGTGAAAAATGAGGGGTTAACAAAGACTGAACTGGAGCAGGGGTGGGTTAACTGGGCTAATTTGCAGGGATAATAATGGTGTTCACGCAAGGTCTTTGGGGAGCAGCGGTGTGGAACACAGACCTGACGGTGCAACCACACAGGAAGTTTACAACATGGCTCGGCAAATCAGAATGTATTTAATCATCAAACAAGCGGTGAGGAGCTGGCAGCAAGGCCAGGGCCAGCAGCCATCCTGAAGATGAAGACAAATGTTTGGACAAGAAGCCAGACACAGTGCCAGAACTGCACCTCAAAGATTTCATAGTGCTGAAACCCCTGAATTTATTGGCCAACTCCAAGCACATCTACTCTGCCCAGTAGCCTTCAGCATGATATCAACATTGCAAAATTTTAATTATCCTCAGGTGAGTACCTGAAAATATGTTGTACTGAAAAAACAATAATCCTAGATACAGTGCAACTTATGAAAGAAATTACTTGTCAATGGTAGAAAAAAGGTATTTTATTAGCAGTAATCAAATGTATCCTGCATATTAAACTGCACATATGTGCTGCCTGACTCGGGGAAGGGAGAGTAATAGCCCAGCAAATTGATGATTAAAACCCTGGCCTCCCTAAAATGTCCACACAACTTCCTTATGAATTTCTCTCGGTACACTGCTATCTTTAGAAACAAAGGAAATTCAAACCACCTACCTCCTTTTAGTCCAAGTGTATCTGTTTATATTTATTTCTATGAGAAAATATATTTTTAGTGAGTATTATGTTTTGGAAAAACAATACCTTTCAGAGGAGGAAACCTTAATATGCAAGCAATAATACACAGAATCCAAAATACTGACATTCATCTGTATTTTTTTCAGTGGGATGTAATCCTTATTTGTGGGAATATTTACTTTTCATCATGTGCAGAAGCTATCAATAACTCCCTTGATGTTTTGGGGTGAAATGGCAATTTATGTAAAAATAAATTCTGTCTATACTTTGCAGCATGTGATGTTGTTCCCAAATAACTGCCCCCACCCTGTTGAGAGGTTGGTATTTCAGCTGTAAACCCAACAGGGCTGTGTAATGACTCTCTGAAAGGGTGAAGTACATCGTGCGACACCTCGACTGCTCCCTCACTAAAGGACACCCCTTGCCATGGCAACTGCATAAACATCTGTCTCCCTATTCTTGAGTGAATATACAAGACTGCAGGTTTTTTTATATGTAAGAAGAGATCCAACCTGTGTGATCCAACCTACTGCTCAGTTGCCTGAGAGAGCTACATGTTGGAATTTATATAATATATTGTGTGTACTGTGTAGCACAAAATGTGTGACATGGATATGTGAGCATAGATAGAACAATACATAAGGATAGGATACATAAATACATACAATACATAATGATAATTTCAGATATACTTTAACTTATTTTGGCATAAAGACTGGAAACAAGGGCAAAAAAAAGAAAGAAAGAAAACAAAATCACCCTTACAGCAACCCCTGAGCTCACCATTTAGCACATTTCAACTTGTTTATTTAATCTGTGCAAAGCCTTAAACCACATAAAATCGACAATTCCCTAAATTCTTAACTGGGAGCAATAATTTACTTGAGGGTCTGTTGATGTCTGCTGTCTGGCAGCTATTCAAAGCCAAGAAACAGTCAGTCACACAACCACTTTGGCTTCATATTTACTGTATACAAGAGTGGTATCAGAGTATCTACAATCTGCAAATAATATTTCCCAAAGTCACACAACATGCAGAGAATCATCTAATGTACAGTTTTATTTGTACTGTGTAGTATTAACTGAGTATTACCATCAATAACTTCTGAATACTTTAAGACTTTCCTAATTACTAATTAACATTTCACATGACTAAATAACTTTTATTGATGTCTTATTTGAAATGAAAAACACTTTGACACATTATTACTGAATGTATTAACATTTAATCAACTTAACGTAATGAAAATGCATAATTGATGTTTTTTACTCTAATGCCATACTAACAGTTACAACTACAGACCTTACTCCGCATTAAGAAAAACTCTTGAGCCTTTATTAATGATGTAGGCTATTAATAATTTGAGTGTTAATAACAACAGCATCAACATCACAACCTGGTTTTTCTCGTTAATGGTTCATAACTGATCCTCTGAGATATAGTAAGTGATTTATTAAAGCCATTAGTCACAACCTAAAGGGGGACTTATTACATACATTAATTTTAGTTTATAACAAATTTATTGTTGATACAGTCTGACAGACACGTCAAACTTCATACGACATTCAGGATTCTGTCTTTCCCTCATCTTAGCTGTGTCACAACAAATTTCAGGGATCTGTTGAAACATGGCATGCAAGAGTCATGTTTTACATTCCCACCTCATGCCTTGCATTACACCGAGGAGCAATTGGCTTGATGCTGAAAGAGTCCCTAAACATCCAGTGGAGGCTGTAAGGAACATTTTACCCAGGCTGGAAATGAAATGACCTTAGGGTGACTGGTTGCTTGCAGACCTCATTTAAAAATGTTTAAAACAATTTATCAGAATCTGATTTATGGCCAAACAACATCAATTATGTAATAAGCACAATTGAGGTAAATTTCTTCTCCTAAAAACATTTCTGATACACATAAACACTATTTTTTGCACAGTAATACTGATTAACATAACTTAGATATGAACATGTACCATGAATCCATGTGAAAAACATTGACCTTTTAAGGACAAAATCAAAAAAGTAGTGGTAGGTTTTCATGGGTTGAGTTGATAATGAGTCCTACAATCATAAACACAGCAGTCTTATAAATACATTTTCTTCAATTTAGATTGGCTGTTGGTGCAAAAAACTTTCAGACAAGTTGTAAGCGATCATTAAGTGACTGAAAAACAAGCACAGGTTGGTTAAATCCACATCCAAGTGCAGCTGATCTCTATCTCTAAGCCTCAGTTGCGGTTGGCTTCTGCTTTCATAAAATGTCTGGACTGTAAATGAAGCAAATGTAATGGGATAATAACCTGTCAAATATCCAGGTTGAGCATAGAGCTGCACTGTTTTTCAGGACATGGTGAGTCTGTGAAAGAGCCAGCGGTTTGGTTGGGTGTCCCTTTTGTTGCCTTTTGAGTTGTTTTGCTGGCGCATGGTGAAAGGTCTATGGAGAGCTGCCAACGGCTGAGGTCATTATAGTGTTAGTTTCTAGTAAACTGTGACCATGAAGTTACTTTCACTGAAACAGACACAGCAAACAAACTTGCAACTAGGACTCTATGGTATGTGGTTTGGATTACAGTTGTTACTACAGTTTTGAAAAGTGAATCTGAATATATGTTGACAGAGCTATTAGCAGCAGCTGAAAGAGATTGTCCTTTGAACCCAAAACCACAGATGTAGGTTCAAAACCCTGTGTCATGCTGAGTATCACTAATCACAACCCTGTTCGAATACTTTGCAACAACATGGACAACTGGATGGAAATATCAATCAGTCTGTCCTACCACTTTGGTCCAGACTATAAACAACTATTGGTTGACTCTTTCAGTCTTTTGGACAGACATTCATGATCCCCAGAGGATGAATCCAACTGACTTTGATGATCACCCTGACATTTTTCTGTAGCACCACCAGCAGGGTGATATTTATATCAAATTGGACACAAAGAGTCACAATCACCTGACTTTTTTTTTTTTTTTTTTTTTTAATCTAGCACAACCATCAGGTCAAAATCTCAAAACAACAGCAAAAAAAATGACTCCCCAACCCACCTCAGCTTGGGTTGCCAAGTTCCTGAAATGCAAATAAGGAATGTGGGGGGATATGCAGACGATGTGGGCAATCGTTAGGGCTTTCAAGACCTTTAGAGGAAGCCAAACATATCAGCAACTGAAATTTTCTCTTCTAATTCCAATTTTACAATTATTCCCTTCAATTTCTATTTTAGCCTAATTTTCTACCAAATTAGTTTCAGGAATAAAATGGGTTACTTCCCTAAAACAAAAACCCAATGAAATAGATTTCAGTCCAGTCAGATGTTTCGAACAGGTGATGCTGTTCTCACTCGATCCTCAGACATGCCGAAAACTGTAGTCCCATAGCACTGGACTCCCATGTTAAAATGTCCAACTTTACAGCAGAACATGTTTACAGCCTGGTACAACTTTTCTATTTCAATTATATAACTCACTCCTTTAAATAATTTTTAAGGTTTAAAGTTCTGCATAGTTGAGGGCGAAGTGTTTTTTGCTCTGAGCTTCAAACGGCTCTTTATAAACCTATGGGTAACATCACAGAGGCTATGTACTGTCTATGGTTGGAAGAAGTTGGAGAGAAGAAGTTGGAATACTTTGGACTTTGGGCAATTGGACTTCATGTTGCTGCTTGGGTAAGTAGGAGGTTGCCATGTAGCGCGTCAATCTTGACAAAGGTTTAAGCATCTTCTTTGAGTTGGTTGCCAGCAAACATCTGGGTTTTAAGAGGGCTTAGTCTCCACAGCTGTATTTCCTGCTCTCTTCGCTCTAAGATTCATGTATAAAAATAGTAAAAGTAACAAAATTATTAGCAAAAATACTTTGGTCCTGCGTGCTAATAAGCTGAACTAACAATGTTAGCATTGTCATTGTGTGTTGTATGTTAGCAAACTGTTAGTCCATTATAGTCCAAACCAGTAGAATGGATGTAGACTCAGTTTTATTTTATTATGAGGAAGCCTAGCCTTTTTTGCCTTTGACAAATTTAAATCTCAATACACATTCACTTTTTTTATATTTAAGTATAAAATCTGTCTCTAACAAAGCTGTTGCTGCCTAAACTTCTTACAGGACTCATCATTTTGACCCCAGTCAGTCAGGTTAAAGCACCTCACAACTTCTGTGCAGCACAAGAAAAGAACAGCTCCTCGACTTGAAACAAAAAAACATCGCCAATGAACATTACATTTTTTTCAAACAGTTTTTGGCAAAACAAATTGGTAGTATTAAAAGATAATTTAAAGGGGACTGGATTTTGCATGCTGTCCTGTATGCACCTTTCAATTTATGATCCTTTGCTTTAAAATTTCTAAATTTAATGCTGTCCGCCTTGCTTGAAATTAACTGCTCTGCCACAGGACAATAATTCTCTGAATAAGATGACATAAATGTGACAATTAAGTTAGTGAGCTGACATGTGATTGAGGGATTATTTCCTGGAATCCATGTCCATTGCTTCCTGTGGCTGTCAGGTGACTGACAGAGAGAGAATGAGAGTTATCTCATTCACAGTGTAAGAGTAATAATAAACAGAGGCTTTAAAAAAAAAAAGTTAATCTTTTCTCTGTGATGGATTACAGTGCTTGAGATATTTTGTCAGTACCCTGTCTGTGTTGTTTTTATGCTGCACAATAATGAATAACAGTCTTCTTTTTAAGTTGTGCCGACATCAGTGGGAATAAAGTAAAGAGGACAGACACCAGTATTATCCATTAAGAAAAGCCTTGCTACAGTGGATATTGCTCAGTGGAACATGACAGGAAATTCGGGAAGGAAACAGATGATGTCTAGCAGAGGTCGTGAGCTGGTTTTGAACCTGTGATGACAGGAACACATGGTGTTCACCTCCTGCCCGCCTCTCAGAGCCACACAGACCCATGATTTATCTTTAAACCAAAGTCGAGAATGTGCCACTGAATTTCTCCCTCTATCTTGGCTAAGCCATGTGTTTTGTTCACACATACTTGGGGATTTTCAAAGTGCATGGTCTGGTTTTATGGAGAGTCCCCCTGGACTGAGATTACTTTTAGAATTTTTCAGCCTGTTGTTAGTCTAACAGAGGTCATGTTTACATGAGTGAAGATGCTGTTGGAGGGATGGCCCCATGTGGGCCATCTCTACCGGGCTATAAGGCAAGTCTGGGCCTTTAATGATCAAATGGGTGTACATCTTTCATCACACCGTCGGAGGTCATTGAATATAACTTCTCAGTGTTTACATTTAACATTACTTGCTAATTACTTTGATATCAGATGGAACATCAGTAATTGGGGGAGATATGAATTGTTCTTGTCCACTTGTTTGCTGTTTGTTTATTAGTACTATTAGTATTAGTTGTGCACATCTAAACTTTTGAGATTTAAGTTTGTCGAATCATCTCTAATCCTGTGTCAGCCTTATCAGCCCATGTGTACTTCCCCTGCTGTGTTTTTCTGGCAGGTGATTGGTTGGCTGTGGGCTGATCCGCAGGGTTTGTCTTTCATGTTTACCTGTTGCAGGCAGATGTTCTCCAGGAAAAGTAGGAACATACTCTGGACTGATGTCAGTGCTCTGTTTACTCAGCTCCCAACGACAATGATGTAGTGTAGCTAAACTACCTAAACTCATGTCATTAAGTGTAAACTGTGGGCTGGTTCAGTTTAGATTGGAAGTTGTTAAGGAGAGGATTTATATGCAGGAGTCCTGTTTACTAATTACAGTTTAAGAAGAAAGGTGTGGACACAAGATGACATGTTTAATTTGGGACATCATAACTTATGAGTCCGAGTCTGTTGGCCCTTCTCCATCCAGGATCTCACCCAAATTCCTTCAACTTTTTTTCAACAGTAACTGCTTGTGGGATTTAATGGGTCATCTGCTGCCACAACTTCATCCGTTACTGAGCGGGTTGTTCACTTTGTTTACTTAGTCATGAGGCTTATGCTACTTCCTGACTGTCTAAATGGACTAAAACAATCTATATATCTTTGTTAGTTTCTGCTTGTTCTCAGGTCTCAAACTTCAACCACTGTTGGGTTCAGTCATTTCATATCTGCTCCTTTATGTTTCAATCATTATAAAGTTTATTCTGATTGTTATCCACATTAAACTGTTCCAGATTGCACAATATTGCTATTTATATGGTTTTAAAACAAACAGAAAATATATATCTAAAATATTAAATTAATTATATATAATTTTGTATAATTGAATGTCAATCGCTCACATTAGCTGCTGGATATAGTAATGAATGTTAGTTATTAGATATAGTAGCTATCAAGCTAGTTGGTAATAGCTAGTTTCGTTGGCTAAACCTTGCAATATGTCTAATTTGTAGATTGTTTGGTTGCTTTGTATTTTAATTTTACACCATATCATTTGCATATTTTTCTCTCAAAGAAATATTAACATTAGCTCACTGAAATATTATCCATATTAGCCATTATATACACAGAAAAATGTGTTTAAGGAGATGTAGCATTTGTGGCCATCATTTTTGTTTGGATTGGGAAATAGAGTCATATATTTGGAGACAGGTTAATAAGTGTTTTTTAGAGGATTTTGTAAAGGATTTGTTTTCTTAATTTTCTCTCTCTTTGAAGACTTATTCTTCAAAATGGCTTAAAAAGATCAAAGTATTTTGGGATATGTGCATATTAAGTGTTTCTTTATTTCTTTATTTGGATCTCTTTTAGCTCAAGGCTAATCTGTTTTGAGTTTTTCCCCGTTTTTCAGATACGATGTCTCCAAGAAGGGTGGATGTCTAGCTCCGTGACTCAAACATATTGACAATACATCAGTGGCACCAGACTGTTACAGCATTCACGGTATGTCCATTGACAATAGGATTGAACCTTAAAGTGAACACATTGTTTTGGAGGGAAAAGTTGCATAAGACTAAAGTATAAAACTTACATGACATTGTTCTATTACCTTCATGTACCAGGCACAACTTTTAAGATATGCATTGAACCACCAGTGCATTTCATATAAAAGCAATGTGTGCTCTTTTCAGCATTAACCTCTTGGCCCTTGATCATTTTCTTCACCCTCCGGCCCTCCTGACTCATCTCCACTGTGTCTCCCTGTGGCATCCACGGTCAGTGTGCTTTGTATATTGCTGATGTCTGTGGTTACTAGTCTTACACGCAATGTTAGCCAGAGATGTCACCTACTGACACACACACACATACACCTAAAACGCCCAAGCTTGTGCACATACACATAAAATTCACACAGGCGCTCAGAGAACTCAGTGGTGAAGGAAAGAAAAGTCTTCAGGGTTTGTGTTTGATAAACAATTCAGTGAAGATAATTAGTTGATAAGACTTCACTTTGATTTACTGTGGGGACTCGACTGTATCTGTTGCCTGCGAGCTTAGTCTCACTCACAAGCTTTGTATTACCATATGTTGAATTTTTAATCAATTAATATCCTGAAGGAGAAAGGGAAAGTGCAGATTTGTTCCAGTGGGCATTTGCATATGGCAATATACCTTAGCAATGTGTGGATCATGCTTTCACTCTTAAGTACAGTTCTAATTTCTTCTCTCATATGGTTTGAGCAGCTGTTGAAAAACTGCTGTCTGCCACTTCTTAAGTAATCTGTAGCTCTGTCCACTCAGACATCTGGCCAATTAAATATGCTTGTGGCTGATGCTGCAGCTTGATGTGTGTTGGGCTTCACACAGAGGTGTAGATGGGAGGACAAACTCATCTCTCCATAGTCAGGGGGGAGAGATGCCAGGAAAGCTTGGCTGTGCCTAAGAGTGCTGTGTCTGTGTACTTCTCAGCTGGCTGTGTGAGCAGATAAGAAAGGAGGCAGAAGGAGAGCTGCTGATTCTAGGTTTATCCCCCCCCCCCCCCATTCTCCCAGTCTGTCTTTCTCTAGGCAGCTGCAGGTCTGGGAGCTGACCTGCATTAAGACATCAGAAACTGCCTGACGGGCTAATAGGAATGGTTTTCTAGAACATCTTCAAAAGCTTGTTAAACTGTGGAGCTTTGGCAGTGATTTAAGGAAATCTGCTATTATGGTTTAGATAGAGTTCGCATAATCTGTGTTGGCAGATGAGAAATGCCTGGACATCACCCAAATTCTTCCTTCATAACTGATGTGTCTGTCTCCCCACTAATGTATTTGTTAGACATGTAGAATGAAAGTCAAATCAAGTCAACATTTCGCTAGCCCTATTACTTTTCATGCATTATGTTAATTTTCAGTGCACATGAGACTCAAGTCATTACTGGAGAGAGAAGACTAAAGGCTGAAAAAAATCGTCTAATTTCTAACACTCGTCTTTCCTCTCAGACCTTTGACTTTTTTTTATTGAAACTCATTTAAAGGATTCCTTCTGTTTTACTGTAACCATTTTGCTTTTATTGTTTTCTGTAAACCCTCTGATGCTGATGGGAAAATAGCTTTAGCTTGGAGTGGTCTAGCCAGTGGGCATCTGACAGTGATTTGCTGATCCTGTGCAATTGCATGATGGCTCTCATCCTCTAAGGCCACAGGGCCTTATCAGCCAGCCAATCACTGCTCCTCAGCACTCTAATGTTGGCAATTATAGGTCAGTGCGTGTCATGGCATCATTGTCTTACTTTTGAATGGCCTGGGCCCAGCTCCCACTGCAATCAGTTATGTTTTTCTCCTTGATATTTAAAGGGGAACAGAAATCCAGTAACAACATGACCTCTGTTGTCTGAATCATTGTTGTTTGAGTTGTTTTAAAGTGCCAAGTTGCCAAGTTCCAGGTGGAGTAAACTCAGTCATGAAACTTTGCTCCTTTTCTTCTTGATTACTTTGAATTTTTATGAGAAGAATCTGAGAAATGTGAACCTGCAGCCTGTTGTACCAGCTTGATCGTAAATTGGAGTGTAAAGATGACACTAACCACATTAATTTAACTATTTAGTTTCATACTAAACTCACCACTTTGTACATTTACATCATTTGTGGGCATAAATTTAAATAAGCTGAATTCCATAAAACATATTAACTGACTATGATGTTTCATCTCTTCCATCACTTAATAAATATGGATAAAATGGGATTTAAAGCAACTACTAACTAATGACTAGAGACAGACTAGACTCACTTGTGCACCAGCAAGGTGTTTTTCTCCAACGCATGATTGTTAATCCAGTGTCCATTTACCACGATCATATATTGTATGCTGTAGTTTGTTTAATAAATAAATTTAATAAATTATAGAAGCACAAACAATTACTTAAAAAACACAAAGAAAAAGTTCTGCCAAAGTTCCATAATTTCACGTTTTTGTTACAAGGAACCTCAAATTACCAGCATCATTTCCCATTTGTAGGTGATGCAGCTTATATCTTTGCCTTCATCTAGTATTGATAAAAAAAAAAAAAAAAACCTCATTGCAGTTTAATTAAGTGTGCACATCAGTGTCATTGTAAATGTAGAGATGCAGTCTCTTACAGGCAATGTGCTCCCGGGGTAAGTGTCTCATCCCTCATCATTATGTCAGATAATAAGGAATGACTTGCACCTTCTGTAGGAGGTGTACAATTGAAGAACTAACTTACATCAATACTAAGCAATAGTGTAACCACCACATTACAGTATGCCTAATGAAAACTAAACATAGTTAATGCAACAGGCTGCTGTAGTGACATGATTTATTGCCTGTTATCTCTTCACAACCACACATTCTAATTTTTGCTTCCACATATTTATATTAATATTAATTTACTGGTATTTCTATGCATTTTTGTGTAGTTTTCAGCCTCAAACAAAAAAAAAAACCTATATCTCTCAGCAGACTTGACTCTTTTGAGACGGATCTTGGAAATACCTTGGGGGTAGTGAAGTGACTCATGTAGCTGTCTGTCTTTGAGTGTGTGTTTATCTCTTTGAATGTCCATGTGGCAAAGAAATTTGGGCCGTTAACGCCTCTGTGGTTGCTTGGCAGCCCACGAAGCAAAGTGACGCCTTCCTGACAGGGTCGACTCAGCCCTCAGAGACACGGCCTCTTAACTGGCCTTAACAAGATAATAACATGGCATGGTTCCCCTGATCAGCAGCAAATTGTTTCTTTAAAAGCTTTTGGTTAGGGACAAAGAGGAGTGGGCTTTACTGACGTGATCTTGAATGGACCTCATCAACAATCTCTGTAAAGTCCAGGATGTGTTATCAGATAATCAGCTCCCTGCACACAGCTGATAAACAAGTCGTTTTGGGTGACACCCGTATGATCTGCTCACTCATTTCCTGGCTCTAAGCATGCTATGTATACATGTGTATGTTGAGTGGTTAAAGATAGGGCTATCAGAGAAATCTTCATGGACAGCTGGACACTTTAGATTTCAGTTTTAGGCCTGTTTACATCCTATGTTAAAAATATAACTTGTATGAAGACATGAGGAAGCTTTAATGTTACAAGTATCCAAACAATAGAAAACATTCCTGTAAAAAGTCAATGAAAAGCTTTAGGATCTTTCCAGTGTGACTGGGCAGCACAATGATTAGATTTTTTTTTTTTTTAACAAAGTCACATGATTTCCCTTAGAATTTCTTGTTTACCACCTCGTATATGATGATTTTACTATAGTCCCCAGACCTCCACATGGACAATGCACCTTCATACTTGTGCAAGTATGATTCACAAAGAATCAAAGAATGGATGTGAGACAGATGCCAACATTTCTTTAATAGGAAAGGAAGTGTCCTCTTGGCCCTGAATGAGGACACTTAAGGAAGGGCTTAAGGAAGTTAACAGTTTATATCCTAAGTCCATCAGTCATCAATGGGTAACGTTCTAATGATGGGAAAGTTATGACCCTGATTATATTAGCCTATGGGCCGGTGCACTTGCTTTGTTCCTGGCCTGTGAGTTAAAGCCAATGTGGCTGAGCTGCGCAGTGTATAGAATAATCCTGAAGGAAGTCTTGGCTCACTGACAAAAGACTCAAGTTCAGGGAAAGGTGCAAATTAACTAAACACCATCGTCTTGTTTCCATATTGTTGTTTTAAAAGTTCAGCGGAAGTTCGAAATTAAAGTAAATTCCAAACACATTTGTGCAGTATAAGGGAAACTTTTAGTAACTGGTGCAGCCACCAGCTCCTTTTTCTATATGTCATCCTCATTCCAGTTTTGCATTTCTCTATCTGCCCCCCCCCTTGTCATGTGTTTGCACTGGCCTTGTTTTTATGACCACTCCAGTGATCCATTGCCACTGCAGAGCTGCTGGTGTTAACACAGCTGAGGTGCATTACACAAACTGTTGTTCCTGCCTCTTACCTGGCTCCGGGCTCTGTTTGCACTCAGGAGTTTTTGTTTATGTTCACTTCAGAGGCAGATGCAGACTTGTGCGTGCACTTTCTCTCTCACACACACACACAGGATGTGAGCCACAGTGCACTATTATGGGGATGATCTTAAACTGTCCACCATGAAATCAAGTGCGGAAATGATGACACCCCCCCCCGCCCAAAAGATTCATCAAAGAGAAGAATGTCATGCTGCCATTTTAATAATTAAAAAGTTGGCAAGAATTATTTCTTTTTTGCTTTTGAAAAAAAGCCAAAATAGGGATAAGTTTGTTGGTCAATTAATGATCTATAATTAGACACGTCAATTTCCTGCTCAGTACATAGCAGTCGATTACTAACCTATAGCACAACCAATAATAGTCTGAATCCCTCAGTTAAACTTTGGAGCTGAGCAGCAGTTTGTCTTGTCAGACTGTGAAATTAAAACCTAAGCACAGTGGGGAGACTAACATCAGTAGGATCAATGTGAGTGAACTCTGATATCTTCAGCTTTAACTGTTGATTCACTGGGTGTTTATTTATCACAGAAAGCAGTAAAATTATACTTTTGAATTTAAAGATTATATTTATGAAAAACAGGTCTGTCCAGTCATTATTTTGTACTTATGTAAGTGTAGGAGGAAGAGGGAGACATACAGCAGTCTTATTTTTTTTTTTTTTGGAAAAAAATGAGAATACGATGGTGAATTGAGTATTTTGTGGATTTAAAATATTGAAAACAGTTTCCCATTTTTCAAATAATTCTAATAATTGTTCTAAACATTATCTTGTAGCAAAAAACTGGTGGGTTTATTTTCCCCATGTAAAGAGTACGACTACTTGGTAGTCTTAGGTTTGACACTGCTTACACACACCCTTTTGCTACGTAGCTACAGAATAACAGATAAGGATAATAACTACAGACCATCTTTTGATAGGATCTCACCAGCTGGGATGCTCATCAAGATGTTGACATTCTGACTCATGAGCACTTACACCCATCTCTGAAGCCTTCATCTTGATCTTAACTACACACCTGTAAAGTTTCGTGACTGTATTTTGCACAGTTGTGACGCTGTCGTGCAGACAAAATCTGAAAACAGACAGACAGACATATAAACACCTGCCAAAGTAGTCAAAGTAGTAGTCTGCCTCTGTGTCTAGTTCCTGCTATAGTAGGTGTCTCTGGGACCATATTTTGCCATGATGACACACACACACAGACTCGAGGTGAAAGCAGTAACAGCCACGCTGTCAGGCTGGTAAAAATGCTATCAAAACTTTTGCAACACCTGCTTGTTACATGTGTCCTTAATTTGCAATCACAGTCTGCACATTCTGTATAATTAGAGTCCATGGAGACCAGGTGGTTGAGCGACAGCAGTGAGCTGGGTAATATCAATCAGTGTGGGTTTGTCAGTGGTTCTGTGGGCTTTGTTGGTGGTATTGTGGGAGAGCCAACTGCAGTAAAGGGTTTTATGATGTGGCAGAAGTTGTTTCTGGGATTCTGTGCCAAGAGCAAACCAGATGTTACTCTTGCAGACTGTTTCTGTTTCTCTATGTACCTTCATACATACATACATGTATACGTACGCACATCGAGGCACAGAAAGACCAGAGCACCACGAACTTCCACTCTGTAAATCCCACTGCTTCTTTTCTTTCTCTGGCTGAAGACATTTTGCCAATAATTTAAAGAACCTTGTGTGGGTTAGCAACTGCATCAAGAATATGTAGTTCATCATCCTAAAACTTTTATTTTTTCTTCACAACAAACCCAATATATCCAACACTTCCACCCACCCCCACTCTGCCAGCAGTGGACTGGTGGCCGGCAGGCAGTGACACACATTCCGGCAGTGACAGTGAACAGGGCTCTCGCAGATGGACCTTGAACTCTTTAAAGGGACGTCTGGCCCTGCAGTTATGCCCCGCCGGCAGCCGTTGCTGGCCGACTACAAACTGTAACTCTATAGCCTCATTGTCACGCTCCATATCCTCTCAGTGACCCCGAGCCCAATTATACAGCTGACCCAGGCTTGACGATATAACCTTGGGTGTCTTTTGGGGGCTGCCGGGGCTCAGGGGTGCACCACTTGTCTATCATGACATGTCAACTTGGCGTGTTAACCAGACACTTCCCTGAGTGGTCGCTGTGGGAGTTTAGGTGGAAGAGGGGATCTTGTGCAAAGCCTTGGACATTTCACCACATTCCCTCACCAAAGCTCTCTTTAAGATATACAATGTAATGAGAAAGTAATATTAATGTTGTCAAATGTGTGATTTTTTGAATAAAAAATTAGAGAGCATTGGATGGTTTTATTGAGTAAACATGTAAAAGAAATCTGACATATAAATGTTGCATCAACCTCTACTCAATTGTTTTCTGATTATTCAGCAGTAATGAGTAGAGGAGCCTCCAATATATGTAGATGTGGCATATATGCACACATCTCATGTGCATCTAGACACATGCAGACTCTCCATGCATTCTCAGCAGCTGTGATACATTAATGTGTAGCATTGCTTAGTATGCACTATAAGCTCTGGAAAGACTACCTGTCACTGGTGAAGTGTTCTGTAATGGATGAGGAGTTGATTTACATTTCCAAAGGTATGTGCATACTGCAACGAATGAATTTCTGTAAACGACTCGACTGAAGGTAAAGGTTAATGGCCATGACAGTCAGGTAAACATGTTGCTGTTTTTGTCAATTTTTTTCTGAGTGGCAGGGCAGGTTCAGCTACACCAATGTTAAAAACACAAATAACTGGGCTGACTTGAAGTAAAATAAGCACTTCTGCTGAGTAATGAGAGGGCAGATTTTTTGTGATAGGAGCATCCCATTTGAATTGAACAAGTGAGTTGGGTTGTTGATGTTACCAGGCTGTGTCACTTCCTGCACTTAACAGCGAGGATGAAAAATCTCTCTGCCAAGTGCAGTTTCACTAAATGTCAACTGTGCATTTGCTCCATTATCACATCGATGCTCTGCATCGCTTGTTGTGTTAAAAAATGACTGATGAGGTTAAAATAGGATGTAAATTTGAATGTTTTGCCTCTAGGGATGGGAATAACTGAAATGCAATGCAACAATTTAAGTATCTCCATTAAATTTTGTACAGGTATTAATGATGCCCAAATGACTTGTCATCTAGTACATCCAGTCAGTCAGATGTTTCAGGTTGGTTTTATCCACCTTTACAAGATTGGGAAGCACAAACCACTGTATGGTTTCTAGAGGATGAATCCTAAGGATGATGTTGATCCACTGGCTTTTCCCGTAGCATCAAGATTAGGTTGACATTTGTGCTTTTGAGGGAGATGTCTCTATAGGTATTGAATGGCCCAACTTGAAATTTGGTGCTGAAATCAGTCTACCTCAGGATGATTCATAACCTTGGTGATCTTTCATTTAGTCATGTGTTTAATTAGCGAATAATAGCATATTAAAAAACAATGAACTACTACAATTATGAACAACCTGGCTTTTCATTTGCCAAAAAAAGAATTGACACAATGTTTTCTTAAAATAAGATTTTTAATATTACTTATTATCATAAAGATATATTTACACACTTTACAGAAATAGAAAATAAAAACACAAAGCTACGCATGAAAGGAAAAAATAAAATAAGTACTCCAAGAGCTAAAGCTTATCTTTTATAAATTAGAAACCAAAAGTTCAAATATGTACACAGTATTTCAACCATTTCTGATACACTTGTTTTATTTATTTATTTATGTCATTTATTTTTGCCCAGTTCAACATCAAAACAGAGACAGGGACTGTACATTTGGCCTGGTGAGTAATATGAGCACACACCATAAACAGAATATACGTTTCAGGAGTAATACATTGTCTTTCAAATGGTATCTGCTTGAGACCTAGTAACACTGTTGCAATGGTGTGTAAGCCTACAGACTGCATCTCTCCTCAGATTGTTCTGAATGTAGCTGATCTTGGACATGGTGGTTACATAGATGAAGAATGTGTCACAATCAAGGCAGGAGGGGCCTGTGCTATTCTGGGTGTAGGAAGTCTCATTTTGAGGCTCCAGGATAATGACAGATCATAGTCATTTCCCACAGGAGATAAAATCTAGTTATCCTTTGGATTGCCCAGCCGATGGAAATCTGTGAATGCATTGGATTGAATATCAGCCACTTGATCCTGCAGACACCCACTCTGAAGGCCAACATGATACAGTTTGATGGGCTTAGAGATTCACAAGGTAAAATCGTGGAATGTGTTGTGTGCTAACTCTGTTTCCATTTCGTCAATGAATGAAAAGTTTGGTGCAGTGTGGTTTTAAAGAAACTCTTTCTGGTAGACAACTGAGTATAAAATGACAATAGGATGAAAAAAAAGAAAAATTAAAAACCTTGTGTTTGTCTGAGATGTTTTTCTGTGGGTGTTTTGTCTATAGCTATTGGGAAACAGAGCTTAATGTCTAAGCTAATATTTTAATATTTTAAAACCTTCTGCTAGCTTATTTTCACCTCCATGAGTAACACATATCTATCTCTCTGCTCACCCCCACTCCTTACACACTCCCAGCCAAATGCATTTGGACAAAAAAAAGAAAAGAGAAAAAAAAGAAGTAAATCTAAACACAATGGGGCAAGTTCTCAGCACAAACATTTTTCTACCAGGAAAACATGCTAACAAGTGCATAGGAACATTACTCAGGCCTTGTGATGGTCACAGAGAAGAAGAACTGGAGAGGAAACATTGAGAGGATAGGAACTGTTTCTCTTGTGTAAGCCTTGCTGGAAAAGACCATTAAGGAAAATGGTTTTGCTCCCCGAGCATAATGTATTGGTTTACCATTTCAGTTTGAGCCTGGACGTGCTTGTCCTTCCACACCACAAGGCCCATTAACCTGATGTGCAGGGGAGGGCTGTGGGCTATGATCTACAAGAAAAGAATGCCTGAAAGCTTTCACGTGTCCACGACATATTGTGCTGCAGACTACTTTTCTATTTTGTTACATCCACAAAAGATACAGCTTGTCACACTGTATTCAAAAAAGTAAGCTTTGGACAACCAGCTAGACAAGAATCAGACAAAAAAATTGTCACAATACACTGGAAAACCATTCCATACCAAGAGACTCTTGTTTTCAGGGTGTATTTTTCCAGCAGCATAATGGAATTGCAAAAAAGTGCAGCCTTGCAAACCCATACAGAGAAGTCTTGGAGCAAAGCCACGTCTATTCGTTGGGACTTGTTGACACTGGAGGCTTTGGATCAGTGGGATATTTGGCTTTTGATTTTTGGATTCAACTGATAACCAGACCAAGATTAAAAAGGGTACTTTACATAAACATTGGTTTGCTCTGGTCTCTGAAAGGGCAGCATGGCTGGTGCAGATGGTGAGGATACATTCATGAAGAACAGTGCGGATACAGACGTTGCTCGGCTCCATAACAAAAACTTCTGAGATGGGGAAATATTGATTTGAACCCCTTGTCATGACCTATTCGACTTCCAGCATCCCAACTCCTGCGCTTTGAACTTCCATCCCCAGATCATATCTTCCTACTATCTTCCCCAATAATACATGAGACATCCTGAGCAAAGCTGTCTCACTCCCGAGGAGCATTAATGAAATCTACATCTCTGTCTAAGCGGATATGAAAAAAAATGGTGGAACTGAAATTATTACTCTTCACAGTGCCCTAGGATTTAATACATTTTTAATCAAGGTGAGCTTGGCTGCTTGGATTACCACTGTGATTTTAGATGCTCTCTTAATAAAAGCTTCTCATGCTGGGACTGAGAAGACTCTGCATTTTATTATAATATTTGCATGAGACATGGCGAGAGGGAAAAGGTGTTGGAAATCTAGGTTAACCTGCCAGTTGCTTATTTGGTCAAAACTGACTGATGAAGTATGGTGTTTGATGATTGAATCGCAGTGGATTGAAATCAGATTTTCACCTAAAATCTGAATGAAAAAAACAAAACAAAACAATTAGGAAGTTGCTCCACACACCTAATATACAACCAGCAATTGCACGGTGGCTGCTCTACAGGTTACAATCCTAATATGTTACATGGTTACACACTGAATCAGCAGGGGTTTGGGGACTGGATAAGGGGGAAGGGTGTGGTTTCAGTCAAAGCCAATTTAACAATGAGCTCAGACTAAGTGGCCCCGGCCAGCCTTGGGGAGATCCATCTGAGAAAGATTAACTCTAGGATTTAATGAGCATAATGATCAAAGCCACGACCACCTGTGCTGTGGAAGGGCAGACTAGAAAGGCAACTGTACCCAACATAATGTAGGGAACTGATCTTGACTAGAAAGGATTGAATTGTGATACATGGCTATATTGGTGAATACATACAGGGAGAGTAAAGATACAGTATACGAAAATATGCTTATATAAGCTTTAAATGTACTGTATGTTTGTGTTTTGTTAAATAAATGCACAAAATAGACTGCTCTAGTACAAGCCTCTATCACAGCACCCTGAGAAAAAAGAAATAAAACTACTTAAACACAGAAATAAACATAAACAGTAATATATTCCAGTATGATGGAAAGGCATAGCATTTTGTCAGTGAAAGATATCGGTCAAGGGGTCAAACCAGCCTTATGTTGAATATTAAAACAGCCAGAGTGTCAGATTGATCACTGTCGCATATTAACTGAGCTGTTGTTTGCTTTGAGACTGTTTCTGTTTGTTGTCTTTTTTCGGTCTAATTGAACTTTTGATTATCTGACATGGGATTTCTGTTTGCAGATATTTCAAAATGCATAATGTGTCAGTGTATCAAGACTTCAGACAAGAGGTAATGCGTTTCTCCCTAACCTTTCATTCCCTTGTTCCTGGCAGCATTGTGGTGAAGGTTATTATTTGGCACTTCATTAAAAGGCAAGGCGGCCTGTCGGTGGAGCAGACCGCCACTGCCAGTTAACAGTCGTGTAGAGCAGCTGCGCAGGGCAGCAGTGTGGTGCGAAGGCTGGGGATTGGGGACAGGATTGGGATTGGGATTTGGGGTCAAAGGACTCATCCAAGGTGGGGCATGTTACAGTAACCTTGGGTGTGTCAGTAAACCCCTCCCTAAGGTGTTAAAGAGTTCAGAAACACCAAAATAGCTTTGGATTAAAGAATCTCCTAAATGAAGGAATTATTCTGTCACTTAAATAGATTGTTTTGACAATATGTGCTCTCTTTTCAGTCCAACTTTTCTTTGCACGTGGACGTACTGTCATTAGGAGGTACAAAGCACCGTTAATAATGATAATTAAGTGATGGTTTATAATGATGTGCAGATGTGATGCTCTTGCTCTTCCATTTTAAACACAAAACCTTGGATTCTTTTATGCAGCAGACATCCAGAGTATCATAAGTGAACTTAATATTTGCTATTGTCAACTATTCAAGACTGACATTGCCCTTCTGCATGATCAGCGCCCTCTCCCGCAAGTAAAGCTGTTAAGTAGCTACACAGCAAAGAAATCAGCGGCTGCAGTAACCTTGAATCTGAGAGATGGGAATACCACACTGTGGAGAAGTGACAGATGCTTTAAGACTCAGATTGTTTTGACCGGGCTCCCTCTCCACCACATGTCATGCAAAGTGTGTGAGACACTCAGGGAGATCGCCATGATTGGGCTCTATTAAGCAAATGATGGGAAATTTGAAAAAAATAAAACACTTGGGAGAAGACAGAGATAGATAAGTAGTGAGGGAGTGAGAGAAAGAGATAGAGAGAGACAGAGAAATAGAGTCTGATAGCTCGGGCTCAATACCCCCCACCCCCCTTCCCTGCCCCCAATTCCTCCTAGAGCTGAGGGTGAGCGGCTTGTCCTGATTTTTTTTTGTGGACAGAGTTGCTTGAAGAACCAGCAGGTGCTATGGACATCACTCTTCAGGCTGGGCAAGCGTAGGCCCTTCGTTGCAAGGCCCCCCAAGGCAAAGGAAGAGCTTAGAAATCAGAACCTGGGGGAGGGCGCTCAAAGCAGTGCCTGCAAGACAAGAAAATAACACAGAAAAAGCACCATCAGTGTATGTGCTTATTTATTTATTTTTGTATTCCTAAAAATCATTTCATGAGTCATGCAGACATTTCAATTTTCTCTCCAATAAGGGCACCCCACAGGGAGTTTCAACTAGAGCTTTGACTGTGTTTTACCCTGTATTTGTAATCTTGCTCTTAAAAACTAGAAGAAAAGGGTTAGGACATGTTCCAACCAGATTTCACGGTCTTTGATAGAAGAGAGCAGCGGGGAGTAAGGAAAACAATTGTATATCTCACTGTGGAACACAAGACCAACATTATAATACGCTGGGGGCACAGGTTCACTCCTCAATGATGAGGGAATCTTTTATCTTCCCTCAGCCTTTATCTTCTCCTGTCCTGTGATAATCCCCCAAGATTTCAGATACTGTAAGCTTTGTAGCATGACAACAAGGTTCATTCAGTAATAAGAGGCCGCTCTTGTTTCAAGATGGCATATTTCCATGGTCATGTAATGCCTCAACAACTGATATACGGTATATCTAATCTTTATTGAGTTGTATTGTTGTCTGTTGTCGTCTTTTGTAATGTTTGTGTCCACAGTATGATCTCAGAGCCTTGAAGTCATACTGCATCACAGAGCATGTATGGGAGGAGTTGCAGACCTGCTCTACTTTTTTTTTTGATGGAAAACTCTTTAGAAGGCTCATTCACCGAGCTTTCTCACACTCAGGGTCTCAAAGGGTTTTTGTAAATTGCCTGCGGCTTTAAATCTGTAATATCCTGTCGTCTTTTAGACTGTCACTGGCATGGCTTAGATCCAAGAGTTGTAATAGCACATTTGGCTCTGAGTCTACTCAGATGCTCAGAGAGGAGTGACCCTGGTCACCATCTTTCTTCTCAGAGGTGTTCACATCTGGAATGTGTAATGATGAACAGTCAAACTTTGCCTCAGGTGTATTAGAGAATAAAAGATGAGCTGCTTTTGACACTGAAACGAGGAGATGTCAGTAAACAGCATAGGGCTGGAGGATGGACACTGTCAATCATTGTTCTTAATCTTTATCTAAGATGCAGCGAAGTTAAATTAAGTATAGTCCTATAATGACATCTCCACATACACAGTCTGTCACTGCCTCTGTCTAGAGGTCTCACCAGCCCCCAGTTGTATGTCTCCATTGAACTTTTGCTTTGATCAAACAAAATGCATCTCCAGCTGCTACCAGAGGTGTTTTTCCCATCATCATCTTAGAGTGAAGAATAAAGCAGAATACACGAGGATGAACAGAGTCTTTTAAGATAGGAAGACTGGCTTGTTGGGTGGATTTATGGTAGACATATGTTCTCATAAAGACATAATTCCTCTGGTCATATGATTAGCAAACTGGGACTGAACTGTGAAGGAGACTTGTAACTCTCTGGATCATTTACTCTTTGGCAGAATTACCATTGAAAAGCTGCTATCGGACAGCTTGATTCCCACTCTGCTCTGGTTGGGGTAAATTGGCAAGGCATGTGGAGAAACCCTTGAATGAGGTAAACTATGAACTTTGCAAGAATGAGAGGAGCTGGAGTGGGAAGCGAGAGTAAAAAAAGGAAATCTTCAGTGTGTTGTTTTAGTGGTGTTTGTGGAGAGAGCATTGTGACTCACTGAGCCATTCGCTTTTACGGAGCTTCACAACTTCCTGAGGCTCGTTGTATTGTGTGGTCAGCACTCTGGCACTGAACACAAGATCTGGACACTGAGGATTCTTATATTTTATTGGCAGGCTGAGGAAAGTCCTACAGCCTATGAGCACACTGACCTTTCTTATTGTTTTCAACTTTGTTGTGAGGATTGAGAGTCTTGTATTTAAAGCAGGAGTGAGTTCAAAAGAAGCCTAACCTTGCCCATAAATAAAAAAAAGATCCATAATTCGCTATAGATTGTAAAACTCATCTGGCAGGTTTAGAGAATAGAGCTTTCAAACTTCTGTGGCTTTGATCCCTTTCCTGAAAACTGATTAACCATGCCTCGATACTCTCTGGCTGCAGCCACTTCTCACTACGGCGTTAATTTATGGTGGACCTCTGCAGGTCAGTGTTGTATGGTCAGCACCTCCTGCAGGGATATTGTATTTTGTCAAGCTTCTCTGTCTCTCACAATGTCTGGGAGAGACATGTGAATGGATCCTGTGCTTCTTAATGCAGGAACATAAGCTTTCTATTTACAGTGACATGCAAACATAAAGCCAGTGCAAATAGATGTTTAATCTATATATACTGTAAATCTGATCATGTTGTTTAATTCGCTGTTGTATGTTTTAGTTTCTCAATGAAGCTTGATATGTTTTTTGCAGAAATACAAGAGTTTGTTTTGGTTGAGAAAAGAAAATCAAACCGTGAAAAGGTGATAAGTAAAATATTATCTCTGATTTTGGATAAAAGGGTTTCCACACAAATCCTTGTTTTACTTGACAGCAAGTTAAACATTCCTGTGAGGAAAAGTAGTACAGCTAGGAAACCTAACTCTCCAAAGTATTATCTTTGGAAAAGGGGTTTTAATTGACTTAATCAGGTGGTGAGAAAAGATTTATACTAGTTGAATTGATTGAAAAGGTTGGGTTTCTGAGTATAACTGTCTCTCATATGAGGAAATACATGACGTACGCTTAAAAACAGTCTATGTTGTACTACAGAGGCATGCAAGCTGGTAGGCTAAAGTCCAATAAGCTGTTAAGACATGCACTTTTTTCAGTGCCAACAATAACATCCTTGTGTTGGAGTCTGGCTGCAGTGGTCATTAACAGTTTCCAGTGTTCCTGTAAGAGTTTGAGTTTCCCATTCATCATGGAAAACATCCAAACTGATTCTGCCAACAAAGTATTTAGGACTCAACATCACACTCTTCTTAGAAATTCTTCGATTAAATTATTTCCTCATTGTCAGCAGTTATGATTTAATATGTTGGGAAGTGCTTTTGCTCATTTTTTCCTTGAGAAATGTAGTAGCTCTTACTTGACAGAAAGTTGGACAGAAAGTTGGCCATGGGCAACCACAGCTCAGACCACAGTGGGTAGAAAGCCTGAGCCTTTCATCACATTTTTGAAAAACCTAACAAGCATCTCATCTCCCCTGACTGCTAGAAACTCACCTTGCTCTAGAACGGCATGGGCCCCTTGTGGGAAAGATGGGGCCGTGGGCGTCTCCTCTTCCAGCCGGCTGGTCTGTGGGTCTGGCCACCCCGCACAGGGCTTTGCTGGACCATTTTTCTCACTGTAGAGGTCTCTCCCAGTTCTCTGCCATGCTCCATGGCGGCCATGGGACCTGGAAAACACACAGAAACACACCCAGGAGAAACCAATCAGATTCAGCTACAAACCCTCCTCTCACCAAAAGTATCACAGTTGACTTGATTGTGAGCCAAGTCCATCAGTGCCTTAGGAAAATCTGTAGCAAGATACAGAGAGGGATCACAGTGGTAATGGATGAGGAAACAAGAGACATGTATAGATAACTGTGTGTGTGTGGGGGGGGACCTCTCAAAGCCCACCCAGCATTATAGTTCATCAAGTCAAAATGATGGAACCAAAGCACAGCAGATAGACATAGTCCAAACCCTTGTGTCTCATGTCTCTCTCACTCTCCCTCAAGATTACAAACACCACAAAGCACCAGACCTTATGGAGGTGCATCCTGTCACATTGTTTGATCCAAGATTAGAGATGAGTTTAATAGCACTGTGTCTCTGTGAATGTGTTTGAAAGTCTTAGGTTTGTGTGTATGTGTGTGTGTGTATGTATGTGTGTGTGTGTGTGTGTGTGTGTGTGTGTGTGTTTGAGAGTGATCCCAGATGTTCTCAGTCATCTCTCAATAAGTGTGGCCTGATCCCCTTAAGCCCTCTCTTTTCTAAATAGCTAAATAGTCCACCTCAAGTGTCTCTGTGACCCTTTAACATCACCTCCTCTCGGAGATCCAGGGATTTTTCTTTTCACATTTAGCAGCAGATCTTTAGTTGCAATGGGATATTTAATGTAAGTGATCTTTCACACTACACCCAGATCTTTAGTCCAATAAAATTTGAGTAAAAGCAGAGCAGGAGTTTTTATTTGGTACTTAAATATCTCAGTGATCACATACTGTTGATACTTTATAGAGCAATGAAATAACATTTCAATAATCTCATAAAAATGTAAGTCAGTGAATTGTTGTTGTTAAAATATAGTTGATCTCTATTAGGTTTTGAAGACTCATAAGAGACAGATTTAAAAAACTAAATGCAGAGGCTGAGATATGTTCTGACTTTTAGCCCCTACATGGGTCAAACTCAAACAACACTGGACCCTATATTCCTCATAACTTAACTCGACAGCTTCATCATTCATTTGTCATTAGACCCTCCTTGATAAATAACTCAAATCAATCTTTAAAACTCTACATCTCTTCTTTGTGATGAAGAGTGTGATGTAGCCTTAAGCAAAAAGACAAGATGACCCCGAAGACACTGTCAAATCCAGAAAGCTTCCTTGTCTCCTGCATTTCTAAGCCCTCCTCCTTCTTTCAAAAGAAACTACAAATCCCCATTGAGTGTTTCCCATCAAAAAGCTGATTGACATCACTCACATGGGGTCATGACATTCCTGTCTCCTCACCTCAGAGACACTGGCACCATTTTTAAAATTCCCAAGAGCAAAACCTTCTCTGGGTTCATGGGGGCTTAAGTAAGGACACCGCTCAAGATAAGATCAGCTGGTCGACCGCAGAGGTTTGGAAAAGCAGCAAGAATACTGAGGACAGCAGTTGAGCAGCTTACAAAAGCCATGATACTGTTTAGTTTCCTGGTTCCTTAAGATTCACTTCTTTGGTCAGTGTATTCGCGCTGAGTGGTGATGTTATAGGCTGTTATACGAACAAAGCACAGCTGTGACCCTGAGGATGCCACCGTATTGAACCATTCTCTTGAAAAACTGCCCATGACATTCAAAACACTCAAGAATCTAAAAGCCAAGATCAGTTAGTTTGAATACAGGGTGGCTTTTTTCAAGAGCAGAATTCAAGACGCCATTAGATGGAGGACTAAGTCTCTCTGCAGCCTTTCTTAATTGATGACCAGCTGTGGCATATTGAACATTTTTAAAAGAACAACCTAAGAGGAAAAAAGAGAAGTGTTTTTAGCTTTCAGGCTTAAACAATGGTGACCTGCATGACTGAGCCAGACAGCTTGTTGAATGTTTTCGATGTATATCCCTGAAACGCCAGACATCTCAAGTTCTATTTCCACACTAATCTTCTTCTGCAAGCACATTACACACTATATTTGTGGGCGAACAGTGGGCTAATTCATTTGCAGCGGGGAAAGTCTCTGTTGCATATTTCCACATCTAAAGCCCATCTTTGCCCCTAGGAGCACTAATCTGCGCATTATCCTATTGTTATTGTTCCAGATACACAGTGAATGAGGGACGTTCACACATTCTGAAGGCGTTCGGCTCATTTATCTCTAATCGAGGTGGTTGAATGTTAACACACTCTGTATTTGAGCAGATTTTGGGGATAACAGAAGTATTTTTTTGTGTGTGTATGTGTGGGTGGCGGGGGTGTGCTTTCCTTCACCCCTGAAACACTCTCAGCATTTAGATGCAGAACACACAGGCTGTAGTCTTTGCTACTGAAGGTGTCAGCAAGCCCGAACCAAACTACTGATGATTTATCCAACCACGTCTGACGGCATAAGCTGGTTTAGCTGTTTCGAATGGTCACAGGTGACAAACCTGACATCATGGAGTGAAAATACAATAATTGTTCAGAGTGAGGTATTAATGCATGTTTTTGATCAGAATCTCTTCAAAGATTTCTAAAATGCAACAGAAAAAAAATGACAGGGGACACATTCTTTCAACAAGCACTTTAAAGCATAATGACACCTAATGTCTCAGTGATACCTGCAGTAACTACAGTATCACTCTACGCCCAACTCCAGCTGAAGTTTGAGCTGCAGCCTAGTTTAACAGGTGCTGCAAACACATGTGCAAAGTCTTACTCAGTTGCTACACACACACACACACACACACACACACACACACACACACACACACAGCAATTCAAGATGGTAAAGTAATTGTAGCTCAGCTCACACAGCTCATCTGCCGTTCCTCTAAGGGTGGCTCAGGCTGTCATAAGCCAGGTCCATAATGAGACAATTTAGATGTCTCCTGCCATGGCAAGCTGTCAGCCACTGTTCGGCACTGAGGTTTGAGGGAAGAACATCTCATGATTTTCTCAACCCATCCAATCTGGCTACAGGATAGAAAAGTATAATGAAAGCTGCTAAAAATAACCCAGGCCCCAGTGATAACCTGGTGGTATAGATTAACTCTTACAGCCTATAGGGAAAGCATCACAGTCCGACAGATGTGACATACAGCAACAGCTATCTTTGTATCTCTACCATTTCTAGTGGAAAACATACAGACTGAACGTGGCAACATCTGCTACAATGGATAAGACCTTTTGATTTTTTTCCATGGCAGGTCTATCATTGGATAATGCATGTTTCTTCTCCATAAACAAAGATATCTCAGCTATCTTATTGCTCTGAAATTGGATCCAGCCTCTGCAGTATCCCATTTGATCTTTTCCCATGAGAGATTCCCATGTTTATGTTCAGCTAGTAAAACAGTAAAATGGCAGGATAACATGTCTCAAGGCAAGAAGCGTCTTATCTCTGCTTCTGATGACCTTGTAGCCCTAGTTTTGCCCTCTTTCCACCATTTCTCAACACTTCTGCCCCCACTTGGTAATTCCCTAATTAAAGTTTAATAAAGGGGGAATTTCAGGAATGTTTGGTTATTGCTGCTACTGCTGCTTACATCACAGCCACCTCCTTAAAAAAGGAGGATAGAAGAGGAGAGGTAGAGGTGGTCAGCCCGGGAAAAGAGAGTAGTTGACAGCGTCAGAATCTGGCCAGTGTCCAGACTAATGATGAATAGCTGGTTGGCTGCTCCCTAATTCCCCGTCCTAGTTTCACCACTACCTCCTAAGGTGATATCTGTTATGTTGTCTTTTTCAAATGGCTGGCTCTCTGTCTTGTAATGGCCCAGTGGAGAGTGGAAAATTGACAGCTTATCCCTGTTGATTCTGCAACAGTCCATCAGTGGAGCCTGGAGAGATATACATCTTCCATTTGTCCATCCAGTCAGTTTGGAGAAATGGCTGTCCTCTGGTTTAATGCCAAGTTCATCAGCTGCCCTCATGGCTGGCAAGACCAAACTGTATATCACAGTGCTGTGTGTCAATGCAGTAGCATACACAGCATGGCAAATGGGCCTGAGATGCTTATTAATAGCTGTAAAGACGATTTGTGTGCATTGACTGCCAAAACAGCCACATAACAAATGTCTGCACTTGTAAATGTAGCCACAGCATAATGGTTTTCCTGCCACTAGGACATAAGAGATTAAACTGTGAGACTAACTTTAGCAACAAGTATGCTTAGGGTTGTGTCCCTGCTTTAGAAACTGTAGTATTAATTGTAAACACGCACAGTCAAACATGGCCACCAGAATGTAATCCTTGCTGTATTTAATTTTCTTTGTGTCAAGGCAAATTGATTTGCTGTCCTCTTGCATCTTATCTCTTTGTTTACTTGTTGTGCTCATCATTCACAGTCACACTGAATCAGTTATGTGGAATCTCATTGATCTATTGTCACAGTTGGCTGAGCTTCTCAAGAACATTTCATTTCTCTTCTGAGATTTTTTCTTTACTCTCTCTACATCAATTATCTGACACCTCTGTGCCATGAATCTTTCTCAGTTTAGTTTGTACAAATGTGTCTTGTTGCGTAAACAAACATCAGGGTCAGAATGGGTCGGTACTGGAACATGAGGAGCAGAGTTAACCCTTACGTTCCCACAGTTATATCTGTGAGCAACAACCATGGGATGGTTCAGGGTGCCCACAGAATGGATGTCGTAACACCAGCAGTTTTCAGACAAAGTTTTCACTAATCCAGAGAATTATTGGAAAGTCTCAAGATTAATTGGGACAAAGTCTGTGCAGATACCTTTGGTCTCCAAAGGCTTTTTGTTTAATTTGGTCTACATGCTCACAGGCTGAGCTATAGCGACTATAACTATGACCTTGGTAATTCCTTAACCATGATCAGGGCAAACGTTTACCTAACGTTATCTAAACGTTTACGGGCAGATATCTATTCAACTAACCATCAGCCTTGCCTGTATTTTGCATTTAGAGTTAAATAGCAAATGCTAGATTGCTTACAAACTAATTGTGTGAAACATTACACCTGCTGAACATCAGCATATTATCATCCTCAAAGCATCACTGTGCTTAAATATAGCTTCACACTTGCATCACTAGCATGGATCTTAGTCTTGTTTCTATCTGAACTTTACTAAATCATAGACCCATTTAAAGCTCCAGGCATCTTTTCACAATAACACATACATTTCAACATGCCATCATCACTCTTAATTCAACATCATTTCTCAACAAGATACTCTAATGTAATCATAGATTGGGTTTCATTGCATAAATAAACCTGTGACAACCATTGCAGTATTTTCCAGACATGCACAGTAATATGAAGACAGCAGCATTATTTGTGTCCACTGTATATGGGAGTTGGTTGTAGCATATTAAGTGTGTATGGGATCCTTATGTGCAATAGAACAATATTTGTGTTAGCGGGAGAGAGGAAGAATAAATACCCTGGTGTGTGTAGCCATGGTTATTACCATGACGGTGGAGGAGCAGGCCTGCTGTCTCCGCTGTGTGCCTCCCTCCTTCATTCACTAAAAGGAGAGGAGTAGCTTTAGCTAATGAATCCCTCTATAGCATGCCATTACCACAGACATACTAACCCACACAGCCAGACAGAGACATGTCATTGGCAGATATGCTTCCCACTGCATAAGCACATTAGAGGATCAGGATTATTTAGCCAAGGATGAAATGTGTAAATTGTGCCAGATACAAGCCAAACATTCCTTTAACATAGAACAGGTCCCAGCACTGCCACAGCATCGTATTGGGGATTTGCTAGCTGTCTTATAGCCTAGGAATGGTGCCTAACTAAGGAGGCTGTCCTCTGTTGTTCAGGTTTTACAATCCAACATTTAGTGTCGGAAATGCTGCTTATCGCATGCCTACCAGTCAGTCTGGGCCTTGGCAGAAACTGGTACCAATTGCTTGCCGACTTTCAGACCATGTTACCATGGTAGCAACCATGAAAGGCGCTCAGTTTGGAGCAAAAAGAATGACATTGTCAGCTGAAATCGACCAGGTTCTCAATTTAAGGATTTCACTGAATCCATGATCAGCCCTCTGACTGTGTCCTTGATGTTTGTAACATCACCACACTTGGCCTCTGAGTGTTCCTCTCAGGAGGGGGGCGAGTTTGTTTTGGTCGTGAGCACTTTCTTTTATTTATGTCAGGACTGTTTGATATTCAGCATTGTTTCCTGTGATAATGCTAGGCTTGTGGTCGAGCTGAATTGTGGCTTTGTCTATACTAACTCCACTGAGGAAACCAAAGTGCACGTAAAGTTGCTCCTATTACTGGAGCTTTTAAACTTAAACCCTTGTCCTCCTTGCTCAGAAAGCAACCTCTCAACCCCCCCCCCCCACTGTCACTGAAGGCATAGGACAAATTAAGAACAAACTGTCCAGCCCTCTAGTTTCTGGCTTTCTGCAGATGGCCCTTTGAGTTAGTCAGCCGTCTGTGAAGTGTGGTGCTATATATGCTCCTGAATTAGAGAGTGTATGAAATGATGAGGTGTGAGACTGCATACTCTGCTATGATCAGAGCGCTGTGAGTTCAAAGGGCCGGCAGCAGCATTGAGCCAGCTAACGAAGCCACTGACTCCCCTCATCACTTCACTGCCTGTTGGTTTATTCACAATCCCACTCCAGCTCAAGGGGTGAATTTGTGGCTATAAGGTTACTGCAGGTTGGAGCCTATTGAACATGAGAAGTCAGGGGAAGCAAACATTAAATGACTACGTGGGGAGATTTCTTTTCACAACTTTCCTGTATGAGTATCAAAAAGCTTAGGGCATGGGAAGGTGAGATGCTGCTGCTGCTGTTTCCCTTAACAGCAGTGGGCTAGATCTATGCACATGGCAGGTACAGTAGGTTGGTAGGGCTACCAGCCATTGCCCGAATCTCCAGAGATTGCATGTCAAGGGCAAAGGGATCCTCCAACCATCCGTTTCCATGGGCACGGTAATCAGATGTGAAACACAGCCCCTCCCTCCACTGTGTCACGCTATGAACCTACGTTCCTTCTCCCATTTGAAATGTGGGAGAAACAGAAAGAGGCAGAGATACGTCACAGTGCAGGGTTCACTGCAGCTTTTAATGCCTGAAGGGACCATCGCCTCTCCCTACAGCGTATACAGTACTATTAAAGGAATATAGCACCAACATTGCATCAGACTGTGTTACCTCTCAACCAGACTGCAGAACATAAAACAATAAACAATACTATAGTACTGGGATAAAAATAACTGTAATAATAGTAGTTGGTTAATAATAATTCTTGCTATTTGGCCCACCAATTTTTCTTCATCTTGTACTACCTTTATATATGTCTAATGAATAATGTCTCACATAGCTTTATTATTTATATACTGAACATATGGTGTGCAGAAAAGAAGCTCTTATGGTTAAAGGCTATGCAGTGAAATTTCATCACACATATTAAGTGAAGAAATAAAAATCATATAGACTTTTACAGACAGCCTCAGTTGCACAGTGCTGCAGGTGAGCTGAAGTTCAGTGTTTATTGGCCCTCCTCTATTTTCAGCAGCTGTTCGGATAAACTGTTTGCCTGATGCAAATACATGTTTATGAATTCAGTATATTGTTTTGCTTTTCTATTTTTTTCTTTTCCTTTTTTTTTTTTTTGTTTTACTAAAATTTGTTTATAATCAGGGGCCCTGAGGGCAGGGTAGCCAAATACTTGAGACTGAATGAGGGGCCCTGTCCTGACGCAGGAAGTCTCTAGGGAGAGCCATGCTATTAGTCAGTGGCAGATCATTAGATTGATCAACGTTTAAGTGTATGTGTGAAATAGTCTCGCAGGCAAAATAACATTAGTGATCAAAGAGAGCATTTGTGATGAATGATGCAATGAAGTTGAAAAATGAATGATTTCCGTGTTGTCACAGAAGGGACCATGCTGTGTGGAAGACGGAAAACAATTTAAATTTCCAAGCATTTAATTTAAGGGAAGAACATGAAGTGCATGACAGTTTGAAACCTCATGAAATGCACCACCACATCCCATAATACACCGATAATAGAGGAGATGTGCACATTGGGTTGCCTGAGGCTGAGTTTAGACAGATCCCAATGGGAACATCACTAAATGAACCCAAAATCTACTAAGTCCCTCTCCACCATGCGCAGTCCCAATCCACACTGTGATCTTCGCAGAAATGAAATCCCTGGTCTGACTTAGAGCAGCCTAACAACAGCCAGCTGTGCAGCACTTTTAGCTACATAGACAAGAAATCTCACTGATCCATTATAGCTCCTATAGAGATTTGACGCTCACAGTGACAATACCCTAAACCCTATTTATTTGATTCTCTGTGTTTTTAGCTGCTGGAGTATGAATTTCTACCACAAATGACATCTCTAAAGCAATATACAAAAGCCATATTTTTCCATTCTAGGTTCCTATAAATTGAGCACGAAAGTAATTAAAGCACCTGCATTCCTAAAGACCGCAATATTTATTCTGTGGTCTGGCAGCTCCTTAATAAAAATGTCCACTCAGATCTGGATCAGGAATCTGATCTGCTGGGACACCCGCTATAAATGTAACACTTAATGTTCAAAAAGAGAGTAATAAATCAATTTAATATTGGATACTGGTGGAAAACAGAACAGTTTTTAGAAAATATCTGGCTCTAATTAAGTTGTAAGGAATGCCCCGGGCTTGAGGATAGGGTCTGCTGATCACATGAGGCCTGGCTAACACAGACCCCCACTGCCCCTTGCCCACATCTCTAGGTTGTGCCCTCAAAACTTAAAGAGGGTTTGGGATGCAACAGACATGTAAATAAGTAATCAGAATGGAGTCATTCAGCATATTTAGCAGAACTGATTTCTTCCTTACAGCCAAGAAGCGCAATTATGTCATTATTCTGCATGTGAAATGTGTAAAGTCAAACCA
The DNA here is from genome assembly GCA_038496675.1 of Rachycentron canadum. Classification (NCBI taxonomy): domain Eukaryota; kingdom Metazoa; phylum Chordata; class Actinopteri; order Carangiformes; family Rachycentridae; genus Rachycentron; species Rachycentron canadum. Next base: position 2,319,465 of record CM076655.1, read on the forward strand.
GATCACCAGCTGTGAGTTTTTGGATGTAGCTGTGACTTCCTTCACCAATGAAAGCTTACACAACCTCACAGCTCTAAGATAGGCTCTCTTCCTGTCCATGCTTTTATTTTTCTGTCCCTTGCCCTGTGTTTTACTCCCCCTCATGCCTTTTCTTCCCTTCACTGCATTTGCTCTCTAGGGAAGATCTAAGTGAGTAGATTTATTCATTCAAAGGGTTCTGAATTACATTACAGCAGCGCAGCAGTCACATATGCCAAAGTCTTCAACAGCTGAGCTCTCCAGGGACTGTTAGCCCAAAGGTTAGCCTTATATCCCTACCAAATGAGTTATGATTTTTCACTAAATCTCTTCCTCAACTCCCACCCATTCCAGTACAATTGTGAGTACCATTCACCCAGTGCACATTGGGTGATATTATACAGATGTGAAGTGGTTTGTCATAGAAAAATCTCCTCATTAAAACCTACACCTATATGAACTGCAAGGGTGGGCAATATAAATTCAGATTTTTTATCATAATAATGTTATCTTTTGATCTGCAACTTGTTCATCAATAGAATAACCACATTGAAACGTCTGTTTATTTGATGCAAAAATCATTTTGGCATAAAGCAACCATGCTTATTTATATGCAACACTAACCAAAATGAATTAAAATACGATGCTTCAATTAGATGATGTCGCAGAAAAGAAAGAACTAGTTACTTGTTATTTCAAGATAGTAACCTCCACAATAAATATCGTAGTCAGACTACTTAAATTGTCAAAGTTGTGTTATTTTTGTGGTGTTGCATATTTGTAGTGGTTCATTAACAAGTAAAACCAGATAAGAACAACTTGTATAGATACGGCCAGCTACAACCATTTTGCTAGCAGTTTGTTTACACTTCAGCAGTTCCTTTTACCAAGTGATTTTACCTTGATTCCTCCTTGGCTGCTCATATCTGATGTGAATGATGTGAATGTGGCACAATACATCCAGAATTATTAAATTATTAAAATTATTAAATATATCTCTGACAGCTGACAAATATATATCATCTCATGTTATACACTGTCAAATGCCTTCCTCAAACCCAGCCAACATGGGTACATAATGACTTACTTACTTTACAAACTCTTAGACTATGAAAATGAGAATGTATGTGGGGGTAGGCATTTAGTTGTGATGGTCAAAGATAGGCTAAGGGGCTAGAGGATACTTTATGTCTGTGAGTGTCCTCACAACTCTTGTAAGACCAACGTGTGTATGCTTTCTGCAGCTGACAAACTACATTGATGCTGCAGGCTGCTGGCTCTATTTTCTCGTAATGCTGCATCACAAGGAAATCCAGGTTCTTCATGAAATCGATTTCATCTGACCCTGCGTGTGTGTTTGTGTGTGGATGTGTTGAAGTGAGTATGTGTGTGTTTGACATAAACCCAGCTGGTGCTCACAAGCCTCTGTGCCTCAAACGAAGGCTCTGTGATTCTCCATAATCCTCTAATAACCTTTCCACTGCTTCCCCTTTGACTCAACTGTTTGCCCACTGTTATTATGTTATGTCTGGACATCTGGAAAAGTTTAGCTCCCTTTTGTTCTCTCCACGTCCACCGTAATCACGTCCACAGGCACAAACACCTTCTTCGCATTAGAAAACCTGAGATTATGATTTAAAGCTTCCTTGTTACCGTTGTTTTAGATCTGAGATGTTGTTTAACTAAATAATCTGACCCAGCTAAGGACATGTTTTATGCCACTAGGTGCCTGCATGCACTCTTTCTCGCTGTACTTTGACCTGCAACACTTGGTTGAGGATCTCAGCCAGGCGAGCTACAGTATGTATGCATGCTGGTGCCACAGAACAGCCAGCCCCAACAATACATCAAAGTTTAATACGGAATAATAGCATTGCTGACAGCTCTCATAAAATCACCCCCTTCCCAAGCAGACAATTTCTCTGCCAGATAATGGCTCTGATCTGGGCCTCGTGCCCCACTCACACTCACAACTGCCTCACCTGTTCAACTCAGGCCTCAGAATTACACTCTATGTATATGTGTGTGTGGGCAAGTGCGTGTCTGAGCCAGCTGTTATTGTTTTTATCCTGTGAGTCCCTGGGTGAAGATTGGCAGGGTGTTTCCATCGTGGAGGAAAATGCTGCTTTGACATCCTCTAAAAAGCTGTGACAGACATGAGGACGTTTTGAGAATAAGAAGTGTTTATATACCAGTCTTAAGAGTTACACAGGGAGAAAGAGTAATCGGCCTTGGGATGAATTATGGATACCACATGTCTAAAGCCGGAGCCCACTCCTGAGCCAGAGTGCTTTTCAAGGATGGGTAATTGAAGTGCACTGCTAAAGGATGCTAATATTACATAGAGAAGGCCACAGCAGCTCTTTTAGTGTATTGGATGAATATTCTAAGTAGCATTAGGTTGTTGAGGTGAATTGCCTGTTGCACTAGGAGTTCTTACTAATATGTATACATCCATAAATATTATCAAGACACACTCTCATGTACACTTCCCCACCCTTATTATCAGTCAGATTCACATCTATATGTATTGCTTCCTCCAAGTGCACACACACACACAGACACACATGCTCTCTCTGTGTGTCTCTCTTCGACACACATGTACACACACAGATGCCTGAGAGAGAGAGAGAGAGCGAGGGAGCGAGAGAGAGAGAGAGAGAGAGAGAAAGAGAGAAAGAGAGAAAGAGAAAGCCCACTGAACTGGAAAAGCGTTTGTCTCAAGATGAAAGGCTTCACACCCACTGCCTACATGCAGAGCCTCTTCCGACACCTTCCCGCGACAGCGCATACTGTAGCAGAGGCTTGTGCTACGCAGGAACACTCCAGCTAGCATCCCTCCCCACACCCATCAACGCCGCAACACACTTGCATCCCTTCCTCTCTTTCATTCCCTTTCTCTCTCTTCCTCTCTGTCAATGGAGCTCTGGTACTACAGTAGCAGCCAGGGAACAGAGAGGCACATAAGCGGCATGACTTAAACAGCGTTGAGAAGGATAAGCTCCTGTGAAAGCCTCAGGCACAGCAGCCTTGTTTTCCCTGTCGCTGGTGTAGCATGGTGGGCTCTCAGGCATGGAACATGCTTAGCCACACGCAGGGCGTGAAAAACGACACTGACCATGATGCTAGATAATTGCTTCCCATTTACTCATGTGCTGAGAGCCTCAGACAAAAATAGCATGTCGCTGTAACAAATGTGCTGGGAAGCATGGGAACTGTGAGTGCTGTGGACATGGATCAATACACAGAGTGGACAGCATCTTGCAAGCATAAAGTCTACACAGCATCTTACAACCACAGTCTATACAGCACCTAGCAAGATACAGCCTATACAGCATCTTATAGTATACACATTCCTAGGCCTATATCTTCCTAGATGTAGTGCATAGAGCATCACACAATCAGAACCTATGGTACATATTGTGTGATGACATATAGTCCACACATCATCTTCCACATACACACTATTTGATATAAACACAGCTTCTGTCTGTGTATCTTCCAAGCCTGTTTGGTGGGTAGGTGATAATCCCAAGAATGGTCCAGACATTTACACAGGCCTAACTGTTGTTTTTTTTACACCACAATGTTACCTGCATCACATCTGCAGACTGCCCATCGGTCTCCAAACTAACCCCCCAGCCTTTTTCTCAGGAGCCATTTATTCCCATGAGCCATCAAAGAGAATATACCCTACCCCAGGGCAATTGTCCCAAGTCAATGTTTTTGTTCTAAAAATTAAACATTTTAGGTCCAGACTAGAATTGATATCTAGTTCAACAATGGCTCCAGAGACGCAGCAGCACTTTACGGAAATTTACTGTGACAAGGCATCAAGACTGAGCCCCTCAAGAGACGATTCATGCTCCTGGGATCTGTGTTTCCCTCATCGATACGTACAACAATTACCGTCCTCATTATCATCACCACAGGAGGCACGCATGCATATATAAGGTGCTGTGTTGCCCTGCTGCACATTCATAGTCATGTAATAATTATATAGCACTTGGGTCAGATGGAATTAATCAACCCATAAATTAATCAGATTCACTCCACCTTACAGAACATGTGCCATGCATATCTTTCATAACAGCCACAACAGTCACTCATACATCCAGCCTATCTATCACTCAGGGATAACTCCACACATGAATGTCCATCAATTAAAACCTCTTCATATTTCATCTCCAAGTCTTACAAGCTTACATCAAGGTGAGGCAAGGAGGGAAATGATCAATCTAAGCTAAGAAAGCACATTCAAATTAACCATAAAAGCTATGGCAGTACAATAGAAGACAGTATAACCACTGCAGTGCAGTACAGTATACAGCCAGGTGCTGATATTCCTGCCTTTTAGAGCCCAAACAAGGCTAACCATGCTGGGTAACTGATCAACTACAGCTGCCTGCTGGAGCCCAAGGCAAACAGAGAGAGAAATAGAAAGCAAAGGGAGACGACCGGCGATGAGGCTGGCCGCTCCTGTACTCACCAGCACTGGCAGAACACAGCAGAGACACCAAGAGCACAATCACCAGCGTCAGGATCTTCACATTCATTTCTGCACTCCCCTCTGGCTCTCCGCTAGTCACTCGCTGATATACTGTAGTGGTGTGTGTGTGTGTGTGTGTGTAGATGGGAGGGAGAGAGAGAGAGGGAGAGGGGGAGAGAGAGGAAGAGCAGCTGAGCGAGCAAGAAAGGGAGAGAGAGAGAGAGAGAGACTGTTTGCTCCCCTGTGTGTGTGTGTGTGTGAGAAGTGAGTGTGTCAATTTGTGGGAGTGTGTATGTGCGTGTGTGGTGGCTCCCTGACTGTGCCTGTGTATTTGTCTAAATGCGTATTTGTATATCAGTGTGTGACAGCGCCACTCCAAGACTGAAGGCACGTCTTTATCTGAGCTCTCCCACGGAGGTGTGTTTGTGTGTGTGTGTGTGTGTGTGTGTGTGTGTGTGTGTGTGTGTCTCTCTCTCTTCTTTTCTTCTGTCAGAGTAACGACAGCCAAGTTCAGTGGAGCTGTGAATGTGCTGGAAGTCAGCTTGCAGGTCTGTCTGTCGGTGTGTGTGTCTCTGTGTGTGTATGAGTCCTGTTTGCCTTGGATAAGGAGACTAGTTGGTCATGTGGCTTATGTATCATTGACTCTGTGGGTCACGGAAAAGCCCCCCCCCCCCCCCCCCCGCCCCACCATCAGCCACCCTCTCCACCCCTTTTCCACAAACATGCAAGTGCACATGGCGGAGGATAGAGAGCAAAGGGAGGGTGGAGAGGGGGAGCAGGGAAGTAAAGGGTGGGGGGTGCATGCAGGTTTATGATAATACCCAAACAGATGCTCTTGTTGAAAACTCTTTGAATTGCAAACAGGGCTGCTTGCCAGGAATCCAGGAATCAAAATACCAGCTTATGAGGGGAAGTAGATGAAAGAAGGGAAGGTGCGAGATGAGGTTCAAGCTTTCTTGCTTTTGTGTCTGCACCAGCTGTACAGACCTTTCTTCCTCACACTATTCTTTACCCACAGTGGCACTGGCAGCCCTGTCTCACTAAAAGTATGGCTTAAATCATTCGCACCGTTTGAAGTTAGTGTCCGTGACACTGGGAGTAACCGCAGGAAAAAACTTATCAGACTCTGCCCGATCCCATCACTCGCACTATTTGTTCCACTGCCCCTGAAGTCATTTGTTTTATTTTGTTTCACAGATTATATTCTTTCCATAAACAAAAGCTAGAAGAAAGCCACCACCCTACATGGATATAAAATAAGTCGTCTTGTGTTTTTTTTCATTTGTTTATCAGACAATAAACAGGAAAGGTTGCATTTCTTGCTGTGAATTGTGAGAACAGTAAGCAGAAACTAGATGTATGACAAGTTTTCTTATCGCGTTTAGCCATAGAGCAACATCAAGGCAACAAGCGTCTACATCCCTTCTCAAGGATAAAATCACTCGAGAAGGACAATAAATTTTGTGTGTTAACATGCATACAAAAATTTTAATGGAAAGACCTCAATCCTATGTTGGACATTTCTACTCTGCCATAGGACAGGAAGTCTGCAGATCTTGTCCATCAGTCCTCAAGAGAAGAACCAATACATTTGAAGAAAAGCAAACAATGTAGATTACAATGTAGTAATGAATGAAATATGCAAGTGTAAATTTAATAACTATAATTATAGGTATTTAAATACTGTTTACAAAGCATGAATTCACTTTTGGGTCCAAGGATTCAAGTCCCCAAAGTGCCGCAGTGACATGATGGATAGGCTGCCTTTGGTCAAAACCTCCAAAAACACACCCCCTCTACAGTCTTCAACACAACCCCTTTTCTATGTGTTGTCACTAAACAGTCACTTTAGTGGCATGGCCCTGAGTAGAGGGGCCCTGTGACCCTCGACTCTGCAGCTCCCGCTTCACACAGCCCAGCCATTGTCTCCTTAAGGCTCCAGGTCCCAGGGGGCAACATGTCTGTGCCACCCACTTGAGATCCAACAACAAGAGCACCTTCCATTTTTACATGCAGCACTTGAAGCCTCCACTTCATGTGAAGCAATCCTCTCACCTCAGGGGTGGCCAAGCCCTGGGGGCTAAAGATGCTTATCCAAGCCTGTCCTTTTTTTAGCTGAAAGATAATTCGCCTTTGAAAGAATCAGTTCATGGCATTTTCTCAGAGGTGCTCACTGATCACTGACAGAAAGCATAGGCAATTGTACATAATGAGAGATAGCGAGCATTATAGCGCCGTTACCAGCCCACTTAGTAGTTAAAAGTAATTCAAAATTCAATCTGATCCAACATTCAGCAATAATTTTAAAGCAATGTGAGATAACTGCCTGCATAGTTATTTCACATTAACAGTTAATGTGCATGAGCTGGCAATCAAAAACTGAAAGTGAGGCAAATATCCAGAATGTGCTGAGTCCAAGTGCAACCCACCATAATTTATGACTGTGAATTTGAGAGTCATTAAAATGTCCTATGGACATGGATAAGAATGTGTGAGGCATTGTAAAGTTGGCAGTATGGGCTCAAATATTTGCACTCTGTTAGCTTTAATTGTCTTAGCTTGAAGCAAAGCCTGTAATGAAAATGTAACAGATGGTGTTTCCTCAGAGTGTATCAGTGGACTGTCTGCCATGACGTGAGTGTAAGCCAGTGGAGGATTGCCTTTTTACATCAAGGGATGTGGCGCAAGACCTGGCAACATGACATGGGTGGCAACAGTCAAGAGGCAGCATTACAGCCACATGTGCCTCAACACAGGAAACACTTGGCTGTTTACAGGAAGTGATTGATGAAGGAATGCCGTGAATGTCTGAATTTGGTCACTGGTGACGACTTTTCCTGATTCCTGGCAGACATTCCAAAGATAAGTATTGTACAGATGAAGGGAAAAAAATGTATAATTTCCCTTTGAAATATTAGTCAAACTATACACAGGAATTGTCAACAGGTGGCCTCTCAGCTGTGGCCAAATGAATCCCCTGATCTCCGCAAAGATTTGCTGCATTATTTACTGTATTCACAATTCATGTGTTTCCTGTTTATCATCCGCTTCTATATAAAGCTCCTGATTTCTGAAATGCTAATGAAGTGTGCGGATGTTTGTTTGTATTGTTGTTTTGATGATTGAATGAGCAGTGGCAGCCTGCTCCTGTTTTTGTTATTGTTGTGGAAGAGTGAACTCCACACTTCTGTGCCTGCTTCCATTTCCCGAGCATCCATCAGATGCAGTGCACCTTTGTTTATCAAAATGGAAAACAAATCAAATCTCCATCATGATAAGAGTCACAATCAAAGGCTTGAGTGAATGCAGAATGTCAAAAGAGATCAGGTTGTGGTTTCTAATTAGCGTCTCTGGAGAGATCAGCAATGGAAGAAGTGTCACATCTTCATTAGGACATTTCAAAGTCTGCATTTTCTTAAGGAGATGAGGAAATCTGAGCAGTGTTTTGCTTGTCTGAAGCTTTTAACATATGTGATCCTCCCCTCAGGCGGCCTGTGCTTCATATCATGAAATGTCAAGAATCAGAGGATTAATCTGTCCTCTTTGGTGACATTATCAGCAGCATTACAAATTCAGCTAAGGATTGTTGTGGGCACACCAAAGCCTCCTGGAAGATAGGGCAGCAATTTTCTGTCAGTCTATGATTCTCATTCAGTCGTATTGCCTTAGAGCAACCACACACATTTTCTGCAGTTTCATACTTACATGAATAGGCTTCCTAGCAATCATTAAATGACTATTGCTTTTGCCCTAAAATATAGGGTTAACAACAGTTTCTACAAAATACATATTTTGTGTGTTGATAGTGTTGTGAATTATTAGATGTCTGGGAAGAAATTATGACAAATAAGAGGTTTGTTTAGACCTAATTTGGACACCAATTGTAGTTTATCTCCTCTGATGTTGGACAGACTCTGAACTCAGTCATGAACTGAAAATAATCACAAACCCTTGACATAAGAGTGCAGCCAGTCCAGAGAAGAAAGCAATTTACCCAATGGTAATCGTATAAATAGAAATTCAGCGCTTATCTTTTACTCCTTTGACAGATTCGCCCTCTGGAGTCTCATTTTAAATCTGAAATAACCACATAGAAATTATTACAGTTTTCATCACAAGCTTCCAAATAGTTTTCACGACTGATCTTTTTTTCTGAATTGACCAGACAGATTAGGCTCAAGGATCAGATGTTGTGCTGTTGCGTGTGTCTCAGACTGTCTGTATAATCAGTCCAGTATGGCTCATCAGTCTCTGGAAACAAAGTGTCCTACAGATTGGAGAAAGATGTGTTATTAGATGACAATTCAGTGTAGCTGCCTACCGATGAAAACACAGCTTTATTTACAGGGAGTTGTTTTCCCCAACTGTTTTATTAATCATAATATCCCTGTCAGGTAACTTCCATCTTAGCAGATTTGTAGTCAAAGCGGGTAGATTTTTATCCTCTGATGTTGCACCTGCAGGACCTACCTTTTTCCCCCAAAAAAAAGAAAAGAAAAAAAAAAGCACACCCTAGAGTAGGACTTAAATCATGAAACGGTCTTGTTTAACTGTATGTTTGTCACCTGGGTTTGCAGCAGGATCAAACTCAAAGAGCATGTACAAAACACGCTTCATACCCTCATCAGCCTGTCAAACTCAGATTCTCCTTAGATATTTTAAAACAACAAATAAGGGATGCCTTTTGAATCCATCTGCACTCTGCGTTGTCTAATCAGTAATAAAATCTTGAAGTTTTTCTCCAGGTGGCAGGTGATCCCAGCCCAGCTTCTGGCATCACCCTCACAGCTCTTTCTCCCCCTGCTAGTGCTGAATGCCTCTTCAATACTCTGAAAAACTTAAGTGTGACTCTCACTTTTAACTTTGCCGTACTCGTCTATGTGTATTGGTATGTGCTGCACAGAGGGGAATCAGTGGAAGCATGCCAGTTTTTCACACGCTCCCATGCACATAAAAATACTTGAGAGCACTATTCTTCAGGAGTCTTTTTTTTTCTCAGTGTGCAGAAGATACAACGATCATCCACCCTTCCTTCATTGTAGCATAGGATCAAATAGTCAAAACAAGCTAAATGGAGGAGCTCTTGCATCCAGAGTGGATAACTGCTCTCTTCCCTATTCATATTGTTGTAATTATCAGCAGTTTAATCTGTCTGAACAGTGGCACGCAGTTTGGAAATGGCTGATTTGTTTCTTATGGATACGTTGTTGTCCTTTTTTTTCTAATTCTGGTGACCGAGCATGCTGCAACTTGGTCTTGCTGGCATAGAGCGAGACAGAGAAATGTGACTTGACAGATGAAAGATAAGGAAATGTTTTCTGGGGGAGAAGACAGACTCTGAAAACAGACATGAGGTGTCTTTGAAAGCTCACAAAGCCTGAAGTCAAGGAGTTGAAGATCAACGTTTGCCAGGGCGCAGCTCACTGAACCTTTCACTAAATTCACTTATTTCTTCCGCCTTGATACAAGTTGTGGGATGTTTTAAGGAGGAAAAGAAGTGCACCTTCAAAAAACAGTTCACTGTTTTTATAAAGACACTATGTATCTGTAACAGAAGAACCTGAACTCTTAAACCCCTTTGTGTATGAATATGTTTCCCTCCCTTGATTATTCATACATGTATGTCGACACATTCTTTAGGACACAATAACTCCAAGACAAAACATATCTTACAGTCAACTATAACTTCCAACTATACAGAACATGATCTGATTACACGTTGAAGCAATGATGCAACACTCTGCATTATTAATGGAGAGAAACTGATCTTGAATATTCTATATTTTTTTTAATGCCAGCAACTCAATTTAAAAGACCCAACCTGATGATATGTTTGTCCACATTTCAATACCTTATTTCCAACTTCCCCAGCTTGGTTATGACAATCAACCCAGGATGTGAGGTTGATTTGTTACTGCTGCTGTTTTTAACAAACAGTATTCAAATGTGAGAAAAGATGTTTGTTCTTGATGGGGACCTCTTTCAGTCATGGACTTATTAAAGGTGTTGATGAGTTCAGCCACTGATCAATTACTAACCTTTGAGGGTACAGGGAGCTGGAGAATCCACAAGGGAAAAAGCCATCATCATGTTGTACCATTGCCTCTTAATTAACTCCTCTGTCAGAGTATAAACAGCTCCATGCAGCAGTAATAGTGTGCTGACAGTCATGAGACAGTACAGGACATATCTTTTGAAAAAACTGTGAATTTATTGTGCCGTTAGCAACTGAGCCTGAAGAGCTTTTTTTCCCTTTAATAATTTAATAAGGAGAGATCAGTGGGAAGTCTATGAATATTTATTGGGGTAGCAACAAAGAAGTTTGGGCAACTAGGCTCTGACAGTGTGAAGCACCTTCATTCATTAAGAGTGGGCCCAAATGAAAATAGGAGATAAAACCTCCCCATGGTGGTGGTGTTGGGCCATTAGGTGGTTGATGGAAACAACAAGTTTCGGTGGACATCTTGGAGACGTGACGTTGCACAATAGTAGGTCAATAAAACAGAATTGCAGTGATAGTAAAAGATCAGAAACCAGGGCTGGATTGGTGTGGCAGAAAGACATGTATGGTGCCATCAACATTTTGGATGTAGGGAATCTGACAGCGTTGGGAAGCAGAAGTGACAGAGAAAAACTGAACAGCATGAAAGAGCAGACACTCGCTCATAGAGGATTAAAGAGGGAACATGATCTGTCTTATTGAACTATGGCCAAATATTCATTTGAAAGAAATGATGTACTATATAATGAGAACACACAGCACAGAGAAAATATACACAAGTTTAGCATAGTTTGTGTGTTGGCAATTAGCTCTCCAGCTGCAAAAGCTGACCTGCTAGTCCTGTGAGTAATTACTACACCAAGCTTCTCACATACTGTACTTTGCAAAGAAGTATGGATGAATTTCACTGTGCCACTTTCTGGTTTGACCAGAATTTTATTTTTCTGTGCTTTAAAAGTAATATATGGAAGAATATGGAGCAATTCACATTAATCACTTTATTGCTAATGTGTGAATGGGTGTAAACTTAATAATAACAAGTCCTTCTCCAACTTCTCCACCTCAATGCCTCTCTTCTACTCCCCTAGATCACCCACAATGCATAACACTAGCTACTGTTAGCTTAGAGATGAAGTGTGCTAACATCAACAAAAAACCTTCATCCAGCACAACAAATGCTTTGTAAGCATTAAAAACAGTTTTATCCAATGAAGCCCAAAACATTAAGGGAGAATAAGGGTCAACATCAGGTAATGACAATATCATATGCTTTATAAAAAACATTAGTCAAACTACAGCCTCGCAAAACCAGACTTGTACACTTTACTGTGCCAGTGCTGGAGCATAAAACATCATCTTAGTTTATTTTTAAGTATACCAACCATGTAATGTTAGTTATCTCACTTGTGAACATGATACCTGTCAAGCATGTTCAGTCTTGTGTCGTCTAACAGGACAAATCCTTGTAGGCTGCTGAATCAAAAGATCCATAAAATCATTACCATCTCTATGAGTCTCTTTACTGGCAGTTTTTGTGTGCCTGTTATTCAGGGTGCACATGCACGTACCTTGTGCATCTTCTAGTGAATAAGTGCAAGATGTCACGCTGCGGCCTGTAAACTTTCCTTCCATGGACTTGCAATTGAGTTGCATCAAGTTACTCTATATGGTTTGGCAGCCATGGAAGTGTCTCCTCCTGCTAACCCTTAAATTGGTACAATCAAAATACCACTCAAGGCTGAATTTCTATCTCACTCCAGCCATTACATCATTGTTTGATCCTGGTCAATGGCCAAGATGCTCGCTCATAGATACCTACTGCTGACTGCTGTTTGCTTAACAGCTTGTGGTGCGATTAAGGTTTTCTGAATGTTACATATACAGTGGAACCTTTAAAATACAGAATTAATCAAAAAGTAATTCTGTACCAACCTTGTGATCAGAGAAGATGACTACAGTATGTTTGCATGGAAATATCTAATTAGTACACAAAATGGCGTAATTGGCAGAATCATCAGTTTAATAGTTTAATATATTATGGTGATTATAGATCAGCATTAAGCAGCACAAGTAACTCTTGGTCCTACAGTGATTGATTTTTTCCATGATTGTATATAAAGCAATGGTATATACTGCTTCTTAAAGCTGGAAGACTTTGAGGTGCCACTATAAATAAAGGGAAGAAAGAGGACTTCCAGCCAGGAATAACCCTCCAGTTGAATGTGAGCAAGTAAAGAAAAGTAAGGGTTACTTAAAGAACAAAGCAGGGGAACTCTGGCAATGTTTTGAAGTCACTGTTCTTTTGTCTCTTATCGGTCTATAAAATTTCTCTTTGATGTCTTGTCACCTTTCCCCATCATGAATTCTCTTTGCTCTTTCCGGGAAGAAAATCTCCTCAATCCTTCATTTGAAAACCTCCCTTTTTATTTTTCTGATATATGCAATCAAAGTAAATTATTCATGGTTGCATAGACTATGAAGTTGAAGCAGATCCGGTGACTTTTTCCCCAGCTGCTATTGTTATGAACAAAAAGAGGAAAAAGGGCAAGAAAAGGCAAGTTCATTAATGACACGTTATGTTTTATGGTGGACTTGGAGCTTAAAGTATCCTGAGCATAATTTGTTTCTGTTTTATGTGAGCCACCCCGGTCTCCACCTGACCCACTTGGGGTAGATGAAGGGCATTTCTCGACATGAGCTTGGAGACCCATTAAACAGGCTTTTATATGTACTTCAATGAAATGCAGATGGAGAGCATCTGACAGTTGAATGAAAACTTATATTCATTAAATTCTTCTCTCTCTAGTTTGCTTTCTTGACAAATTGTAGGATACGATATTTATGGTTGGCATAAAAAATCTGATTAGAAAAGTAAAATGGAGAGTGAGCCTTCTCTGCCAACAAAGTCTACTTGCTGTTTAAAAAATAAGAAAGATGGTTATTTCTTTATGCTGTGGCTAAGAAGTTAAATACGACTGTGAAAAGAATTTAAAACAAGAAAAAAGACAAGAAAGGGGGAGACAACAAAAAGGGGAGTGGAGCCAGCAAAGGATATGCTGTCCTTTGTAGCTTTGGCATGTTCCCTGTGAAGAAACCATGTTTCTTCACAGGGAACGCCTGACCTCTCTCAGTTACGTAGCAACTAGACGTTTGGTGTTAGACTTGTATTTCACATCATTTTTATCTATGAATGCACACAGCCGTAAATCTAAAGCAGACACGTGTTCCATTAAGGAAGAAGGATAACATTTTCCTAACTCTTTCTCTCTTCATCTTATGTTTGGGGTCAATTGAACAGTTCCTGCTATTTGGTTTCACTCTCTGCCAGACGCTGTTTTTCTGGCATTAGATCTGACACAGTCCAACAAATGGCTAATGCCTCAGTATAAACTCTCCACACCAACACACAAAACACATGTACACACACAGCCACTCTAGCATATCAACACTGGGAGGCTGGCGTCTTTCACACCAGAGCCAAACCTTTTAGCGCTGTGATGTCAACACGTACCTACATACAATTAACAAATTTTCACTGTAACAAATCACTAAAACATTTGTTGATGCTTTATTTAGAGAAGAAAGGAAGACATCTAAAATAAAGTCTGAAAATGCCTCCAGATAAATTACACTTTTTTTTCAAAACACTGACTTTGGTTCAGCTGTTTCAAGGGACCTGAAAGTAATTATGACAAAATGTTTTGTTGTTCTTGCACAGCATGCTTCCCCTACAGATTCAGCCAGCTTTAGATCTCCTGTGTTCATTTATTTTCCAATAGAGCAATCTAAATTTATAAGGTAAAGTTGGATAAGAAAAGGAAAAGGCATGATGAGTGCACTTTTAAAGAAGTACGTTAAAGATGTGTTGCCATATTTGGTGATTAGAGGTGCTACAATAATATGAAATCAGCACTCAAAGTAAAAGCACACAGTCATCTCTTTAATGCTGAGATGGCCATCCATCTCTTTGATGTCTTAAAGTTATAATAGTGACACTGATGACCAGTCTGGTATTTGTAGAGCTCTGCAGGCTGGTATGAACATGGCTGTACTGTATTTTGGCGTCGGTTTCTCCCGCTTCAGGTTTCAGATGTTGGAGACATTTAACATTCTCACCAAACCATAACTGCACAAGATGAAATGAACTTGACAAATGAAACCAAAGACACATACTGTACCTCCCAACCCTGCTCAGAGATCTCAGTCTGGATGGGAATTTTAGCATACGTAGAGAATGTATCCATATTGGGCCTCGGTGCATCCCACATTTTACATGTAGTGCCAGTGTAGGAAGTAGCATACCCCATATGTCACATGGTCGAAATAAAAGCTGACTTTATACCTGACTGTTAAATGTCACAATGTAGCCGATGTGTGCATCTTCAAAAATTCAACTACATATCAGGGCTGTAACCTTGAGTTTCTTGAAAGTGAAGACAACAGGACTCTCAGCTGTCTTCTCCTTTTTAGTAACAGAGTGATTACACAATTTCATGCTCTTATTCCTCCTGTTCATTCTGAACGATAAAGAGATACTTACTAACATGTTTACAATGAAATAGATCAATGGCTCCTTCTGTGCAAAAATATATTCAAATATTTATTTGAAGCCTGAATTAATTAAACTAAGGAGATATCTTCCAGAGTTACAGTCTTTCTGTTGTTTTCTGTTGCTACCCACTGCAGCTCAAAGAGGGACCTTTGTACAAAAAACTGTTCATTCAGCGTTCAGTGTTGATCTTTTGCTAACTGCAGCTAAACCGCAGTTGCTATGTGCAGATATTGTAGAAAGCAAAAACTTCAAAAGCATTCATGTTGGACACCAGATAATGTCAAATGAACTTCAGGGTTTTGTAAACTCACAAAGTACTGGTGTTGTTGTTTGGGAGTAAGGTCAGAGTGGGACTGATAAATGAACATGATGTAATACGACAACTTGTTTACATTACAAGTTATGCTTTTTGTGTATTTGCTTAGCTCATGAGTTAAATAAACAGAAGGTGTTTGTTTAAGGTTTTGGAAAAGCCTTCTTTGGGAGTGGAGACCTTCACTCAGTAGAATTTCTCATGCTGATACTATAGCTAGGAAGTAAACCCAGATCACTGGAGAAGAAGACAAGTCACCACATTATTTCTACCATCTCTGTAATGTACAAAGTGTTTTTGTCAGACTTCACATAATCTGTTTGTGCTCCTTCAAGAAAAGTCTTGCTTTTAAAGTATGTAGTCGGGGTGCATGAAGTAAACACTCAGCTTTCTTTATGTTATGTATTTTCTGTCAAGACTTCTCTTACAAAAGCCAAAGTTTCAAAAAAATTCCGAAATAAATTTGCCCTAATTCTGTAACTTATTTCTTTTGGACCATTTTTTGCAGCTGAGTGGTTCAGTAGCTGCATGTCTGGATTTCAGCACCACCACTAAAGCTGTCTGACATCTGAACAGCCAGAAGAGGTGGCATGGCGACTCGGCTAGCCTGGGAAAACAGCGGACAATGCTCGGTGAGGTGACCAATGTGGCAGCACATTCCCCTCTCTGATCACCACTTCAACCGGTTTAAATGAGCTGAAGCATTTCGCCCCGCTTGATCTGATGTGTTTGTGATCACACCTCGGTGCTCACTCATTATCTGGACATTGAGCATGCTCTGCACTGTGGGAGGCTCTTCGGCTCAGATAAGGCCGGTATGCTCTACGTTTGGTGTCACTTTGAAGCATACAGTGCAGTGAACGCTGTAGCAGAGAGGTTGATAAACCTTGTTTTCCCTAATTATGGTGATTTTCATGAAAAGTCACCATTTCTCAGGCACTAGAGGCAGGTCTTCTTGTCTTAGAGTTTTTGTTTATAATCAATGAAGATTAATAATAAAGAGAAACAGCTTGTGAGCAAAAGAATGTACCCATCTGATTGTGAATGTGTGAAATAAGCTCTATTTTGTGGTTTTGTGACACATTTCCAACCCAAATGAAGGTGTTTTCACAGTGTGATTCTGTGGTTTTCTGGGATGATTTCTACGTTGCACATGAAAGAGCTGGAGCTGAGCTGATTTCTGTAGATGTCTGTTCACCTTGGTACTGTGTCAGTAAAAGTCTGAAAGAGACTGCTCTCTCTGTGGTTTGCAGTTTGGGAATGAATTGATTTATGTGGTTTGGGAAGATTTCAGGCACCACATATTTGGTGCAATCAAATCAGCAATTATGTGGCTTCAAATTTCATGTTTGCATCCAGCTGTGACAAACTCTGCTGTCCTCAGAGAAGTCGGGTTGGATTTGATGTGTGTTGTACAAGGCTGATTGCCTGGCATCATGACTAAAGATAATGGAAAATCATTTCATGATAAAATTCACATCTTTTCCCAGTTAATCTCGTCATTACTGAACATCTTTGCCAATTAAGTGTCAAATGTCTGACACTCTCCTCTCTCCAACTGGAAGAAAGAATATGCACTTAGGGGAAAACATTGTAGCATCAGTGAGGAATGGTGATCAAGAAAATAGCAGATGTGACATATTCTATATTAGGTTACATGTATAAATTGCACTGTATATTTTCTTTACTGTGCAACATGGACAATGTTTCTTTAAAATACGCTCAGACAAGTGAAAGCTTGCTGAGTAGATAAATGATAAACGAGAATCCATTTTCATGGTGTCTGTTCTTACTTGGGGGAAGACTGGCTTTAATTTATATATTTATGTTAAAGATAACTTGTTACGTGTCTGACCAATACTGGTACAATAGAGCAACAATTATATAGGTTTACATTAGGGTTTCAGGAGTTTATAGAATAATTAAAAATGAACTGGTTTAGGATGCAGATTGTGTTTTCAGTTTTCTCATCAGTGTGATCCTTAACTTCTACCCATCTTTAGGTGACAAGAATTAAAACTTAGATAGATATTTAATTGCTCAAGCTTGTACCTCTGAGTTTGTGTGACCTGTGAGTCATGTAACACTGTCTACAGAAAAATGAATGAGACATTTACTACTGGAACCAGGGAAGTATAACATCTATAAAAAAAACACCCATAAAACTGTTGACAGAAGATTTGAAGATTGAATAAAAGTAAAAATTCCCCAGTGCCTAAAATAACTATTTTCATGTGTGAGGCATCATCTCAGTCTAAAGTATATGGGATGTTTTAGGTATCCAGTATGTATGAGCAGTTGATGGAGTTGTTGTCATTGAAATGAATGGTCGGCCTCCTGGAGACCTGTTTCCATTTCACATAATACATCTGCGAACATGAAGCAGAGGAGAGTTAGCTAATGTTTTCAAAACATCTTATCTTGAATCTTGGAAACATATTACCATCAAGCATGCCCAATTACTCACTGTAATGGCAAATGAAACTGCTATTTACTGACTTATTCTATCAAATGTAAGGGTGGGTATATATGACATTCCTCAGTTTCAAGCTATTTAATAGAGTTAAAGCAGGTTGTGGTAATGTAAGAGCAAAAGGCAAAGGAGAATAAAAAGAAGATATTCAAAAACACTTTGCAAAGCATTTTAAAAATGTATTTTTATTGTATGCCATGTAAGGCATTGAACATATTTGTTAGATTCCAAGGATATAAGAAACAGTTTATCTAAGCATAACTGTGTTTACATACACTGTCCCTCTGTTTTAAGGGTTTCATATGAGAATCATAATGCATTTCTGAGTAATGACCATAAAAAAAGTATCAATGACTAGCAATTATTATTGATCAAAACTAAGCTAAGATTTCCCTGTTGTCTAATTCAAAATCTTCTGCTGCTTTAATGCTCAAGCAGGTACGGCATCACATGCAACAGCCCAAGGGCAAACAACGATGGGGGTGGGTGGACAAAACTTTGGTGTGGGCCATCTGTGCACTATTTAGTCCAGTCCCAGCAGTCACGGCTGCTTAATTCAAAAACTGTCAGGGAGTGTCATTAGGTGCAGCCATTTAAAAGCCTCAGATTTCATTAGGCACAGGAAGGGCCACATTACCCTCAGGATTAATGTCAGGTTTTGCGGTTCATTGCTACAGCAGTGGGCTGCATTAATGTGACTGTGTTGACCCTCTTGTTTAAATACACCCCAACTCATTAAGCATTATGTAGACCAAGAGAAGGCCTTAAATAGCCCGTGAATTATGGACATTTTGTACTAGCAGGATTCTTTTTACACCTCAAAAATCTCAGAAATCGCCCACCACTTCCTGTGCAGATTCAATCATAGAGCACTAAATCTCCAGCTGAAGAGAGTTACAGTATCTGCCGTTCCACAGCCAAATGTTTTGTTTATACTCTGTAAGGCAGCATTGCTCCCAGTGTTGCATCATCATGGCTGTTTCATAACAAGTTGTGCTCTACAGTGTCTTGATGATGTGGGGTGGGCGGTGTGTACTGTAGAGGTGACGCCATACTGAACATGCCAGGAACTGTCCTGTCAGGAAGCAGGAGTCATGAGCTTGCTATCTAGAGGGAGACACAGAGAGCTGAGTCACATCATAGTAAAAGGTCCAGAAAATGATAACTCGCTGAAGATGAGCCGAGTCATCTCTCTTCCTGTTTTAATTGGCAGCATGGGTCCTTCAGCAGCCAGTGACTACAGATGGGGAGTTGTGTTAGTTAGATAGTGAAAGTGTCTTGAATTTCAGCAGCTTAGTTGCATTTTTTTGCAGGAGGTTTCAATATAATATTTAACTTCCCTCGCTTAATAGCAAACATGAAACTGTCAGTACTGGTGAAGCAAACAAGGCTTAATCGAGCAACGTGCAGCACTTTCCGCAGTGTTGCTACATCATGTTGAAATCTTTCCAAGGCTGGAGGCTGTGAATGTAATACATTCTGTCCTCCAGAGGGGCGGCGGGACTGTTTGTTGGGGGGTCACAGAGCCCCTGTGTTTCATCACTTACCTATTCATCACAATGTCACCCAAGTGCCTGCATGTCAAGACTCTCAGTGTGCTTTACCAGGTGTGAGAGTGGTCTGAATTTTCAGGGCTCTTAATCAGGAAATGATCGCAACCAGCCATGATTCATGGTGTGGTCTGGTTGTCATGCTATATATGTTGAGCTGCAGAAGCAGCATCTTATGGTTGAAATTTATACTCCTACTCTTGAGAGCTATATCTGCGCCAATGAGATCTGTTTCCTCTGCAGTGTGAAGGCCTGAGCTCACTTTCCAGAGTTTTGACAGATCTCAAGAGGCAGAACAATATAAATGTTTGAAAGGCAGTTTGGACTCAATTCCCTTTCATCTTTTTCCCTTCACACGAAACCTGCAGACTATTTTCTGTGGCAGCCAGAGCGGGTTAGACCTGTGTGGAGTAGCTACAGTACTACCATACCGCTGACTTGGCAGTGAGTCTATTTTTTTGCAATTAACACTTTGTTTATGCTCTCACTTTGGTGCCCAGTGGGCTCTGAAGTAAGCACATAATCCTTAAAGTGGTTGGGGGCATCACTGTTTAATGCCTTTTATTACCTAAGTGCAGCTCAAAATCTTTGTCGCAGTTCAGGATATTAGAAAAATATGCAATCAATGTTAGACTTTCACTACATTACAGTATTAACTTATTGTCCATTAAGGACTTTTACCATTAAAAATAACAAGATATTTAGCTAATTTGTTTTGTCATATTTAATGTGGTTTGGCTTCATAATATGGGGTTTTATTGCTCTCATCACTATGTGCATTGAAAACCAAAGATTTTAAGCTTTTTAGATAACAATCCTTCAAGAGTAGCATCTTGTCTAATTGAGTTTTTCAGGTATTTGTCTTTAGGATTTTCTGCAGGAAACTCATTAGGTAGCAAGATGCTCCTCTCGATACCTTTATTGTCAGCCCAGCTTACTGTTGGCATATATTATGAACACTGCATGTGCAACTGAAATCTCTGAAATCTTTCCGAGCAGTTGTGGGGATCATAGGAAACTAGCAGGAGAGGGGTTTGCACACTGCAACACACACATGAACACACACTGAGACACATGAGTGCAAAGAAGTTACTTGGAAAGATCAGTTTCTGACAGTTGTATGAATTTTTTCAGACCTTCATGCCAAATATGGGTCCGATCTGAAGTCATTGAGGTAGCTGAATCTCTGAAAATGAACGTATGATGTGATCATCACCTGCTGGAGTTGAATAAGACCCGTCCTGACCCACCTCTTCTCTTCATGAATGTACTGGTAATAATTTATATTTGTCCACATTGTATGCCATAGTTTGTCTAGATCAGAATAATTTTTTATAGTAGTATGTATGAAGTCTTGCATGTAGTTTGAAATACTTGTACTACTTGAGTGTTAACACTCAAATTCCTCCCAAGGTTACAGCTTTTGCTGAGTAGGTCACAATGCTACATGATTATAGAACAGAGAGTGAGAAAATGCAGATTTTATATATATTTTTTTTTAATTCCCTAACTTCACATCAAAAAAGCACAGTGTGTACACTCACTGTAAAACAGTGAGGGAAACCGGTTTTGTTTGTTACTTCAGAGAACCTGATTGTGGTGATTGTTCATTAGATATCCACCTCATCCTCTACATAGCTACAGTTTATAGTTTGAAATCATCTCACATCCTGCCGACATGAACACAATCAATATAAAGTTATTGTCCTTCAGGACAAGTTTATTTTAATCATAGCTCCTTTGTTATTTCCAGATAAGAGATTGAAGCAGTTTAAATATAACAGATAAATAGTTAAACATAATAAACAGTTGAATGTAACATGTTTTGTGTTGTAAAATGATTTTACTTGTACTATTTGATGTACTTTTTATGTGTGTGAACTGAAAATAGACTGGGAAAAGAAAATGTTGTGAATAGAAAGGACCTTGACCCACTTTGAACAACAAAGCTGCACCGTGGGAAATGAATGAATGAAGGATAATTTAAAATAGAAGTGAGATGACAGAAATACAACCAAAAGCCAACAATGGTAGTTTTTCTTGTTTTCTTATTTGTACCTACAGTATCTAAAGGCATAGCCCACAATTAATGTACTGTTCAGTACAGTGGAAAAATCCTAATGATGACTACACTTAAGTGTGAAGAACTTATTGAGTTTTCCCTAGGAAACCTCCCCAGTGCATCGTTCAGAGCTGTGCTGTAGGCAGTCACTGCAGAGACTCCAATTACTGACCAAGTCCCACTTGGCTGGCTTCTAACTGTGACCAGCAAATTAGAAAGGGAGGGAGAGGGGGAGAGAGAAAGGGGCAGAAAAAACATTTAAAAGGCAAGACGAAAGTTTTGGTTGCAGTCTGATACTGGACTACAGGAAGCCAAAAAAGATGAACGTCAAGCAGAGTTTAACAAGTGCATTGCCTGAGCAGAGGGAGAGATAGGCAGCTCTTTGTTCACGAGTTGGACTCGCTCCAAAGGCATGCTTCATAGGATGCTCTTCGATAATCCAGCAGTGAGCAGCTGATTTATGACCTGCATTAACGTTCTGACTGAACTTCCTGAACAGGCTCTTTTACCACAACAAAACCAGGGAGAGGGAAAAAATAACATTGAACAAAAATTTGTTTTTTTAACCTGTAGCTTAAAACGAAATTAAATTCAGAAAGATAAAAAAAAACATATAGATGTGTTACAGTGTTTTCATTTGTCTACTTTATTGTAATTATGAAAAGAAAAATTTTACTTGATTCAAACTTTATTCTTCTGCAGTGTCAGCATCTCTTACAGTGCTTTTTTAACAGATATGTCACTTCAGCTTGTTGTTATATGGTAAATCTGGAGAGAGAATTTATCGCTTCCCTTGGTCTTACATGATAGTAAACTGAATATTTTGGTGGAACAGCTGGTTTCAAAGAACAGTTTTGATCTCCCTTTGTGGAAAGTGTATGACGTGTGAATTTTTATATAACTCATGCATTTAAATTTTATCAAGGCTTGAAGTTCTACATAATTGAGGGTGTGTCGCTTTGAGCGACCGGTTGGTGAATGTACGCTCGCTGAAGTCTCTGCTCCAAGCAGGTCTCACCTGCTTGGAGCAAAATCTACTCTTTGTAGATTTTTCGATTAGCTGGGAGTTGCGAAGCATGTGCTGATGACAGATAAACACACTGTGAGCTTTAAAGATGCTCTTCAGAAACCGATGAGTCACACCACAGAGGCTACATCCATGTTTGTTTACTCTCTATGTACACAAACGTTGTTACTATGTATATGTTCTTAAAAAAGGGGAAAAAAACCACAGGGCTCAACCCAACAGGAAAACCAAGAGGTCACACCTGCAGTAGCTCATGGCACCAACTGGCATAGACTACACAGACGGTCAGTAAAATATGAGTGACTGTACAACACTGTGTGTGATCCTCTCAGTAGTATGATATAGATTTTATAGGCGCTACATCATTTAAGTGTTTGTCTTTTTCACAAATATCTCCTAAAATGGTTTATTCCATTTTCAGAAATCTAAGAAATGTACAGTACAATTATGTATTTTTTAATCTACTACTCTAAAGAGGAGACTCTAAGCTGTCTGCAGTTTTACTGTTTTAATAACAGGAGGTCACAGTAAGTTTTCTCTCATGGAGAACGTGCAGATAAGTGCATGGTGTGATACTGGGCCAAAAATGAGGATTCTCTGAGATAATACTTCCCGTCTTTGAAATGCTTCATATGCTCACAACATGTGGGAGTCACTGCTAGTAAGGCATTAAACTGCAGTTATGATGAAAAATAGAAGTTTGCGCCTGCAAACAAAACCAATTATCTTGGGGTTCACAGGCCAAGAGCAGCTGCCAGTTGTAAAAGAAAGCAGAGGACTGTCATCTTTTTTCTTTTTCTTTTTTTTTGTCACTGAACACTTTCATGGGATCCCAGGCACTTTCATCCTGTAACTTATTTCTGTTCTACTGTTTTGACGTGATATTGTGTTTCCCAAGACAGGCACTTGTGCATGCGGGAGGGGAGATGGAAGAGTGGATGTGGCACATTTGACATTGAAGTAAGATTACTCTGTTCCCTCCAAGCAGACACACATTGAACAAGTGGGAGATCAGGGAAGCAGAAAGGCAGATGAAACTGTGTGTGTGTGTGTGTGTGTGTGCGTGCGTGCGTGCGTATTTCCACATAGGGCTTAAGAGGCAGAGAGGACAGCTGGTTCACTCATCACTACTTTGCTATGTCTTGGGCTTTCAAAATCCCCAGGGACAGATTGTTTCTGCTGGAGGACTCCTGTGCATTGTACAATAACTGGTTAAAAATGGACAACGGGATTTTCTAATGTAGCTCAAGGTGCTTTCTATTTTTGGACCATAATAGAGTAATTAAAAACACAACATTAGCCTGAAGATATTAATCATTACTCTGTGGACTAAAGCTGGGGATGGACATTTTGCTGCGGCCTTTGGGATATTTTTACTTGTCTAATAAATCTGGTTGAAAACTGTACGTTAATGTTGCGGCTGCTGTGGCGCTTTCCATTCCCACCTGTCATATATTGTATGTAGTTCACAATGAAAACGGTGGCACTCAAAATTCTGAGCAATTTTTTAAACAATGGGTCTGTGATTTCACTGAGAGACAAAAGCAGCTAGCAGATTTCATCAGCTGTATCTAGCTTGCTAATTAAATGCAGTTTCCAGCTGACTCGTGAAATGACAATCAAGAAAAAGGGTTTTAAATAATGCACTCGAAGGCTACATACATGATGTCGAGCTAAAAGACTGAGGCTGAAGCTGCAAGCCATCATTTCTGCATTGTAATGTTGAAATAGTTCTAACATTACAAGAGAAAAATGCTTGTAAGATTAGGACAGACTGTTTGACAAATGTAACGTCATGCTGTGTAGTTGGATTCGCCCACTGAAGTTTAAACCTTCCCAAATCCAATAGACCATGACAGAGCCACTAATATTATCTTAAACTTGAGGACGGCTTCCACACAGTGAAGATCCAAAGATTGATAAGCTGCTCTGTCTAGTTACAGTTGTTTATCTACATTTGGAAAAGGGATTAGGGAGGAAGGGACTTAACAAATGGTGAGTTACGATATTTTATAATTGTTTATAATTAAAAAGTACAGGAAGTTTAGAAATGGCCACTTTGTAAAAATAGGCAGTCCCATATAGACCAAGCTGTACCTTCTAGGAATTTAATAGCATATGTACACCATGACTCTTTTTTTTCCTGACAATGGCATCTGATCAATTAGCAACATGAAGTTTCATGTAAGCAATGCTATCTCAAGAAAAGCAGCGAGAGCTATTCCTGGGGAGGCTGACATACTTTCTCCTGTTCAGATTGAGGTTTTTTGTTCGCTTATCTTCACTCTAAATCCACACTTTGCACGGTGCAAGAGCCTAGGTTTTCACTCCCACATGAATTTGTGACACTTTGATGAATCCTTTGTCAAGTTGCAGTATGTGTTTAGCTCCCTTAAAAGGTTCAAACTGGTGTTTATGCTTTCTGCTGCAGAGGGGTCTACAATTGCCACATTTTTTTGTGCAAATGATAAGTTGGGAGGAGTATCTTTGCTTTTATGAGGTTAAAGGAGTGAAATAAACTGAAATATTTTCCGAATGTCTTTTAAATTGTGCGAGAATATACTGCAGGCTTAAAAAAAAATCTCTGATTTGAGCAGACACTGTCGGTATAGCAGATGAGTTTGACTGATCTGTTGAGGTTATCGCTCTGTCTGTTGTCACTGCACCTCTCCCAGTGATGAAAACATCTCATTGGCTCCTCACGCATGGCTAACTCAGACCCATCACAACAAGTCTGTCTCATGGGGCCTGCTTGACATTGCGTGTGTGTGTGTGTGTGTTCGTGTGTGTTTGTGTGTGAGATGGTGTGGCAGACAAGGGAGTGATGGACTAGAAGTGACATATGACCCCTGAAGCAGCCAAGGATTAATGGCCTCAATAGGGAAGCTCCTCTAGAAGGATGTGCACGGGTAATGAGGACTTCCACCAGCCACAGTGCTTCCATCCATCTGCCCTTCCGGATCTGTGCTCTCCTGCAGCTGCAGATTCCAGATGTGAAGCCACCTGTGGAAAAAAAAAAGGGGATACTGATTTCCTGCCACAAAGAAGATTCCTCCAAAATATAATTCCCAACTCAACACTACCCTGATGGTTCATGTACTAGGAAGAACATATTATATGAGTCAAGGGCACCCTTGGTGGTCTGAGCAGCGATGGTTTTCAGGTGAGGACTGCCTCACCGGTGGCGTAACAGTTTACATGCAAAACTGGGGAGGTGGGAGATATAAGACACTGCAGGGACTCCAGTCAAGGTCCAGAGGAAAATGAGACATGGAGGCAGTCACTAGGGCATTCTGATATTTTACCCTATGAGCATGTCTGAAAAGGTTCAAACAGCAAGTGAGAAGTGAGAGTGGCAGTTAAAAATATGAGTCACCTGCAGAATACACCACGTTATACACCTTGATACATAACACCTATATATATATATATATATATATATATATATATATATATATATA
>CM076655.1:2350388-2466528 GCA_038496675.1 Rachycentron canadum
GGTAGGGTGTGTGTGTGTGTGTGTGTGTGTGTGGGGGGGGGGGGGTTCAGAAGTGATGCAAACAGACAGATAGCAAAGTGCACGGCGAAGGCCTGGCCCAGGATGTCAGTGTTCAGGGTGGGTGACAGTGTTATTCCCTGCCATCTGTTTCCCAGGCGGCGGTCCAGCAGTGCTATGTTGAATGCACAGGCATGAGGGAGTAAGGAGCAGCCCACCATGCCACTCTATTGGCATTGCAGCATTTTATATTAACATGACAGTATGTGCCTTGGGCCTCCCATGCCTGTTTGCAGGGGTGAAATGGGTTCGGTTCAGGCTACACACAGATATATAAAAAAAGCTCTCTTGCACTCAGACTGCCCATCTGTCTATCGTCTGTCTGTTTTTCATGTCTGTGGCATTCTCTCAAAGAAAAAGCACTGGCACGGTCACAATTAGCTCCACATTGCTGACCGATAAAGTTACAGAATGCACAGAGGGAATGCAGAAAAGGAAGATTATTGAATTAGTGTAAATGTAACTGTTTGTTTTCTCTCTGCATTTCATCTTAAAACTGTCGGTGTGTGTAAGTTTCCCATGAAAATCCACTTCAGCGCTCTTTTATCAAGACAGGCATTATGGTGAACGTGTTTGGTGACACTGCAAATGCTGCAAATGGCGTATCATTTTCTGTTTAGGTATGTTACCCAAACAACAAAGGAATGTTATGAGAGCAGTGGGGTCTCATCACTCAACCTTTTATGAGAAGACCTCACAAAGGCCCGAATCACTCTTTCTCTCTGTCTCTGCTGTCACCCTCAGGAAAAGTGAGCATGCCGTAAATCACCTTGGCAGCTCTGTGTTTTGAAGCGGCAGACTGCCCGTAGCCAGTGTCATTTTATAGGTTGTTATTTTTCTCAATGATGTAGAGAGAGGGGCTCTAAAATCATGTTGCTTTAAATGCTGGTGTGTTTACTTGAAGTGGTGAATCAAAGTTGGAAATGAATGGAGAGACATCTATAGAAAGACAACGTCAAGTTCATAAGGGAACCTCAATCCAACCCTTGTCCAGAATCTGAACCTCGAGGAATTCAGCTTAACTCTTTTAGTATGGAAAGTGGAGGCTTTATTGCATTCTTCAAGGATGTGAACCTGAATATAAGTGTTGATTTGCATTAACATTTGCTTTATGTACAATGAATGACTTTGTGTTAGAGCTCATGGGAGAGGTTTAGAAAGAAAACAATAGCAGGTTTTGGTTTGGACCACTCCTGCAGAAATCTGGGTCATGTCCTGGGTGTCAAAGTGCAGTGATAAAGAAACTGAAATGAATTATCTCACTTGGAGTAGAACAGGACTTTTACCTCCAGAGACTCAATTGGGTTTCTCTATTTCTTTCACATGTGCTTGTTAAGCTTTTCTTTTTGATTGTGCCCCTAAACATTTAGACACCAAGGTAACGTGTAGTAAGTGCGTGCATGCTTGCATGCATAAGTCTGTATAAATCCCAAAACAGGCTGTTCATAAAGCTCCAGAGAGCGAGAGGTGGATTATTTCTCCCTGATGCCCTTTGTTTGAAGAAAAAGGTGTTGACTGACAGCTGAGCTCCTGGACCTGACTCAGCCAGGGTTCAATGCGGATGCCTGGCTAATGAGGTCGACTACAGGGATTATAATCAGACAGGGAATATTAGTGTTCTCATGTGTCAGTCTGGACGGGGAAACCTCCCAGTGTTGCAATGTCAAAATGAGCTTTCCAACTTCCGATTGGTTCATATTTACTCACCAACAACACAGAGCCGTGTCACAGCATCCCCAGGGCAGCTTTAAAGTGTCTCAAGTCTGTGGCAGTTAATGGAGGAAGAAGTTATGGTGGGAAATCTCACCATGGGTCCAATTCCAAGGCCTTGGTGGACTCTGAGGGCACTTCAAAACGTACAAATTATCTCCTGTTGCCTTTTTGGCAGTAAAATGGCCATTTTAACCTCGCAGTCTTTAACCCCACAATAATCATTCAGTGAAAGGTAGACTTCAAGCTGAGACTGAATCCCTGCTTTGCGCTGAAACGTATTAATGGGCATCACGTTTGACCTTCTCCACCTCGACGGCTGGGGCTCACCTCTCCCTGCCTGCTCAGGCCATTTTAAAGAGCAAAACAGAGAAAGAGATGAGAGATGGAAAGAAAAACATAAAAAAAAGCACAAGTCTAAAGAGCGATGTGACATATGGAAGCCATCGCAGGCCTGAACTCCCATCTGTGTCGGCAGTCGTGGCCTGCTGGCACCCACCAGTCACTGCACAGGATGGGAATAATCCAGGAGAGAGGATCCATGGAATTGTGATAAGAGGAGTCAGAATCCCTTGAGGAAAAGATTTCAGCGTTTGGGAGGAGGGCGGGGGGATGGGCTGTGAGTGTAGGGTGTTATTGTGAAGTGCAAAAGCTCCCTGGCGTTTGCAGAAAACAGGTGCCCGACAGCTCAGTGGGGTTCAGCTGGGTTTAGTAGGGCTCAGTTTCTCACGTTTCTGCCTGCAACAAATACCCTATACACGGCTCATACTGCAACACTATTACTTCCTTGTTTCACATCAGCCTCCAACAAACTGTAAATGCAAGTTGCACATTCCTTCCCTAAGAAATTTAAACAGTTTGTAGTCTGTAGCAAATGTGCGTTTCCTGCCAACGATGCGATACATTTGATTTACTTCTGTTTGATTTCTGTTTAGATTGCAGTGGCAGTTTTCTGGCAAAGTAACAAGCTGGAATAAAACTAAATGAAAGGCATAATTGGAAGAGGAAATAGGTTCCTCGTCTTAATTTACATGTTTGCATTGTTGAATTCGCCTAAAGGAATGAATTACAAGTGTGTTATTGTAAGCCTCAGAGTTGAGTTGAGAGGTAATTTAGGAGTCTCCTGACCACGTTCATTCAAGCTTCATATCCTGGTTCACTGCAGATTTAATCAGCAAGTTGAATGATATTTGCTCCCTCCAGTCATGTTCTGTTTTGTTCTTGTCCTAAAAATGGCAACAAACAATCAGTCAAGGTAAAAGAAAGTTTATGCATTAATGGAAAGATTTTGGTAGCGAGCGATATTCAATTAAGTATTTACAAATGCTGCTTTGGAATAGGAATTTTCTTTTAGGTTTTATAAATCCAAACATCTTCTCCTTTACCAGACCTCACTAACTGGCATAGACCAAGTTTTTTCTTTTTTTTTCTGTGAAAAATTTATTGTAAAGCAGTAAATTTTTTATCACCCCATTTCAGAGGACCCCTGGTGGTATCTGTGGAGCTGTATCAATCTGAGAGTGAATGCCCTTTAGCATTTTCATGGGCATGCACCTCAGCGTACACAAACACACTCATACACTGAATTTACACAATTTGCAAGACTGAAGGATCTACAAAGACTGGCATCTTGTGTACCATTGAAACATATTTTGGTAAAACAAATGAGCTCTATACTTTCAATCAGCAAAATAAATGCAACATCTGATCTTGTGTGACAGTATGGTCAAGTCTCCTGGGGCCTACATCCTGCACGGCTCAGCGCTGCCCTGAGGCCAAGGAGGGCAGGACCCTTCAGATTTAACACCTCACAGACATGAACACCTGGGATTTATTAGTGATTGAGCTCATGTGGCTGGATGCAGACAAAAAGTCTTGGCCTTTGTCTGGAACAGAGCAGAGAAGTTGTAACTTTCTGTCAGTTTCGGTCTTTTCTTCTTCTTTACCTGTGTTTCATCTGCCTCCCTGCTGCTCATCCATCCTCAGTATCCTTGTGGGGAGTGGGGGGAGTCTTTTCAAGCTTGAATAATATGGTTCAGATAGCGTGCAGTATGACGATGGGGGAGCACCTTGATCTGGGCCATACTTTGTTTGTTGTGGTGACTTTACTGCAGACGATTCCACTCTTCTTTTTTCGCTGCTTTGCTTCAGCAGTTCAGTCAAATGAAAGAACAACTGTCTGACCTCTTTTCAGCCTGGTTGCTGTGGTCTGGATCCTGTGGACAGAGAGTCATGTCTAGGCCCTCTCCAACAGGATGTAGGGCCTTGTTGTCACTGTGGTCACCAATGCTTGCCTCATCTCCTGGCTGCTCACTGTAATCAAGTGCTTCTCTTATCACCAGGAAGTATTTCTAGAGGAGATATTTTTTGTTTCTCTGTTGTTGTTATTTATTTCCTCCAGTGCAAACAATAAGTCAACATCCTGAGAAGGGGAGGGGAGTGTGCCAGTGATGTGTGCAGCTGGAGGTGACACAGCATGCTGTGGTACAGTAATGGAGTCATCCATCAACAGGCCCCATTAAAACACCTTGACAAGCCAGCTGAGGCCACTCCAGTGGCCATGGTGACCAGTCGAAAGGTTGATGCTTGCTCTCAAACAGCTGCAGTGTAAAGACAACACCACTGTAATGGAACCACTAATGTGTTTGCTGTCTTTAGTATTGTGTTTATAATAATAATATTAATAATAATCCACTATAAGAAAGTGAAATAAAGCAGCTGAGATATCAATTATCACTCTAGTGGAGATTGGACTGATCATCCCATTTAATATGTTCGCATATACAGATATTTATGGTTGCTGAGGTAGAGAGGGTGACCCTCTGTAGCTCTAAATATAAAATATTATGTGTATTTTTTCAAAATGACAATTTTAAACCAAGACAACTATGTTTCATTATATCATTATCAGTTGAGGTAATAACTATAAGTGGCTATAACAAATAAATGGAATGTACTTGTTAGTGACAGTACAATGAGACAAAACACTGAAATGTGTGACAAAGCCTCCTTTGTTGAAGGATAAGTCGGGTAGGATAAGTAAAGTAAAGCAGCCCATTATACATTGTGGTCTATAATCTCAAGCATTACACAGTTTTAAAATAATGAAATATCATATTTCTTTGTATATATATCTTTCTTCAGTGCCTCACGAAAAGACCCATCCAATGCAGGTTGTTGTAAGGCTTTGTTGATACAGTTTTTCTGCTCAGGAACAGTCTTCACATACTGTTACTATATGACAGACTTGTCCTAACTAAGCAATGTAGTAATATTGGTATGATGTGACAGTTTAGTTGATTGTGTGAACCTTGAACCTTATGCAGTTCTTCCACCAGGCACAGGGCAACATGGACATCCCATACTAACTTGACAAATACAACTCCAATCCTCCAAACTTTTAGCTTTGTTTCAGTTTGCCAATGACCAAAAAAATATCTCCGTCTTTTAGTCTGCACAATGTAAAACTTTCCACACCAGCTACTTGTTTACTTTGCTCCCAGGTAGTGCTAGGAGCAGCTAGAATATTATTCATTAGAGTTTGAGGGTCTAGGAATAAATTTGTATATATATTTGTTTAGTTTGGACAAATTAATTGTCCATACATTACACTCCCATGTGATAAAAACAAAGTTGTTTAATGTGTATCTTTTCCAGACAAAAAATAAAATGAAGGTGCAGCCCAGCAGGTCCACAGTCCTGTGTTTTATCAAGAGAAATACAATCACAAATCAAATAATTATTTTACAAGAACTACCATGTGTTTTTGGCCAAAATGATTTTTTTCCCTGTCCTTGTTGCTGTTTAAGAGCTTTGTTGCTTGTTCCCTGCACTTTAAGCCCTCTGAGATTTCACTCAAGCTGAGATAGAGTAATTATGTGCAATTTCAGCTCTCAAGCCCATCTCCAGCAATCACCATGGCGATATTTAAAATGTGGTTAGAGTCAGACAGCAGACACAGAAAGTGGTGATATGCTCCCTTTTCTGCTGACTGCTCTTTGTTTTACCAATTTCTGAACACATGCATCCTCCTGATTTAAATGAATTTTTGCTTCACCACATAGGCAAATTGAGAAACAGTTACAATCGGATGGCTTTAAATTATTGCATTGTGTGTTTGGGAGAAACATTAATCCCTAAAGCCCTGTAGTGGGGTGTTATTCCTGCAGTTTTCAGTTTTTATTTTCATTAGGGCCCAGCTGAAAAAGTTCCTGCAAGCCCCCAGTGTGTAAACTATCTTTGAC
The DNA here is from genome assembly GCA_038496675.1 of Rachycentron canadum. Taxonomy (NCBI): domain Eukaryota; kingdom Metazoa; phylum Chordata; class Actinopteri; order Carangiformes; family Rachycentridae; genus Rachycentron; species Rachycentron canadum. Next base: position 2,356,400 of record CM076655.1, read on the forward strand.
CAGTGATCAGGATCCTATTCACAGGACCGTATCTCCTCCATCTGTGGCTTGTCGACAGGCATCCTCCTGCATTCCAGTCCTTTTGTTTGCAGAGGTAGGGGAAGGACATTAATGTGTCTTCCATTGACTTAACATCCTTGGAAAGTCCGCCTTGGCCTCACACCTGCTGCCTATAAGCCGCTGGAATCTCTTCTCCATCACTGTTGAGGATGTGCTGCCTCGAAAATATGCGGGAGGCTCAAGGCCCTCAAGGTAGCGCAGCATGCATCGAGGAAATGGCAAAGAATGTCAACCTGGACATCGCCTCCGCATCCACTGGGACAGCCAAGAATGCGGGCATTGTTTAATGAAAACCAACTCTTCATCATTGATATTGAGCACCTGTAGACTTAATATACTTTCAAGCTCCATTGTATTGTTGTTATGCTTGACTGGAATGTAAGGAAGAGGGTTGAGAGGTGGTTGTGTGATGACAGAAGTTTGATTGATTGTTAACACAATGTAATGTGTTGGTGAAGCCAACACAAGCTAAGCAGTATCCTGAAACATACAGGCTGGCCCTGTGATATGAACAATGGCTAAAAAACTCATCATAAACACAACTAATTATTGTGATGGTGACGGTGAACATAATACAGTTCATTTTAGATAGAAGATAGATAGAAGCCTTTATTGTCATTGTACAAAATATACAATGAAATCTGGAGAGCTACACCTACATCTTGAGATCAAACTGAGACAACCATCCTCCACAGTCACAGGAGACATCAAGTATATACAGCTGTGTACTGACTAAAGTGAACTTCACATGTAAAATCCGTGCCCTTTTTAAACTGAAGCATTTGTTAACCTTTTCGTCTGGCACATAATGATGACACCATTATCACAGTATTAAGTGACTGTGAGAGTGTCAATTTCTCTACTACAGTGCATCTCATCATCCTCAACGTGTCTGAAAGTGAACTGTGGTGGCTGTTGCATTTGATAGAGACAATATAACATGAAATTTCACTTGGGGACAGACAACCCAGAGGAAAGAAGAGAAGTCTGCTTGAAAAGCTGTTTGACTGGCAACTGGCTCTGTTGCAACTCTCACTTGTGCCATTTACTTTGGCCCTGTCAATATGTGTTTGAGCATCTGTGAGGATGAAAGCCAGATGATACCAATTGTATTTGACTTTGATATTTGATGGCACCTTTCCTCGGCCCCACATCACAGCTGGTGCTTTATTTGAGCTACAAACACTGCTACTGTACATCTGATCATCACTGATACTGATTTACTTTGTCTCAGTGGATCTAGATTAGAAAAATTCAAACATTACTTCAAGACATTGAAGTAATGCAAAGGATCTTATCTGTAGTTATCGGCACTTAAATCTGCCAAAAGACTTATTTAATGTGACAAATGCACACGAAACACTATCTGTTTAAAAGGTAGTGAAAAAAATGTATTTTTAAATTCCTGAGCTGTTTAACTGCAGGCGGCCGCACCGATGTATAAAAAAATCCAATTAGGTTCAAATTGCTGTAACAGATCCACAAACACCTGGTTCTGTGGATCTGGAACTGGTTTACATTATTAGTCCAAATTGACTCCTCTTAGGAACATTTTGACAGCTCTGCAAAGCTCAGGGCGAGGCTCACATCTCAAAACAATTTCCTTGGAAAGACAGTCAGAAATATGTCTTTACCAGAAACTGAACATAAGACAGGCAGCTCACTTGTTGAGGTCATGGATTATTCAAAATAACATGTTATCACTTTCTACGAGAATGTGTCTTTTGTTTCCTTTTAACTCTATTGTCTGGAACATGGCAAACACGCTCTCCTCGGGCAAAAAGCATGTTACACTCTGCAGGTCCTCACAAAATTGCTGAAAGGTTAGACATACAATCAGGAAATTTTTCATGATGGGTTGCAGCAGCTCTGCAGGAGTTTAGATCCCCCACTGTTACAGTGTGTCATGCCTTTCCCTTTCCTCCATGACCCCCAAACCCAGAAGGTACCACACTGCTGCGCTGCAGTGATGGCTGCAGGAGCTCACCGGGGCCTCTGGTAGATTTATGAGCGCCATGCTTTTGTTTAGCCAAGGCATCCTGCTTATTTTTTTTCTCCGCTGTAAGAGACTACAGGGTGAGATAATGAATCCACAGATAGGACCGAGGTCCACAGAGAGCTGCTCCTCAGTGGTCACCTGGTTTGAACATTTTGTTCAGTTACAGTTGTGTTAGTTTTTCGTTTAGAAATGGCTTTGGTGATAGACAATTATTAAAACATGCTATAAAATATACTGTAAATATGCTCAAAAGGATTTTGTTACTGCGACCACAAACAAACTACATGATTTAGTACATTGGTTGTGTTTTTGTAAATACACAAAATCTGTCAGTTCCAGTAGCACCTTTAGATTTATTTATGTTCAGTGTAAGTTTCAGCTAATGCAAACTACTGTATTTGGAGTCAGTTTCATTAACCATAAATTTGCTGTCACACCTATTTTATTTAGGTTTTGTCAGTTTGCTTCTCTGGCAGTGTGGCTTTAGAGATGGCCATCAGAAGTTGCCTAATAACATTTAATATACAGAACAAACTTCCAAAATTATGCATTTATAAAGGCTTGGAGAGAAAACATGAACATAGACACCAACCATGCAGCATCAAACCATCTGCATGGAGTTAAAGTGGGTGCTCACTTCAGCCTAATCAAACACAAAAAGGGAGATTGATGCTGGGGTGTTGCCAAATGTGAGAGCTGAATTAAGACCTGAAGCTAAATTTTCACCATTTGCTCTTCTCACTGAGTGTTGGGTATCGATTGGTACAGTCACAAATGAACCTCTTAAATCCCAACCTAACCTGAACCCTAACCCTGTAGCTTTACACAACACAATATTTTTGTAATCAATTAACTGCTGAAGGTGTACAAGACTGTGGTGAGACCAGCGATGCTGTTTGGTCAAGAGACAGTGCCACTGAGGAAAAGACAGGAGGCAGAGCTGTGGAGGTAGCAGAGATGAAGATGCTGAGGTTCTCTTTGGGAGTGACCAGGATGGATAGGGTCAGGAATGAGTAGATCAGAGGGACAGCACATGTTAGAGGTTTTGGAGATAAAGTCAGAGAGGCCAGACTGAGATGGTTTGGACATGTCCAGAGGAGAAATAGTGAATATATAGGTTGAAGGATGCTGAGTTTTGAACTGCCAGACAGGAGGCCTAGAGGAAGACCAAAGAGGAGGTTTATAGATGTAGTGAAAGAGGACATGAAGGTAGTTGGTGTGAGAGATGAGGATGCGGGAGACAGGCTTAGATGGAGGCAATTGATTCGCTGTGGTGACCCCTGAAGGGAAAAGCCGAAAGGAGAAGAAGTAATTTTTCTAGCAAAAATTCCACATATCCTTAGGTTTCAGGTTATTTGGACACAATATTGCCAATTCAAGTGTTGTTACACATATTGTTGTATAGTCCATAGTCCACCATGCATGCACGTGTGTATATATGTATATGTGTGTGTGTGTGTCTACTTCTTAATGTATGAAATGCATCATGAGGCACAATGCATTCCCTCTCCCTTTCTTTTTCAGTTATATTTTCAGTGTTATGCTTGACTTGCCACTGTCAGGAGTTGGCTGAAATAACATTTGTTCACAGTGATGGAGCCTTGAAAGGTGGGCTGGTTTAATCACTTTAAATGTTAGATAAGGGTACAGTGAAAGGTATAACTCAGCTCAAAAGTGCTATAAATAGTATTTGTCATCAGAGCTGGGAGAAGAAGGTGTTTGAGGGAACAGGCAGACTGGATGATATGTCGACTGAGGTCACCATGTGCGTGCCGACTGCAGCAGCTCCATTTTTCCACCGGTCACTGCTGACACCCATAAATGTCCTGCACATGACAGGGGTGCTGCAGCAGGGTCTCATCGCCCAGGGGTTTGTTTTTATTCTCTTTCTCTTAAAATCTGTGCTTTCAGTCGTTATATGGGCTGAATTTCACATAAATTGTCTTGTAGCAAATTTAACCAACTCAGTGTGTTCATTTTAATATTGTACAGTTTATGTCATTCAGTATCATATTGTTGGATTGTGGAATTATTTGCGGCATTCCTATAAAACATCCAACATATTTCTGTTCTGTCTATATTTCTGCCTCCAGTTTATTTAGAAAATAAAAGTGTGACTCATCACTGTTCCCATTCTTACCCTGAGTTGTCATCTCCAAGCTTGCCACCAAGTTTGTTCATTATCTTTTTCTTGTTACATAGCTGTTTCCATGGAAGATACTCATGAGATTTTTATTCTTTCGAACAACCAAAAAAATAAGAATTGGCTGTATATTTCATTGCTCATGGTCTTAAAGCTCCCAGTGACAGCAACCTCAGCTCTGTTTCACAGTTTAAGCTAAACCCCCAACTAGTACATGTAATGAGCCAACTTGACTGGCCAAGTTTGACATGCAGTCCTCCCTTTGTAATGGGGTCAGAGCCTGCTATGGTGGAGCAGTTTACAAGTGTCAGAGGGGAAAAGGAATTTGTGGGGACGAGGTAAAAGCCCCCCGTAAGTGAGAGGTGGCTGCCTCTTTTTCTTTTCACAGTAGTGCAGAGGCCTTGTACTGAAGGGTCAGGAGGTCAAGTTGGGCACCACACTAATCCCCTCTCAAGCTTATTATGAGCTCCTGAATGTGCGGACATGAGCTGTGCAATTCTTTAAGTCGAAAGGTGAACGAAAGCTCTCCACAGTTTCAGCAGCTATATGTGGAAATTGAAGAACCCTTGTTATTCATTTATTTAATCCAAGTTCTTTGTATTTAATGCACTACATTAATTTATACATATATTTAAACCTGCAATAATTGATTTATTGGTAGTAGCCATTCTAGTGGTATGACTCCAGGAATGGATGGATTGGATTTTTTTTAAGGGTTTGGCACCCGATTTTGCAGAGACCTTCATGGTTCCCTGACAATACCAATTTTAATGTTCTCTCCTGACTTTTCCTCTAGCACCACCATGAGTTTATAATTTTATTAAATTTTTTTTAGCAACTAGGGCTAAACTATCACATTTTACCTTTATCAAAAAAATTGCAAGCTTTTGCGACTGCACCTGGTCATATTGTGATTTCGTTATTTGATTAATGGTTTAGCCCAATGAGCAACTGGTTGGAGAGGTTAATTTCTTGATGCTTCATGTGAATAGAGTGACATCTATTGGCCAGAATTCAAATAGGTAAATTCAAATACTTTTAAATTACAAAGTATCAGTTGATATGCCTCAAGATATCACGTAACATTACTACTCGTCATTTGATGAATACCCAACATTGATTCTCCTTTTAGCTTTGGTTTAATCTGTCTATGATTATTTTTAGCTGCTAAATGCTCCACTGTGTTCACCAGCTAGTTCTAACTTTGTTTGTCTGTTGTTTGGTGCTGAGCAGGTAACTTATAATTGGGTTTAGGGTGAGTTTTTTCCCCCCTGGCAGCTGTTGCTTAAACAATAATGTAAGATCAATGAGACAGAACCTTAATTGTAAATTTGGGGCAGAAAACTAGAACAGTGCGCTAAATTAATGGAAAAAATTAGCATTGCTACTGGGAGAGTCCAGTGATAGTTCTTAGGTTCATCACTTCAAGTGGTCCTTTCACATCACACATAGTGATTTGGTCCATTGCTCCAATCCAATCTGCTGTCCCTAATTTACTTAAAACTTATCCGTGATTAGGGATTTGTGTGAAAGAAGAATATCTACTTCTCGTCAAGCTGCTGGAATGAGCCACGTGTCTGTATGGGCTGCATGAGCACACATGTTAGTGTATGATCACTTGGTCATCCATGGAAATCAGTGAGCACAATGGCATTCCTCCACAGACAGTAACTTCCTTCATCATTAAAATGGAACAAATTCCAAAGTGCAATTAATGATACCAGTTATAGATATCGTTAAACAAACAAACTGACACAATGACAGATTTACTGACTCAGACACACACACACACACACACACACACAGGATATCCTAAAGTAAGGAAACACTGTGTGTCAATAGGAAACAACACAGCGGAGTGTGAGTGCGAGCCGGAGTGTGTCCCGTGTCCCTGAAGGCACCGTGCACTTGAACCAGGTGCCTTCCTCTGTGTATTTTCCTGTTTACTGCCTCGCCTGCCTGCTTGTTTGGGTGTTTTCTTTTGGTCCCTTAAGTCAATATCTTCCTGTGGACTGTGTAGCTCTCGCTTGACTTCACCGCTCTTTTCTGGCTACCGGATGTCATTGAAAAAGCTCAGAATATCAGCCAAGGGAAGTCTGGAGGCCAATGAGCAGTGCATTGTTTGGAAACCATGCTGGTTTAGGCTTTAGCTATTTCTGGAGCAACAGAGCTGCCTCCTGCACATCAACTGTATTCAACTGTAAGAAATAGTTATTTTCCACCTACGCCTTCATTGCAAAATAAAACAATACCATTTCCAAGGACTTCCTTTTAGTATGAATTAATTTCCTCCCTGTGGAGTGACAACTTTATCAGCAACTCAAAGGCTGGAATGTTTTTCCAAAATAGTTAGGTTGAATTTTCCCAAACAAATTACCTTTTCATTTGTTGTGAATCAGAATTAATGATGTTTTGTCTTTTATCTGGACATTTTATCAGTGTGAGAATAGACATTTTTCCATGTTTCGACAACAGGTTAGTAGAGTGTCTCTAGGGATGACAAAACTAGTCTGTAGTTCAGGTCACCACTTTGATGCAGACTGAATTATCTCAATAATTGTTGGATGGATTGCCATGAAATCATGTACATGTATTCATGGTCCCTAGAGGATGAAGTCTACCAACGGTCACAATCCCCAGACATTTCCTTTAGCAACACCTTGAAGTTTTTGATGTTTAGTGGAATGCTTCAAGACACTGGATGTATTGTTATGAAATGTGGTACAGATGTATATTTTTTCTAAATGTGGTTGAAATTTGCATTGCATGTGGATGGAAACTTAGCAACAAACCCAGTGTGGCAGACTCGTTCAGACAGAGTTGAGGAGAAAAGAAGACAAAAAACAAACCAAAACAAACCAGGCTGCAACACAAAATCATCTGCAGCAGCTACTTTGTAACTAAAATTATATTGTATATTGTATATTGTATTCTCGCCTGTTAGAAATGAGGTACAATAATTGCTGCCGTGTTAACTTTGCAGACAAACTTTTGGATCTGGATTGTATTTCACTCACTCACTGGAACCTGAGGCAACACGCTCCTACCTAAGCAACGCCTTGCTTTGTTTTAACACTGGGCCATTTTCAGTCTGAATGCCTGCTTATTCTTGCTCTGGTATGTCCACCCTTTTTTCTTCAGTCTGCTGTCAGATTTGGGATTACACTGAATCCTCCACAGACTTCTCTGAGTCTGATTCCTGATGGCTTTCTTGACCTCAAGTTGTGATATTGCTCAGATTTGGTTCTCTCACACTCAGTATCAGGGTCAGTGATCATGCCTTAATAGTGTGACCTTTCCATTAATGTGTTATCAGACCCACTACAGACTCCTGATATGCCTACGTGTGCACACACACAAATGCACATAACAGTGCCTGTTGCTTACACACCCTAAAGCTCCGCTGCTTTCATCCCGTCCCAACACAAACACTCTGATAACGAAGGATTAGTCTGACTTGTGCAGAATAGCTCTGTTAACTCTCAACATATTACACACTCACTTCCAGCCTTTATCAGACCTTTATCAATAGGAACCTGCTGCTCTAACACTCATCTACCATACTCTCCTCTGATATGTTCCCCCACTTGTCTGCCAGAAGTCAGGTTATTCCCTCAGTGGTTTGGAATTTGACACTCTGAGAGACAAATGGAAATGTAACAAGCCTCCCAGGACGAGTGTGCAGAGCCCCAGAGTATTGGAACAAGACTTTGTCACCTCACACCGAGCACACACTGTTATCATCCCGTACTCTGCCAAACATGCCACCACCTCACCAGCTGCAGTTGGATCAGCCAGAGTTTTTTAGCACCCCCCCAGAAGAAAGAACCACTGAATGAGCCACCAGCTTGACAAAACAAAGTGAAAAATATAGTTTGGGAAAGAAATTGTTCAAAAGTTTGCTTCTTGAGTGGGTCTGGTAATTGTATGCTGACCTCAGTCTGCGTCATGCCAAAGTCAGCCTCATTTCCCAAAATCTTTAAATGTGGTCATGAATATTGTCAGACATTGTCTTTAACCTCATCTTACCAAGAAATTTACCACGAAACAAGCGTTGGAGCGTTTGAGCCATGCAGGCTTCACTGACTTGAGTTTATATCACTAAATTCCACACTTTTTAGGTATTGCCTCTTTTCAGAAAACTTCTGAAAGGATCATGGATTCCTTCACTGAATACCTTCTGACATATTACACCACCATGCTTCTTATCAGCAGCACAGTATTTACACAGTAGGCATTCATGAGGGTCTGCGGTCTATGGAAAGTAGCAGATTGCATGTGATGGCCTTGTTAAGGAACATAACTCAACCATGCCACAAAGTTCTGCAAATTGCCTTAACCATACTATCTCATAACCTAGAAGTCGATTACATTATTGAAGACAGGCTTGAGGAATAGCAGCCTTCAGCTATTTGTTCCCCAGAGCCCCACACGCTGCTTTTCTGTAAAATGCGATACCTCTTCATTAATCCTGCTGATTGGAGTGCAGCCCAGTAGGATGTATGAGTTTGAGAGCTCACTGCATAGCTGAAGTTTGTGTGCATGAGCATACATGCTTGTATGCACACATCTGTTTTGTAAGTGTGCTTGTGCATTTACATCTAAACACATGCGTGTCAGTGTGTGGTAAGTGAATTATTGGCGCCTCAATACTCAAACCCCTGCACTTTTGAGTGTGTATGTGTGTGTGATTTGAGCTCCAAAGGAGAAGTCTTGCATCCATCTCACCTGACAGCTCCCGACCTTCCACTAATCCTTGTATTTCTCACTATCTCACTCCCCATTACCTCACTCATACATACACATACACAGGGACAGCAGGCATGTGACCTGCCTCAGCATCAAAGCCAGCCAGCTCATTCATCTGCTGCTGAATCGACAGGCAGTCTCACTCAGGACTCCATCATCAGCTACTGCCCAAAATCTGCTGTCATTCTATCTACATTCCTGCTTTAAAGTCCAGAGCCCTCAAGTCCACATTTTGGCACCTCTGCAAATCTGATTTTGTGACTGGTGTGGAATTTCATTTGTTTTCAGTCACTGGAGAAATGAAAGACTCCACAATAATCCCATTTGCCACATTCTGTTGGGTAAAATTTCTACAGTCATATTCTTTATTATGCGCCACACTAGCAGCCAAATTCTGAAGATATCAGTTTAGGTCTGTCTGTCGTTAGTCGGCCTGTATTTCATCCAAACATTCATGCTACCCAGAGGATGACTCCAAATGATTTTTGTGATCCCCTGTCTAATTACAATCCTGTTTCATTTAACAGTCATAAGCAGCATATAAACACTTGATTGAATGAAAATATAGTTGTAAGAAAGTATGTGAATGTATTTGTCAAAAACTATCACGACTCCTGTCATTGCCCATAAGTGGAGGCTGGTGTAAAAACAATTACAAATGTAATGACCATAGTAAAACATTTGTAATGATATAGAATATGCTTTCATTGGAGGAATTATATCATGAATCTAATTACTACAGCATTATATTATATTATATATAAATTTAAAATATTTACTTATTTACTGTTCAGAAATCCTAGTGAACCACAGCTGTACTTTGTGTTTTGTCTCAATTAATAAATTTTTGCATGCTAACGTGGTAAGCTATGATGAACATGATAAACATAACCATGGGTATTTGTCATTGCAGGGATGTTAACATGCTGACGTTAGTGTTTAAATGAAAATATACGGTGACTAATTACAGCCTCAGAGCCACAACCATGACTACAGATCCTTTTTTGTGAATGTCATGATTAGTGGTGCGTTTCAGTCAGAAGTGTGTCCTGAAAGTGGCGCATGTGCAATGAAAACATCAGTGCAACATTATACAGAAAAGGTTTTTTACAGAAGCCATAACTCTCCTAGTTGTTGCCACTGCAGAAAGGTGTTACTTCTGATCTGTATTTGAATCTCTGGCTGCAAACCTTTGTCTTCCAACAGCATCTGATTTACCTCCTGTTATCTTCTGCTTCCTCTATCTCTCTGAACAATCTGGTTTCACTTGGGCTCCCAGCCCTGTTTAAGAGCACTTTGTCAACACAATGAGAGCAGAAGATATTCTTCCCAGCCAAAGCACCCAAAATTATGTATTCTGTCAGGAAGAAAAAAAAGGAAGACCTATTTTATATGGCTTGTGTTGAAAATTCCTAATTTCTTCAAGATGTTTAAGATGGATTCTTTATGGTGCAGATACAAAGAAGTTACATTTTTCCAAACGCAGCATGTGTTTATGATCACTGTTTTATCGACAGTGAAATCTGCTCAGGAAAAAAAAGGTGGCATGCACTGTGTTTAACTTGCTACAGAAAGTGTAACACTGAAAATGATAAATATCTGTCAAAACTGAGATTTTAAATATTCTTGGGTTATGAATGTTTGATTGTGGCAATATCAATCCAGAATACATAAACTTTCAGATTAACCCCAGACCTGGAGATCTGGACCTTCGTAATTACCATAATTGTGTATACACTCTCAGTGTAATAATTATGGGCTGTTGAAGACTGTTTTAGGGAAACTAGCTGATGAAAATGGTGGAACATTTAACAGCTAAGTAGCCAGATATTTCCATTTATGTTGGTGGAGACAAAAACAGAGCTACAACAGTGAATGTTGGATTTCTATTCATCAAGTGGCCACAAACATGATTTAAGTTTGTTTGTATTTTCATCAGTTTCTCCTGTATTATAATGTATATGTGTGTTAATGATCGACAAGTGCAACAGCCAACTTTTTTGTGTTATTGGCTACATTGTGTGACTTGGTGTGAAATATTTGAAAATGTATAAAAGTGTAAATCTGTACTTGTGTGTTCCAGCATTTCTGAGCAGAGAAGTTGCAAGATTAGTAATCAGCTTCCCTGGGCCTCTGCAGTGGCACAGCAAACAAAGGCAGCTCGACTGTTGGATGTGAGTGACCCCAGCATGGCCAGTTGTTGTTTACTTTATACAGAGACTAATGACTGCATACAGGACTGCAGTGTGTATACGTGACTGAGGTCACAAAACCCTCATTGGACTGTGTAATAGGACAAGGCTGCTACTAATTAACTCTTTTTCCCCCCCTCTTTTTATTCATGACATTTCTTTTTGTTTCCAAAGTTTCCTCATTATCTTTCACTATATACAACCTATTGTCTGTTTGTAGACCACATTAGCAGGACTAGTGGGGCTCTGGGGTCCAGTGTCCGCAGTCTGCAGCAGTTTAAGTGATTTATACTCAGTTGATAACTCTAAAAATCCACAGCAACCATTATGGTCACTTTAAAAATATCATCTTCCCCTCAGAGATACAGAAAAATGTGCATCACAACCACAGCACATCCCAACGGTCCCAGAGCAGCAGAGGGAACACCCGTGTTTTGTTTCCTCAAGTGTTTACAGTACTTCAATCCTTCATATTGTTCAGACTATTCAAACACATTCATTAACTGTAATTGCTTTGGTTTACAGCGCTGTGTGCTGACTTAAAGCAAACAAGTCTCTGAATCCCTGAGTGCCAGAACCCAAAAAATGATTGCTCTGCTGCAAGAGCTCACTGATGTGATTATTTCATGTTGATTTGATTATAATTCAGCTCGTCCTCCAACTCTCGTTGAGCACAGATGTGTCGCTAGTTCACAGTCAGGCTTGGAGGTGGTTTTCAGAAAAGCATCCATCTATGGCCACGGTGCCCTGCCTTCCCCTCTGCCTGAGCTCCTCTGACTCACACACTGAACACTGTTGCCAGGGCTACCATTTATTAATATTGGTCCATAACTTTGAGCCTCATCACCAGGCTACAGCATGACCGACGGTTGACACATGCACTAAATCATCCAACACGCACAAACACAAGAACAGATGCGTACAAACACATACACAGAAGCGGCTTTGTGTCCATTTGATGTAGATCCTGATTGCAGAATGAGAGCAGCTTTCATAGAGCAAGACTTTTTGAAAAACAGGGTGTTCACTGAGACTGGAGAGGGAACTGTAAGTGGGATACGTTGATCACTAGCGACCCCTTGTGGTCATGTTTGGTGAAAGTGGTCACTTACTCTGTTACCACAGTGTTTTTCTCTTTGCCATTCACACTGGAAAAGTGACCAAAAAAAAAAATAGAGGTAAAACTTTAGAGTAATGCATAAAATATCCTGAGTGAGGAAGGAATCAGATGGGGCCTGATAACTAATGAATAATAAATAGTTTCTAATAGTTATCAATCATGGTTTTATTATATACGATGTCTTGCATTTATTCACTAATTTGACACATTTTAAACAACTGATCTGATACATTATTGTTAGTCTTAAATTATGTGTAAATGTATGTTTTTGGTATGTGTAAATAATTATGTAGTAATTTTGATCATAATTTTGTTTGTATGGCAAAAGTAGTATAAGTGCTTAATGGCACAAAGAACAAGAAATATTAAAATAAACATAACAATCAAATATATCCAGTGGGTGTATGTGTACATGTACTGTCTATTAATTAATAACTAAAAATTAATCAATCTATCAAAATTTTGGAGAACAGAGAATACTGTATGAATTAATGAATTATGTAATGATTAGTTCTGTCAGTCAACATGATGAGGCAGTTTCAAAATAATGTTTATCATCATATTCAGACATATGTATTAATGTTTACAGACATTTTCTATAAATGACAAAAATGATTTAAAAAAAACTACACAAACACAAAGCAATTCATTTCCCATACGTTTAAACCCACTGGTGGTCACTTATTTTTGGTGAATATAACTTTACTCAGGACTGTATACACAATGTGCTTGACTGGCAGCTTGCTGACCTGGTTGCTGTGTTGCAGCTGATGGTGCAGGACAAATTTACATCTTTATTATTCTTCTTGATAAAAGCAGTCTGGTGATCTTGCATAATTTACAGCTCTGCCCACTTTAACCTGAACAGAGGGGTCCTTAGACAAATATTTAAATTGCCTGTGGGGCCTTTAAATCTTTGTTTAGTTGACAGTGGCCTCACAAAGACACAGCTTGATTGATATTTTTTAATAATTTCCTGAACAAAATAGTCCAATTGCTAATATTATTTTATTATATATTAGCTGCAAAAACACTGCCTTTATGAAAATCATCATCATGAATCAATTTTCATTTGTTTTTGCAGCCTTAGAAATAATCTACATTTCTTTTGTTTAGTGTAAGAGTGATATAACTTTTATTTATGTCTACTCTGTCTATTGAAATGTTTTTGAATTTTGCATCAGGTGCATTCTTCTTAGAGGATTTATCCTCTAGATGTAAATACTGCAGAATTCCCCAGATGAGAAGATTTCTTCACACAAACACAAACGATCGGTTTAGCTTCATACTTCCTGACAATGTGAATTTCTCTGTGGGCTCAGAATATAACAATAGAGTACTTCCAGCTGCAACTGGCCACCTGGTGTCACTAAAGGCTAATATAAAAACTGTGAAAACACTTTGTTGTCAACATCAAGCAAGTGTTCTTACTCTTGTTATTTCTTCTATACCCTGAATTCATCATTGCTGTCATAAACACAAAAGGTATTTATCAGTTTTTCATCTTTGAGTCATTTGGTTGTGTTTTCTGTCTCTCCAGTGCTTTTGTTGAAGACATTTTCTTTATTTGCTTGTGTTTGGTCTCTGCATGTCTGAATTTGCAGAGCTCATAGGGCCACTGAACATTACTCTTCCAAGTTGCCAAATGCAGGTTAGCAAAAAAAAAAAAAAAAAATCTCAATTTTCAGAAGAGGTTTTATACTAATAATTTTTTTCTTATTTCTGGCTTCAGAACAGAGACATTTTTGCAATCCATTGAGTCCACCATGAACCCAACTTGACTACAGCTGCATTCATCCGTGTGCTTTGAATTGATTACCTTGTGCAAAGGGTGAATTGAGTGAACATGTTGCAACAAAACAGCAAAATCCTGAGTGACCTCGCTATTTTAAATGCAGGAAACCAACCACCTCCCATCAACAGGTTACAACCTGGGAGTGAAGTCATAATCACTTTGAATGCTTGTCCACATGCATTTGATCTGTGTTATCAAGGTGTTATGCAAACCAAACAAGCATTATGCCCAATACAAGGTTTTATTGACCCATATGTCCTTCCCCATTTCAATACACAATAACAGATGTTGGCAAACATTAACAGCTGTGTATCATAGTTCTCTTTCCTCTCTGTATTAGCTCATGTTGGTCCAAGGTTAAAGCAGTAGAGAGGCTTTACTGAACTCATTGTTATGTTGAGAGTAGCTGTAAATCAACCAGCAACATGGTCAGTGACAGTCACAAACTGTCTCAAAATGAGGACGAGAGACTTGTGCTAATAAATAAAGTAGATTCTAAAATACTGAACTTATTTAATTATTTATCTGCAGGGAGAATCAGGCATGTATTTGAAACAGGCTTAAATGAACAACAAGCCTCTACTTAAACCTTATTTCATCTCATCATGACTCTGATTTGCTCCTATTTTAATTAGCATGAACATTTCTTCACAGCATGAGTTATTCCACTTTGTTCTGCTCTTTTCATTCATTCATTTTTCCCAACTGTTTCAATTTGTTTGTTTTTTAAACCATGGCCAAAGGGTCAGTGAATAAATAGTATAGGAGTTGATGTAGTCGGTGTAAGAAGGTGAACCTGAGGCAAATCTGTCATCTATCTGCTCATACAATACACTACATTTGTGGCATGAAGAGCCAATTAAAATTATTAACAATACAGCTGGACTTAAAAAGCCACAAACAGACAATATACAATATTTTATGGTCAAACTGTCTAGTCAGTTTTACTGTTTTGGTCCACTGCTCTCATAGCACCATTTTTTTGCTGCAGCAGTCAGATGTTTTCAGAGAGGAACCTCTAAAATTCACAGTAACGGGCAGATGCCATTATTGCCACTACCATGAACATAGTGGAGCATTTAGCAGCTAAGGATTCAGACATTTCACTCAGGATTTGGTAGAAACCATGCATCAGGTGAACAGAAACTGTTTCTGCTGCCCCCAAGTGGGAGCTATTGTAGGTTTGAGCTATATTTTCCCAGGAAGGTTGATTGTGGTCACAATTTCTGATGCAACTGAGACTTGACAACAATTACATATTCACAAGGTAATAGTAAGTCACACAAAACAACCATCAGACTCTCAGACACACCACTTAAACAGTCACATGCATTGTTTTTAATTTTTAGCTTGACATTTACTTCCAGGGTAACTTTAGGTCCTTTCCAAACCCCTGTCTGAGCAGGGACTCAGCCACAATTTGATGATCTGTTTTGCACCACACAAATCACAGGGTTACATTCAAGCATGCGCTCTACTTAGCAGCCGTGTTCAGTGGAACATGTGTGGATAAGCTCTGTGGTGGGGTGTCATGTTCATCACCTGCCCCTTTGCTCATGACTGTGCCTGGCACTCGGACAAAAGACCTGCCTTTGGACTGTCCATTCACTACTCCCATAGCAGATGAAAGGGGAACTGTATCCATGCACTTGGTTTGACAGGGTTATGCTTGATTTCTTCGGTGTCAACCTACACTTGGAAAAATGCATCAATGACCAATATTTTGTGAGATTAATAGGAGCAGATAATTCTCACAGGCATCCAGTCTAAATTCAAACAGACAGTGAACCCAGAGAAAATCTGTCAGCCATCTCCTTTTTTTCATGTGTGCAGCTTAGACCATGTCTCTCTGACTCTCTGTCTGTAATCATGTTGTTTAAGTGTTGATATACTTAATCATACTGAATCATCATACTACTCAGTTAGCTGTTGTCATGAACCTGCATTTATGTTGATTTTCTCAGATGTCCTGCACATCAAATACTCATTTGTACAGCGGTGTTGTTTGTCCAACTCTTTACCAGATGTTGGCTGTGATGCTTTGTTGTCTGCCAGTTGATAGAAACTGGCAGACAAGAACTGTTTTCATGTTGTTCAGATTTAAAAAGTCTGGCAGATTTAAAACGTGATT
The DNA here is from genome assembly GCA_038496675.1 of Rachycentron canadum. Lineage (NCBI taxonomy): Eukaryota > Metazoa > Chordata > Actinopteri > Carangiformes > Rachycentridae > Rachycentron > Rachycentron canadum. Next base: position 2,372,589 of record CM076655.1, read on the forward strand.
TTTACTGCATGGATTCCACACTGATTAAACTCATCAGATGGTTTTTAGAGTGCATCCATGGTATTTTAGTGAATGTGATAGTACAATGTTCAACATAATATCTGGGTCACATTATGTCTAAAAATAGTGTTTTGAGCAGTAACAAAGCAGGTTTTACTTGATGTGACAATAAAACATTTATTCTTCTTCTTGTTGTAGAAATCATCACAAGCAACACACACATAATTATTTTACTACAAAACAAAAAAAAAAAAAACGTTTTTAATTAACACATACTATGACCAACATTTTATAGCATTGTGCTCTTTTTAAAATGCATTCAATCTTGCCATAAGATTTAGTAAAGTTGTTGATGTGGCCCAGAGGATGAAACTGATTGACTACATTTTTTGTTCTGAGTGTGTGAGTTCAAATGCAATACCACACATATTTTCAGTAAAACAGTTTTCTCTCTCATTGATAAAATTCACTAAATCTGATCTGACACGGACTTTGAGTGATGAAATCAATGTGGTAGAACCACAACAGAAAACAAAGCTGTTAAATCATCAAGGTTCCTGTTGTCTTTGTTCTCTTTATTCCATAAAACTGGGCTCACAGGGAGCTTTGATCCTGAATCCTTCTGCTGCTCTGCTCCTGTCTGGTGATGACGGCCACAGAATTACAGTGGGCAACAGCGCTACAGCCTGCTCTGCTGAGCCAATCACTGCAACACAGAGCCATAGATCTCTCGCCTTACCTCCCTCCCTCTCTAACCCAACAACCAGTGCAGCCTACCAGGTATCTTAGTGCCTCCTAATTAGCCGCTCCATTCCCAACATGCACCAGAAATCAAGGTCATAGTAAATGATCTGGATCTGCCCCAGAATTTAATGGGTTCTTGCCTGGCCTGTTCTGCATCACTCCATCAAGGTCAGTGCAAATTTTAGTACTTTTTCTGTTGACAATAATCAAACAAACATAGCTGAATGCATATCCGCCATCCAGAGGTAATAAAATAAAGTTGAGTTTGAGTTGAGTCTAAAATCTTTTCATGAGGAGTCTCAAGTCAAGTCTCAAGTCACTGTGTGTGTGACTTGTGTCCTTGTTGCAGTTTCCTGATCTCTGGTCTGGAACTCTGCCAGGTTTTGAAGTTATGATCAAAGCCAGTGAATTCACAGAGGTGTTACCTAATAAAAATGTATTAACATCAGGCAATTGCAATGTCAGTAAGTCTGGTGGACCCGATTAATAAACCTGAAAGAGCACTCACTCTCAGGCTCTGTAAATGATTTGCCGTTGCTGTGCACTGTCTAATTGGCCTGGTGATCTTATGAATGCCCACAATCACCCTCTTCACACAGTGATAGGCCAGCTGTGTGGAGGTGAGAGAGGAGCGAGGTATCATACTTCCCTAGCTCTCTTTTTTTTTAATTTGCTACATCTGTCACTTTTAATGAGAACAGCAGAGCGCAACACTGTGAATGTCTTCCAGGAGAGAGCGTCTGAAAATATGCCCCAGTTTTCGAACGATATTTCCTCCTCCTTGTCCCTCTCCTTCTTTTAGCTAAGTGCCATTCTACATTTGGCTGCAATTCAAGGATTTAGAAATGCCCAAAGCACAAACGTTTTCAATGGAAATCTCTGCAGGATTACAAGGACATGAATATAATTTGTGGATCTGCAGACACACATACTCATGCATGCATTCATGTGCAAACATCTGAAAATCCAACATCTGTCCACAGACAAACCTCTCTCCACTCACACACAGTCACTTGGGCTCTGTAAGTAAACAGCCTTGTCCTTGTTGTTCATTACAATACAGCATCTTTGCATGCAGAAGTAACTCATCTTATCACAATAAATAATTAACATATCTAGTATAAGAAACATTTTTTGTTTTGTTTTTAAAATCAGAAACACATGTGCTAAATGTTTGTGTTTGTGGAAACTGCCAATCCTCAAATGTTGAGTATGAGTTGCTCAACATTTGTTTCATTTGTCTTGAGTGCTGTGGGAAAAATGGACGATTGGTTGTGGTGGAGGGACGAGTTTTATTTTGGGTCATTTTTTCAAGCAAAAAAATGTCCCAAGATCTGCACAGGATTCCTATCAGGGGACTGCAGTGAGAGGAGATAGTAAGCAGTGGCTGCGGGAGGAGGAGGAGAGGGAGAGGTGGAGAGAGAGAGAGAGAGGGAAAGGACAGTCATGCACTTCCTAGCGGACACCCACACACAATTTCTTACCAGACACCCACACACTTTTTCAGATACACTGAATACACATCAGAGTACTTGCAGCCACTCTGTGCGCGGATCTGGTCGTGACGCCAAGATGCCTTCCTGTGGCTGGCTGCTGGCTCTGTCTCTGTCTCTGGCAGCAATGGCAGGTAAAAAGTTCCTCTTTAATCTCACTGATCGGTGTGAAGACATTTATCTAACTGTTGTGATGAGTAATATTTCCATTTGTGTTCAATGAGAAAAGAAACAGGAAAGTAGTGTAAAATGGTTATTTCTTTGTTATTTTTTTTGCTATAATGAGCTGGATACAGTCTGTCAAAGTGAAGTCTGCATGTGTATCATGTCATCCTGTGCCTATTGGTTAAATTATCTTCTCTGCATAAAATTTGTCTTAACTCCCCCTTTCCTTTTTATTTATGTTTGACAGATCATCATAATATAAACATGTTATTAGTTTCTTGTTTTGTTTTGTTTTTCTTTTCTACCAGATCTCATAAATCCTGAGATTTTAGTAACTCTGATTCCACAGATTTCTCTGACACTGTGTCATTAAAGATTCAACACGTGAAGTTACCAACAAAAGGAGCAGCAGTTTACACCACTCTTTTTTTTTTTTTTTACTATTTTGTGTTTGTCATTACAGAAACCACTATCGGTGCTGTTGCATATAAACAAACTGAGAGGAACTGCTCTCTGTCCCCACCGGTAAGATTAACCTGTGAAGCCAATAGTTAGTTATTTACAGGGTTATTGTTGACTTTATTCATAAAACTAAATCATAAAACTGCCTAACAGTAGTCACACGTTTCACAGTATTATGAAACCTGTTTCATGAGTTTTATACAGTAACAGTTAAGGATTACTGCACATGCACTGCAGTTAATGATTATAGTGGTAGATATCAGAAGGGATGAATCAGCATTTCCATAGGTTTTAATTAAATTTGAACACTTTTCACCCGCTCTCTGTCTGCTTTCATCTATGTGTGTGAGTGGGGTTGTGTTACTATATCGTTGAGTTCCAAAAACTGGGACCCAAATATGCTTATAGGGATCAACAGCTTTGTGGAGAGCAAACAACTGAACCCCACAAGTTTAAAAGGCTGTTTGAGGGTTGAGACTTTGTTTTAGGGTTAAGCTTCAGTTGTGATGATTAAAGTAAGGACAAGGGGTTAGTGAACACATTATGTTAATGATGGAGCCACACGAATATTGTAAAATAAGCCTGTGTGTGTGTGTTTTTGTGTGTTGCAGTACCTCCCAAACACAGCAGTAAATACCACTCTCCAGCTGAAAGAGTTACGAAAGCAAATGCGATCCCTGGAAATCTATGCCTACATTATCCCTGGCACTGACGCTCACCTGGTACATCTGTCGTTCATCATAATTAATTCATCTGGATTCCAAGCTTGTGTGTGTGCTTATGCATGTGTGTAACCTTCTCTGTTTCTCTGTCAGAGTGAATATATCGCACCACGTGATGCCAGGATGGCCTTCATGACCGGCTTTACAGGCTCTGCAGGTACAATCCCCTTCTGCCTCCTTCTCCTCCTCCTCCTCCAGCAGCTCCTTGACTTTCATCCCACATCCTCAACATATAGCCCGCTTCCTCACTTTCCCTCACTGCACCGTTGCATTGTTCTCTCTAACACTGGAACATATCATCACACAGTAACTTGAGCATTAAATTGCACAAAAATGGACTTGTACACAATAATGGTGAGCAGAATTAATCATGCATATAGCTTTACTACTGCATGGATGAACGAATGACATAAACAGATGACATCTCAACATTGTGCAGTTTACACCAGACCTACACCAAACTCAATAAGGAAAAGTCACATTTCTTTCAAAATTCAGATTCAGGGACCTACGCAGCTGTTGCTTCTTAAGTGTATCTATCTCATGTGAGGGTACAGCAGTGGAATGATAAAACCCTGATTTATAACCACCACACATCACTCAATCAGTTTGCTATCTCCTCAATGCTTCTTCCTAACCTTCCTGTTTCTCCTCACACACGCACATTTTCCAGGATTAGCTGGCCCATCGTGCATTGTCCTAAGTCAACTCTGACATTTTAAAGCTGTTTGTGATTCACTGTCACCGCTACCCCATCCATAACACAGCTGCTGTCTCTCCAGGCACTGCTGTGGTTACTCAGACCAAGGCAGCTCTGTGGACAGACAGCCGCTACTGGGTTCAAGCTGAGAGACAGATGGACTGCAACTGGGAGCTGGAAAAAGATGGTGGGGAGTGGTCATATTGTGACTACTTGTTATGACAACATAGCACACATGGATTCCAGTCAAATGTTTGTGGTTTTGATGAGCTGGTCTAAAAATATCCACAAATGCTGCATCTATTTTTACAGGATTAACATGATAAAAATAACTTAAGTCAGGCCATTTGTTCTGAAAAACACAGCACGTGTGATGCTGATGGCAACACATTTGTAAAACATAACACAAAACTTTCATTGTTAACGAGTCAACTCACTATGCATGACTTGCATTGTCACCAATCAATGATTTACATGTTGGCAAAGAAAGCTTAAGGAAAACATGCAAATTGACCCAATGAAGCAAACATTTACAATTTTGATTCAAGGAGAGCATCACATTGCTCTAGTTGTTTCAAGCCAGTCCCAATGTCCAGTTGTCATAGATGCTCTGTAGAGCATTAAATGTGTATTAATCCGCAGGTGAAATAGTCCCCAACAAATTCACTGACCAGTTTCAGTGGGAACAAATGTGCTTGACCTACACTTGCCACAGCCAGTGTTAGGAAAGTTGAAGTTAAAGAGAGACAGACTGACAGCTTTATGATTTAAATTGCAGTGTGTATAACTTTATTGTAATTACACAGTATATCTACTATGAATACTTTTATGATGAATCTGTACTATATAATGTGCCTTCATTTCTGTAAAAGATGCACCTACCATATTTGTTTTCTTTTGTTTAATTTTGTTGTTGTTTTTTATTTAAAACTGTTTTACTTTATTGGTCAAACTCAGTATAACAAGTAGCTCAATACATCATTAACCCTTCTCATTATTATGATTTAGTTAAAAAGTATTTATGTTTTCTGAAACACAACAACCATATATGAATCTGAATCTATTTTGTGCCATCACTCTTTTACTGTAGTTTAGCAAAACTGTGTAATTGTATAATCTTTCCATGCTCATTTTGTTACAAAGTAATCTAGGTTTAATGCACAATTAACAATTAGTGCATTAATGTATCACAATATTCACCACAGATAGGCTAACTGGATTTATTCTCTAAAACCAAAAATAATTTGACTACAATCTGTCATGTGTGATGTTTCCCAGTATCCATCAGCAGCGTGGCAGAGTGGCTCATCTCTGAGGTCCCACAGGGCAGCCAAATCGGCTTTGATCCATTCCTTTTCTCCCTCAGTGAGTCTCTATTCTACATCCTTCCTGTCAATCCCATTAGCATTAGCATCAATGAACTGCTCACCCAAGATTCCCCAGAGATGGAAAATTATTAATGGCGCCTCCAGACGCCACACAGACTGTTTACTTGTGATTGATTCAGTTCAGTGTGCGTAACCATCTGCAATTTCCTCCATTAGAAACCCAGGAAAATTACGCACTCAATCTAGACTCAAGCAATCGCACCCTCAAGTCCATCCCCAATAATCTGGTGGACAAAGTGTGGAAGAACAGGCCACCCATCTCAGCTCACAACCTCACCCGCCTGCCAGACAGAGTCATACGTGAGTTTCTTTATGTATGTCTGTCAGTGTGTGTGTACTGTCTACAGATTTACTACACTATAGCCTGTGGTGCCTTTTATCTATTTGCTGATAAATACCTGCAAACTGGACAGAGGGCAATAAGCGGTTATACAAACACAGCCATAAACAGCCTGTCCGTGCGTTTATGGCTGACAGATCAAATACTAACTTAGAGAGTATGGAGAAGACTCCAGATAAGGAAGTTGTCTGGACGCCCATGGGCCTTATTAGTCTTTATGGCCAGAGAATAGGCAAATGGAACAAATGGAGAGCATCATAAACCTAATGGTGTGTGTGTGTGTGTGTTTGACGACATTCTGGTAAAAAGCATATAGGGGTTTAAATTAGTCTTTTATAAATGCAGTAACATAGTCTGGATATGACAGCTTGTTCTTATATTTAACTGTCTCGGGAGAGTCCATCAAGTAATGAGTATTTTGCATGTGACAGAAATGTAAAAGAAAAGGACGAAGTTCCTGGAAAAGAAATGATGTGTTTCTGCATCATATTTACAGAACACACTATTATTCACATCCTTAAAATTGCACTAACCAATATCAAAAGTACATCAAAGGAGAAGTTGTTGGCGGCCATAAAAAGAGAGAGTCAGTATTTGACTTTTGATACATCAGCTAGAGTCAAACATGATTGAATCAATGATTCATTATCTGCTGGATGCGTAGATAGCTTGGCTGGATCATGAGAAAATGGGAAGAGGTTGGTAAAAGGACTGCACACCTCTTATTAAAAGATCCACTTTGTGCTTATTTTGCATCTTGTGTTTGGTTGTTTTGTGTCCTTTGTGAAGGTACATAATAAAAAAAACAGCACAATAGGTTATTGTGTTTTTACTGTCATGTGGCTACAAATGAAAGTTAAATGTATTTTTGCAGAAAGTACCTGGCAGATAAAAGTGACGCTCATACGGAGTCAGATGAGGGACAATCCATACCAGCCCACAGCTCTTCTGCTGTCAGCGCTGGATGAAACAGCATGTAAGTAACTCTGACTTTGTCCTTGAAGATGCTCAAACATGTTTCAGTAAACCCTGTTGCTGAAGTAAACAATTATAATAGAATATAGAACATAATGCACAAAATCCCTGAAATGTATTCTTGATAGTTTATTTTCTTTTTAATTCATTTGTAGCCCACTTGGTGGCTGCAGGGCTCTGATTAGCCTCATATCTCACTGAAACCTCAGGCCAGCGCTCAATATACAGTAGTAGCAAAAAAACAAGACAAAGAACAACAAAAGAAAAAATATGCACATACACAACAAAACAAAGCACAAGCAGAACTGCCTAAAGTGTTGTAATCTGAAGTAAAGGATTATGACAGATAACGAGGTTTCTAAAAAATTAACAGAGAACATATTCAAGGTGGTATCAAGTCTTAACTATACAAATGTTACACTTTTCAATAGGGCTGATTTGATATAAGCTGGTTTAAGCAAATAGAAATAAACAGGTTATGAAGCATGAATTTAGCAGTGTATACTTAACTAACAGTGTATCATTCCAAAGCATCCTCCTCATGACACACAGGCTGACTGCTGCGCTTCAGACCTCACCTGACTGCTGAATTCAAAATTAGTGAGACCATTTTCAATGACTGGAGCACAGAAAAAGTCACGTACATCAGACACAATAGATGCAAACACAGTCTTTGGGAGCGCACAGATCTATTTTTTTTATTCACTTATTCAGGGAATATCATTTGAGAGCAAAGCTCTCATTCACAATGGTCCTGCCCCAAAACAAAAATCAGCTCAGATCATTCAAATGAATGCATGAGCTGCTGCTGCTGACACTCAGGCATGTTGTGTATTTATGTTTTTTAGGGCTTTTTAATCTGCGAGGCAATGACATCCCATACAATCCTTTCTTCTACTCCTACACACTGCTCACAATGGATAGCATCTGGTAAGTCCATTTTTCAGGGATTACATACAAACACATCTGAGTCCTTTCAAGTTTTTTCCTCAAACTCCAATGCCTCTGTTTGTGTAACTTCAATCACACATGAGACATAAGTCTATTGTCAATATTTTTATATTATGAATAAGGACATGCAGCATTTATAAAACACAACATGTACTTTCCCCTCTACCAAATCTGCCAGGCTCTTTCTCCACATGGACAGAGTGACAGAGGAGTTGAATGTGTACCTGAACACCTCCTGTACTGGGCCTCTCTGTGTGCAGCTAAAACGCTACGACAGTGTTCTGACTGATGTACAGAAATATGTTGCCCAGCCTGGGGTCAAAGTGTGGATCGGCACAGAGTACACGAACTACGCACTTTATGAGATCATTACACCAAAGGTATTCAGATATTTATTTCCTAATATCCAGTCCAGCATAATTTGACCATGTTTCCTGTTATATTAATGTGATTTAGCTTGAATGAATTGCACCATGTATATAAAGTATAATCTGTTGATCTGTTGATATTGCTGTGCTGTCGCTGTATTTTATAATTACAGCAGCTGTGGTGAGTCACCACTTGTTGGCAGCTACTGAGATTAAAAATCTGCTGTGGACAAAATCCAGGTTTTTAAAGTGAATAAACAATAAATCAAAGAACTGTGAGAGAAGTTGCACATAGTGAAAAACCCACGGAGAATAAACTAAAAACACTGAGATGAAAAATACATTTTACAGATACGTTTTCTTATGTTCATTTTTCATCTCTTGTTCCGTGCTAAATATCCATCAGAATGTGTTTTTCTGCATTATCTATTTTAAAATGTTTCTCTTTTCTATTCCAGTAAAATGTACAAATGTTTTTGATGACTCATCTCAAACACATGGCTAGTTACATAAATGTATTCAATCAAATACAATTTAGTTGACTAGCTTACCCATCATATGAAATCACAGCAGTTGATGCTGTTCACAGTATGTGTGGGTCTCAGCTCGTAAATGTGAAAATGTGTAAATGTGGTTGAGGTCTAATCTGCTCATTTATCTATTGTTGTCCTCCTTCTCCTGCTCTTCCTGTTAAAAGGGAGCTTTTCCTCTCCAGGCAGGTGCTTGCTCATTGTGAGAACTGTTTCCTTCTTTAATATTGATATATGTTTACTTTTTATGATAAATATTTATATTTAGTTTGTAAAGTGCCTTGAGATAATGTATGTTATTATTTGGTGCTGTACTAATGAAATTCAATTGAACTGAAAGATTTTACGTGAATCAATCAACAAATTCTGTCTCACATGGAAATATGTTGCCCGTTTGTCTAATTGTAACATTAAGCTCATTGTTTTTATGAAACATCAGCATTGTTTGTAGATGTCGATTACCAAGATGCATAATCAATTTGTAGAATCAACATCTTTCATTAACTGAGTAACAACCTATTCCCTTAAAATAACAATAATACATGTGTTTTCTTGAAGTAAATGTACAAAGGTTAAGAGGTTATAGTTATAAAATAGTTATTTTCAAAAGTAGAAATGTCTACTCCTGTTTATAGGAAGTAAAAGAGAGGATAAGGCCACTCCAGAAAAACATTGTATTATTGTATGTATATTTTTTGTTTTCACTTTTTCTTTTGTTTCTCTGCTTCAAGGACAAGTTAATGACAAGCACCTACTCTCCTGTGTTGACGACTAAAGCTGTGAAAGATGAGACTGAGCAGCGTGTCCTGAGGGATGCTCATGTATGTTATCTGCACACAGACTTACTCAGCGTGTACATAGGCCAACCATTATGTACATACACCCACTTGCTTACTGCGTAATTGCTGATCAAGAAACAGTGGTTGTTAAATATTAACTTCTAACACTTTTATGTGAGACCTTTATCTTTAGAGAAATACATTTATCATTCTTGACTGTTAAATGAACACTTTGCTAAAGAAACGCCTAGATTTTCAAATCTTGTGTGACTGTGGCTCTCTGCAGGTGAGGGATGCAGTCGCAGTCATCCAGCTGCTGATGTGGCTGGAGAAGGCTGTGCCTGCGGGGAAGGAGACTGAGCTGACTGCTGCAGACTACGTCAACAAGTGTCGCAGGTGAACTGATATACAGTATGAAGACTCAAGAGACTCAAGTAACAAAAAGTCAGACAGCTAGACACACTGAAGTTCAAACTCAGAAATGTCCATTGATAAAAAAAGTCAGAATAGTTATAAATACAGTGACTTAACTCACATCTAATAAAAACATCACTTCAGCCAACAGAAAGACAGCAAAGGCCAGAGCTTTGAAACTATCTCTGCAAGTGGACCCAATGCTGCTCTTGCTCATTACAGGTAAGATTAGAACATATTCTCTCATTTTTCTTGCCATTTCTTGGGAATAGTGGCCACTGTTGCACTGGGTGACATGTTTTCTTCATTACCACAAACATGGGTCAGTCCCATATACACTACAGTATGGAGGACAAAAAAAGTATTATCCTGCTGTGTAAGTACCCTCTAGTGCACTAAATGTGTATTCATCCATCCCACGATTTAAATTTTCACTAGAAATTAATGGGCTGAGCCCCCAGTAACTGTAATGTCCCCATGTTATTCAGGGTATCTGCAAGTCTTCAATCTAAAAAAAAGTATCAATTTCACTTCCCTCAAATAAAAAAAGGTTTACATTTCATTTACAAAAATCCATTTCTCTCTAAAAGAAACACCGAATAAATGAAAAGCAAAAGCAAGTGAAATAAGAAATCAGTATAGAAATTTATGGCTTGTTTTAGAAAATGGTCAGCAGTAATGTAAAAGCTGAGGTGCTAGAACTCAAACATAGACACGGTTTCACAACTGCTCTACAGCTATTATCAACCAGTTGTTACTATTATTTCCTGTTTTTCTGTGTTTCAGTCCAACAGAAGAAACCAGCAGAAGGCTGACAGTTGATGAGATGTACCTGATTGACTCTGGTGGCCAGTATCTGTGAGTGAAAACACACTATAGTCACACTTTCTTCCAGTTTCACTTCACATTGCTTGCAGTTGAAATTAAATGCATCATTCTGTCTCTTACTACTATTAATGCTACTACTATTAGAGACGGGACCACTGACATCACTCGGACAGTTCACTGGGGAACCCCTACAGCAATGCAAAAGGTAAGAAATAATATATGATAATATAATATGGTATATATATATATATATGTGTGTGTGTGTGTGTGTACATATATATCCATATATATATATATATATATAATGTACATGTATAGTATAGGAATAGTATAACAACATGGATCACTATAGTGATAAGTCAGAGTCATACAGGATATGCAGTCATTAACCATATCTCTTGTTCCACAGGAGGCCTTCACTCGAGTGCTTATGGGAAATATTGAGATATCTCGAACCATATTTCCCTCTGGGACAAGAGGTTAGGATGCTGAATTCTCCATTCTGAAACCTTTCCCAGTTTCACCACTAGATAGCCCCATTTCTTCACTCAGCATCATTTTTTGAGTTGATGTGTGTCTGTATCAGCAGCAGGATGTTTGAGCCACACAGAGAGCTCACTTTCTGTGTGGCTTTTGTTTGACAACAGGTGTAAACATGGAGATGCTGGGTCGCCGGGCATTGTGGGAGGTGGGCCTGAACTACGGTCATGGCACAGGGCATGGTATTGGAAACTACTTTGGTGTTCATGAATGTAAGTCTCCTTTTACTTTATATACATTCCCACAATTGACAATCCACAGCTTTAACTTCAGCAGTGACATCTACCACACCAAATCAGAAGGCAGAAAAAAAAGATTTTAGCGTTCAGTGGCCTTTAAAATCATTGTGATTATGAAATACAAAAGGGTGTTCGATAATTAACATTGAATTGATCTTCATTACACTCAGGTGCTAATATCCTGGAATCCTGAAAAATCATAAGCTGACAACCAACACAAAAAAGAGCTAAAAACCCCAGAACATTTCAGGGAGATGGTTGGTTTGTTCCTTCCCTCCGTGCTCAAATCCAATGTTTTGGATGTGTTTTTCTCATTTTTTTTTTTCCTTGCTAAGTTGAGGTGATAGTGAATTTGAAGTGCTGCTCTGTTTCCCTGCAGCTCCTGAGAGCAGGAAAAACAGGTAGCAAGGTGTCTGGCTGTAACAAGATTTTTAATTACATTTTTGAAACATTTGTTCCATAAATTCTATATATAATCCAAGAAAAGGTTGTACAGCTCTTTTTTGAACATGTAAATTTGCAGGAAAATATGTATATTATAATATATATCATATGTATATATAATATTCTAGTATAGTAAAATACCCTAATTTGTAACACACTAATGATTATGTTATGGTAATTATGTTACATTGTCATATTCCTGCAGGGCCAGTTGGTTTTCAGGGCAACAACATTCCTTTCAGAGAAGGCATGTTCACATCTATAGGTGAGACTAACCCACAAAAGAAAAACCCCTTGATCAATTTAAAGAAAATGAATTTCACATGTGGTGTATTACATGTTTCAAATTAATCTAGAAAAATACCAAACTAATGGTTTTCTTTAAGAACCGGGATATTACAAGGAGAATGACTTTGGGATCCGTATTGAAGACATTGCTGTGGTCGTACCCGTCCAAACAAAGGTAGCTGCAGAGGAATTGACTAAGGCAGAAGATCATGAAAACATTCTTCCTTTTGAGCTGTGCTATTAGGAAAGGAAGATTATTACTCAGTAATAACGCCTGCCTCTGTGTGTTTTGCTTTCCCTCAGTATGGTCATAACTTTTTGACCTTTGACACTGTGTCACTGGTTCCATATGACAGTAAGCTGATTGACACTTCTCTCCTCAGTTCAGAACAGGTAAGAAATAGCATTTTACCACATATTCCACTTCTTATCAGGAGCACTGCATGTTAGGATGTTGCTGGAAAGGTATATATTCTTGAATATTTAAATTTTTAATGGTGGTTCTAAATATTGCTTATCCAACACTGTAACATATGGAATTACTGCCCACTAACAGGCTAAGATAATAAGTGTACATAATAAGTTTACTCCCTCAGTAATAAAATCAACTTCCTGTGTTAATTTGTAAATGACTTTGGGTAACCCATTCCCTGCATTAAGAGCACTGGCTTCCTCTCAAAATCCCCCTTTAACACTCTTTTCTGAGTTTGATCAAAACATCCTCAGCGAAAACAAAACCACGTGCAAATTTAACATCTGCATTGTGTTTCGTTTTATCTGAAGTTAAAATTTGATATTTTACAATCTTTGTACACTAAAAATTTTTATCATTGTTATCATTTTCCATAAGAAAGAGGAACTGTGTCATCTTTTGGCTTGTTTTTTCTTCAACTTCAATGAATTCAAACGCACACGACAGGCTTGAGGATTCTCACATACTGATCCAACAGTATTTCCATTTTAATAATCTAAAATAGTTTAATATGTTAATCACAGGGGGCATTTCTTGCAGAATAGTTCCTTTTACTTATGATAATTCATTTGATAATACTTTTGATATTACTAAAATAGTTAGAAGTTAGAATACAAAGGAGTATTTTTATATTGTGATATAGGTACAAACAGAATGTACAGACAAAACAAAAGTGATTCAAGTATTTATGTCTGATCTCTGGAACAGTGTATTTAACATTAGAACAATAAATTACAGGATTATTGTATTATCTGACTTTCATTGACTGTGGTCTTCTCTCTCCAGCTTCAGTGGCTGAATAACTACTACGAGATGATCCGCAAGGTTGTGGGTCCTGAGCTTGACAAACAGGGATTACATGAGGAGAAGGACTGGATGCTCAGAAACACTGAGCCCTTCATGGCATCTGGATCTTCTGCATCCATCTGTACCTCCTCACTGACGGTCATTGCACTGGTGGTCACTCTCTTCCACAACATCATCTGAGCATCTCCATCTTTTTTGCATTCACTCTATTCCTCAGCAGACTTGCACACTAATGTTACTCCTATGCAGTCTCTATTGAGCAGCTATACCAAGTTGAGAGATGCACTGCACTTCAGCATTTTCTTTTTTTAAATTAAAGTTGATGTCCGATAGTGTGGTGTTTGGTGTGTTGAAATGATCTTTTGTGTAATTTTTGCTGTTTTAGCTTTTTGGTTTTTAACCTGGACATTTGTATGACCAGCTGATATAATTTCTATTTTATTAAAGTAACACTCTTTAAAACTAAGTTGTGCACTTGGGTCATCAATCTGATTTTAAAATTAGCCTGTTAGCCATTGTATTTTGTAGCATTTGTATTTGTCATCAGTCACTGACATTAATTTGAGGACATGTATTTTAATAATCATAACTCTTTTCTACAACAACTGCCTTATTTGCACTCGTGCAGTTTCATATACCTGCAAAGAGATTTTTTTTTTTTTTTTTTTTTACTTCCTCCACATGTGAAGAGCTCTTTTTGCCTGGCAACAGGTCTGTTGGTATGTCTTGAAGGTGTGAATGTGCTGTAGAGACACTACACCACACATCTGCATGTTCTTGTCAAACATACATTACCAAAAGCCCATGAAGAAACCTGTCGTGCACAGAAAGCAGCCTTTGAAAAAAGTATATTTATTCATATGTGTTCAGGTTTGAGGTAAAGAGTCCAAAAAGAAGAAAAGCAAATGTGAGATCATTGATTTGTTGAAATCCATTCTACTTTTCTTATGTAGTAACTGTTTACATCTACAAGTAGTCATCACAGATATTATATATAATATCGATAATAGATATTATATATATATCTCCAGTTATCAGTTGTCCTCCACACAGTGGTGGTAAGTAAATACATTTACCCAATTTCCCTGAAAGGTGTTGTTGAAAAAAAAAATACAAGATGCATTTCCTTCCTCATAAAAAATAAAACATTTGCATAGCCCATTTCAACAGATTTTTCATAAATGTGAAATGTTTTCCTCCTTTACTCAGCCCAATACAGCAAAATCTTTATTAGAGCCACCAACTCTTAATTAATGGCTAGATGTGACTGGCTCTTCTCCTTTTCTAAGCAGAACTATATAAATATAACAGGGACCCATGTCCCACACAACACACACACAATCACACACACACACACATTTCCACTCTGCAGTGTGCAGCCAAGTTTTTATATATATTTATATATAGTACAGTGCAAAGGTCTGAGGCCACCACTAGCATTGTTGTTTTAGCAAAGTTTTAATGACCATCCATATTTATTTTTCTGTTTCTTTATTAAGATACAAACTGAGACAAAATTAAAAGAACAACAACAACACAATTTTCAGAAGAAAAGGGCTTCTACAGGCACAAGTCAATATTTAGTGTGACCTCCCTTGGCCCTAAGTGCATCTTGAACTCTTTTGAGGAGACTGTCCTGAGGTTTTCTGAAGCCATCTTCTGGTACATTATACCAGGCTTCTTTCAGCGATCCCAGAGATCTTCTTTAGATTTAGGTTCTTCTATTTCATCTATGTCCAGTTGATCCCATACTGCCTCTATAATATTCAGGTCTGCCAGTCCATGACTGTCAGTGTTTTATCAATTTTTTTTTTTCTCTCCAAATATGATTTCACTGCATTAGCATTGTGCTTGGGATCATTATCATGCTGAAAAATATAACCATTCCTAATCAGGCTTTTTCCAGAAGGAATGGCACGATGAATTAACACCTGTCTGTACTTTTCAGCATCATGATCCCATCAATTTAGACAATATCTCCAACACCACTGGCAGAAATCTCTCTTCAACTCTTCTTCTCACATGTTGCCAACGATTGGGCCCAAAAATTTCAAACTTGGATTCATCACTTCATAACACTCCTGTCTACTTATCTTCATTACAAGTTTGTGAGCTTTAGCATATCTTAGCATTTTCACCCTGTTCCCTTTCCAAAAAAGTGGTTTCTTGGCTGCTGCCCTTCCTCAAAGATCGTTCTTGATTCTTCAGACTGTAAAAGGGTCAACTTGGATTCATCCTGATGAAGCTGCCAGATGCTGAGCTAGGTGCTTGCTGGACTTCTTCTGGTCTCTCAAAGAAGAAACTCTGAGAAACCTCTATTCAAGTTTTCTTGGCCTTCCAATCCTTTTTTTTTTGTCCTTGACCTCTCCTGATTCTTCTAATTTCTTTATAACAGCTTAAATACCACATCTTGAGTATCCAGTTTGTTTGCTGATTTCCTTTCAAAAGTGGCCGTGCTGATGCAAAATAATGATTTTATGTCAAATTCTGTGATCTTTGGTATTTTGAATGGAATGATATGATTGAGAGTTGGTCTTATACATATTGGCAGCTTCCAATGAGTTAACCTCATATGTGTGTATGTAATGCTCTAGCATGTCCTACACAAACCTGATGATATGGACCTTTTCCACAGCATCATTTTGACATTAAATGGTTGACAAATACAGATTTTAGCAATGACATTAATTAGGGTTTATTTTCATTTAAGTTTCAGAGACAGGTTCCTGCTATTGCGTATAAGTATAAGGGGAGGTCACACTGAATATTTGCCACTGTGCACGTTCAAACACATTTCCTGTATTTCCTGGTTGTATTCTGAAAATGAGAGAAATTTTTGCACAGCACTATATATATATATATATATATATATATATATATACGTAGCTCTCAGTACTACTACAGCACTACTAGGGGTTGAAGACTCCACAGGAATCTTGCACATTTTGCTTCCCCACATTATGACAGCTATGAAGATTTTACATTCTCCATTTGAATCAAAGTCAACCTTTGTTTATCATTTTCATCCCTTTAAGATCTGCAGACAGATCAGCCTTTACTCAAGCAACAGGAAACTAAAATAGGGCATCCTCTTATCATGTGGTGTATGTGTGCTGCCACCAAAATAACAAGCTTAACTTGACTAACATTGTACTTCCCTCTCTCCTTGTTCAATATAAGCCTTGTTCTCCTGGCTGAGTGTACATTTAAAAACATTTCTGTGAATCACTCAAGTTGTTTTTGTCTTAATTGTCAGTTTCTGGATACTTTTAGTGTCAGCAAATGTCTGGCCTCACAAATCACATGTGCTCAGCTCACTCCCCTGTATAAATATCCCCAGGTTAATGAGCTGGATTCACTATGCACCAGTTTGTGATGTTGTTGTGGCCTCTTGTTGCGGTAGACCCCTGCTGCAGCTGCTGAGCCGTTACTGAGTTTCTAAATATGTCATCTCAAGAGGTCTTTCACTTCCATGCTTCAGTTGCAATGACAAATATGTGCTGGCTAGCAAATACTAAACAACAAGTTGAAAAGTCTGAACATAGTGAGTAAGTTCTGTCTAAACTGATATGATAGAGATCTTTGCTTCAACATTCTGCTGAAGGTGAAAACTGGTGTCTGCAGGAGTAGAAATGTTGTAACACAGTGGCTGCTATTCATTACAGCTATGACACTGCAATAAGAGATGACAGGCTTTTAAAACAGCTTCTCTTCATTCATCACCTTTTAGAGAACTTTTATTTGACTGAATCTATTAAATATGAGAAATCAGAGGTCAATTATTTGACCATAAAGTGAAGAAATACCTGTGTTAAGCAGAGCTCACAGAAAAAAATATTGTTTTTTGATATGTCTATCCATAGTTAGTGTCAGAACTGATGCCATACTGATGAACTGTTACATGTCTCAGTTCAGTTTTGAGGCAGAAAGAGAGTTTTGCAGCAAACAAACATGAAAAATACATGTAGCAAACCCACTAGCCAGAGTGTAAAACCAAACACGGGCAACAGGGTTTGCCTCTTCAGTTTCTCTGCAACCATGTGACTTCCGCTTTACCTCTGCATTTCGTTCAACTGCAGCAGAGTAGAGCTCTGCCTTCCTCTGTTTTTTTTTTTCTTATCTTTGCATGTGAGAGCATAGTGACAGAAACTCTCAGTGTAGCTTTCTCACTGCTGTTTTTTTGAGAGAGATTTGAGGACCACTGAGGAAGATGTTGAGGCGAAGGCCATCAAATGCCTCAGAGAAGGAGCAGGTGCAAAAGAAGAAGGTAAGATGAGTTTTTATCACTTTGTTTAGGAAGGCAAAGTAGGGTGAAGTTAATCAAGTTAAATTTGCTCTTATAGATATAAATATTTTAGACTGTGAATATAAAGATGGCTTTTGTCATGCAACTGAACAACTTCACTTTTGCACTACAACATCATGTATGCCTGTTTTTATGTGTACATCTTTTCAACACAGGATGTCAGCTCAAGTTAGTGCAAACTTCTGTGGTGAAGATGAACAAACCCACACATCATCATAAACAAAGTTAAAACTCAGAAAGTCTTTGTCTAAAAAATGTCTAAAACAGAGGATTTTTAACACGTTAACTGTTTCAACTTATTCTTTGTACTCTCTTGGTAAAGTTCCTCTTCTGTTGGGGTGATTCATTACTGCAGATGTAGTTTGAGTCAGAACAGGTTTTGTGGCTTCTGCTGTTTGCGTCTCCAGCTGCTAACAAGGGACCAAACCTCCTACGCTTGACACCAGTGCCCTTATTTTCCATCCATCTTCCCTCCCGTGGTCTAATTCACGCCTTGCCATAACACATCTCATTTGTTCATGGTTTCGTTCTCAGCAATCATTTACTAACATAATTGTTTTTGTCGATAATGGAGGCTGGAGAATATTGTTGTTCCATGATATGATCAGCATTTACAGAGGATTCATTAATTCGAAAGCTTTGTGGCTTTTAAAGGGAGGTGGACTAGTGCAGGAAAAATGGAAGATTTACTAAAATTATTTTCCAAAAATTTTCATAATAAAGGTCACTTGTTCCCTCAGCTGCACTTGAATTCTTTAGGTTAGGCACAGGCAGAGACCATTAGCCACAAGCCTTGCCTGTCTGTTTGCAATGATTGGCTGCCAGCAGTTGCTAAAGCTTTGCCCATTTCCTGCGGTTAGAGCTCAGAAGGATGAACTGAGATAAGATTGTGACATGTCGTTATATGGAAAATTATACTAAGAAGTTCCATCAGAAATACAAGTAACTCTAAGATTTGAACAGAAGCTGAACAGATTTGACAGTTAATTGATTATTTAATCAACCAGAAAATTAATCAGCTTTTTATTTAATAGTCAATTATTTGTTTACTTAATTTTTGAAGCAGTTCGTCTTCCTCTCTTGTGTTTTTTGTGTATTAAATATCTTCAGGTTTTGGACTATTTTTTTCAACAGAACATCAAGACATTATCTTAGTTGTCATCTACTTTCTGACATTTTATTGACCCAACGATAAGTCGTTTAACCATGAACAAAAGATTTTCAATGATGAAAAGTATTATTAGTTGCAGTCCCTCACCAGACTCCTGTTTGTCCAGATTTAAAATGATTTTTTCCCCATCTGTCACAATTTGAATTTAAGGCTAGAATCATGCATCTTCATAGTGACACTGAGTTAAATTTAAATGATGCATTGGTCTCTATATATTCTCCTATACCCATGTTTATTACAAGGACATGACTCTATCACAGTACTCTCATGTGTTACCACACATCATTTCCTTTGTGTTTCTTGTTAAACTGTGCAACTTTATCTATGAAATGTTATAAGAACTGCAACATGCTGACACTTACTGATCCACAAACATTACTTTGTCTTTGATAAGTGTCTAAGGAAAGAGAAATCCCACCCATGATTGTATTAAAACCCACTAAACAATTGTGCATGACATTTCTTCTGGGGATGCCCTTTTGTTTACTGCCTCTTTGACTACTGTTTACCATCAAGGTTTTAGTGCTGGTATTTTCCTGTTGTTAGCTATGCAGTCATTTCAAAATGATCCACTGAGCCTTGATCATTATGATTTTAAATAAATTCAATTTCTTGTACATTTACAGCTCACCCTGCAGAGGTCCAGCAGCTTTAAGGATTTTATGAAGCACAAACCCACCTCTCCTGTTGTATCAGAAAAGGAGTTCACATTAGAGGAGACTGTAAGTTGGACTGATTGTTCCTTACACTGTTTTTTTTTTTCAAGAAGTAGAAGTAGAGTCTTCTAAACTCTTTGTGTTTAAAGTTCCTTCAGATATTTTATCACATTGTTCCTCATTCATTGTGCTGTGACTGGTTTGTGCCCCACCATACGTCAAACACAAATCATTAGTATAAGTGCACCGTGTACACTTCCTGATTTAACAAATTTCTCTAAATGTGTACACAAATGCTAACACAGAATTCACAGAAATTCAACAACTTCCCTGTAACATTGAATGTAATGTGGGTGGAAGTTGGCAAGCTAAATAAGTAAAGAAGTGCTGAAGAAGAGAGGAAGTACGAATGAATAGTATTGCACAGAGCCAAGATGACAGCAGTATGCAGACAGGATGTCCTCTAATGTGAGCTAGTCAAGCAGAGAGCCTCTGTGACACCAGACAGTTGCAAAACCAGCGAGCATTTCATTGGGAGTCTGAAGGTCCTCCCCCAGAGAATTTCAGCATTTTTAAATTAATGGCATACATTATTATATCTGCCTGGTAAAAATACTGAAAATAACATTAGTTTTGATATTGGAGCCCACAGCTCTGTAATAAAAGGTTTTCTGCAGAAAGTTGTGGAGGTGCTTACAAGCACCTGGTTACAATAGTGTGTGTGTGTGTGTGTGTGTGTGTGTGTGTGTGTGTGTGTGTGTGTGTGTGTGTGTGTGTGTGTGTGTGTGTTTGTGTGGCTTTGTGGGTATCAATAGTTTGTGTGTATTCAAACCCAATTACCACTAAGTCTGGTGGTTTTCTAGTTTGTGAGAAGTGAATTCCCGAGCTGTGACCCACCGTGAGAATTTATGTATGTCAGTGGATGAGATTTGTAGTTTTTGAAATATTCATTCTCCTTTAAATTAGGCTCCATGACAAGTCCTCTTATCTCCTAACACCTTTCTACAAGTTGTTGAAATAGCTAATGATTCTTTCTACTCTCACTTCAGGCGGCAGAGAGTATAACAGCAGAGGAGGCTGTGAAAAGTGGCAGCAAACTGGGCAAGAAATGGCGCAATGTCATCTCGCGTACAATGACCCGCAAAACATCCAAGATCGTGCAGAAGGCTCTGGCTGAGGAGGGGGTAAAGACGGTTTACAAAAGCTCCACAATAGTGACATGAAACTGACAAACACATGTATGAATATCACAGAAATTGAGCTGTCAGACTTGATACATTTACAAACTTAATATAGTATGTGTGATGTATTGTTGAATAATTAAACAGTGTTGATACAAAAGTACACTTCAAACACGCTTCTACTCCTGAAATTATAAAGATGTTGTAGTTACAAAAATGTTGAACATGACTCCATCTAGTGAACAAATGTCTGCACTGCATGGTTCAAAACAAAGGCAGCGAGACTCCACTTGATAAGTAACTTAGTACATTTACTCAAGCAGTGTCCATAAGGAAAAATTACAGGGATTTAACATTATTATATTATTCCTATTAAAGCCACTTTATACTTCTACTTAATTACAGTTCAGTACAAGATCATTGTACTCCAACATTTACCTGACAGCTACAGTTACTTTACCAACCAACTATAACAATCCAGCCAGTTTCTATGTTGTTAAGATGTTTATTGTTTTCCTTTACCAACAATATGTTTTATCAGCTACTTCAGAGTTTTTTCTCTCCTTTACACATCAAATATGTTTACCGTTGTTTGTCCCTGCTGTGATAAAGGTCTAGTGAGTGAACTGATAGATGAAATCTTTGACCTCTGTTTCTTCAGGGGGAGAGCGGTGAGGAGTTGTCTCCTGTCTCCGCTGACTGGCTTCCAGATCTGAGTGCAGGACAGAGGACGTCCGTGTGCTCCACGGGCTCAGAGGACACAATGCCCAGCCCCATCACCCGCCAGCTCTCAGGCAGTAAGTGTTAACCATATGGAGATATTTACTGACTATTGAAAATGTGAGGATATAGAGGCAAAAAAAAAAAAATCTAAACATTTACCATTTCAGTGGTGGAGGCAATTCAAGGATGAACCTGACCCCGCTCCTTATCTGTCCCCCTCAGGTAGCGACAGACAGAGCCTGGACAGTGGATACTGCCAAAGAGACAGCATGAGACTGGAGGAGAACGGCTGCTCTTACAACGGACCATTCTGTGGTCGTGCTGTGGTACACACTGACTTCACCCCCAGCCCTTATGATGTGGAGTCACTGAAACTCCAAGTGAGTTTCAGGGGAGGTCTCCCTCAGGGTCTCTGATGTGACCTTCAGATGCGTCTGCTGTTTCATCAAGTCATCTCCCAGAAAACTTATTAACTGTGTGAAACAAGAGGGGCAATTATGGTTATTATTACTGACAAAGTAATAATTCAGTAGTGACTGTGCCACTCCAGAGCAATTTGGAATTATTCCAATTTCCAATTAGGAATTTATAAAACTGCTAAATGCAATAATATATTTGTTTTGTCATTGAGTCATTTGCTCATTTATGTTTGACTTCAGAGTTCCTTTTTTACAGCTCTGTGCATGTGATAATTACTGTATTTTCAATCTGTAAACAGTAATTGGAGAGATGGGAGCTCAATTTTTAGTCTCACTTTAATTTAAACTCAAAGTGAATAAATTACTAAAAGATCGTGCCTCTCAAAGTCCTTAATTTGCTCATCCTTTCGTCTCTATCCTGTGTCCTGCCCCTGGTATTCATTCATCATCTCTCCTGCAGAAAGGAGACATCATTCGCATCATAGAGAAGCCCCCTGTTGGGACCTGGACAGGGAAGCTCAACAACAAAGTGGGTTCCTTTAAATTCATATACGTCAACCTCTTGCCTGATGAGAGCCCCCCAGTCAGGAGGAGACGCTGCAACAGCAAGGCCTACCAAGCCAAATCCAAACCCAAAACCCTGGAAGAGGTTTTGGACAGCATCGGCCTGACGGTAGTACAATCTCTGATAATCCTGCATGTTACAGAGTAGCAAATAAGTGTCAGAGCCTGCAGCATTATTTATGTATCTCAGTCCCAGTTTCAAGTGTGTTTATGTTCTTGCTTCAGGAGCTGAGTCCTTTGCTGTCAATGCACGGTTTCCAGACCCTGGAGGACTTTGCAGGGCTGAAAGAGTATGATCTCAATGAGCTGAACATCACTGACCCAGAGCAGCGATCCAAGATCCTGAACGCTACCGAGCTGCTCAGAGACTGTAAGTTCACACGCTGTAAAGCTGCCATACCCATAATCTTTCATAATAATCCTGCTGTGCAGAATTCAGAATTTCAATCAAATCTTAAGAAAATGTTTTTTAAGAAAAGTCAGTTACTGTTGATCTTCAAAGCACAGGTTTCAGTGCCTGTGTAAAAATATTTTATGCTGGCATCATATTTCTCCCTCAGCTACAAAATTAGGTACATTTCATGGCTCAGTCACACAGCGTTAAACTCACAGGTCACAGTTGTTTGGTCACTTATAAGAAATCCAACTTTGTCCTGATGTCTTGACTCCTCTCTCCTCCAGTCATTCATCAAATCATTAAACATGATTTAACATCTTTTCCTGCTGTGAGAATTATCTGTTGAGTGCAGCTCATGGATTTCAGTTAAGATTGCAATTAGCAGCAGGAGCACAGTTCTGCGTGTCAACAAGGGGCTTGATTTCTTCAAATCAGTGTCAAAACCTCTTTGTTAAAGAAACTATAAGACACAACAGACAGAAACAGAAAATGTGATTTATTTTCTCAGCGACACTAATTGCTGACTCTTAACTTGAATTACGTTTTACGGTTCAGCATCTCTCTCTTGCTTTGTTGACTTATTGTCTTATATTGTCGCTTTTACTGATTAGTTTTTTTAAAAGTTGGAGCCTATTTAAATAACACAAAACACACATTGTAAAATACAGTGACAAACTGCGGCCTATTTTTCAAAAACTGAGTAATTATTCTGAAATGTTTCACAAAAATGAATTCATCAATGCATTTCTGATTTATAGTCTTCTAGTTGGTTTTACAGTGAGTTGAAAAGCTCAGTCAGCGAAAACAGAGAGTTAACACCTGAATCTGTGAATGACTTTCTACCAAGTTTGAAAATCTACTTAAATGGCGATATGATATTGTTATGTTAACAAACGCTGCCCCCCAGAGGCCAAACAAGATGAAAAGGCCTCTACAAGTTTAGGATTAATACAAAGGGGTTGTATTAGGACACTCAATGAAAATATGTTTGTCTTTGCCCCATGTAGCTGAAGAAGAGTCAGAGGCAGAAGAGGAAGAGACCGGATCTGTTCAGGATGCCAAAGAGCCAAGGGATTCAGGCTGTTTCGAGAGCTCAGAGAACCTGGAGAACGGACGTGAAGAGCCAAAGACAGAGGAAAAGCTCCAAGACCAAGCATCAGAGGAGCAAACGACAAACGAAGACGCAGAGAAACACGAGCAGGAGTCAGAAGAAGAGGAGAACCAGACAGAGCAGCTGGGGGCTATTCAGGAGCAGCTGCAGGAGCTGACAGTGAACGAATCATGTTGAGAAGTGATGGAAAAAAATACTCAAACTTCTTTTATTCCAGGTTCTCAGGGACACTGTGGATGGAGAGTTAATTCATTAAGAAGCAGCTCTTCAGTGTAAGAGAGTGGACTGGTGGTAGGAATACTGTGTAAGACTGAAATACTGTATGAACATTGATCTCTGTGTTAAGTAAACAGTACAATTTCTCTGTATCTGTCAGCTGGCTGCACTCTTTTGAACAAACATGGTATATTGTATGAATTATCCTGTTGTTTGTTGTTGTTATCTCACGTGGCTTAATGGTACAAGTGAAGCATTTAATTTTCCTCCATGCATTATATCTTTTTATTATGTCTTATTATGTTTTATTATGTCTAATTCTGATGTGCAGTCTCATCCAAATATGAATGTAAAATACTGATCTTTTTCATACCTAACCTCTAATGTCAGACTTGTTACGTTGATCAGTTTTACTTATAAGGTAAATTACAGTGCTTTCTGTGACATGTTATCAATAGGAAGTGGTGAAGATGCTGTAAATAGAGTTTAAATAAAACAATTCAGTGACATGTCATTAATCATGTAAGCTAATGATTACCATTATTCTTATTGCTGTTTTACAGGTTTTATTTTCTGCAAGTTAATTACAAAACATTAACTAAAAGTCTAAGTAAACACAATTACTAGATGATTGGCAGTCTGTGTTTTACCTAATAATCCTAACTCAAGGTACATTTATTATCTTCTCCCAGACCTTCACAGTCCGAAGCAAATGGTGTTTGCACAGTTGACGTCACCTGACCTGTAAACGTCAAGATATGGTCGAAAGGTGTGGAAAAAGCTAGTAAGTGATTATGAGTGAAGTCTATTTTCTCACACTGCTTTTCCTCAAGATCTTGAATTAAGTTTCATACTACAGGATATATGTGGTTCAGGCTGAATCTTCTTCAAGGGTTTGAGTTGCCCTTAAGATGGCTGCTTCAAAGCTCACACTAAACTTTTTCAGGGCTTTTACCTTTACTTTAAAAGTTGGGACACTGGTTCAAGCTATAACACATAGATCTTGTCACAGTTGTGTGATGAACATGGACAGATTATATCATAGGAAATGAGGGAATCCTGGGCTCAGACACCAGGAAGTCTGTTGCTCTACCTCCGTCAGCCAGTGACCAACTCTTCACCTCACACATCATCATCATGGTTCCTATGTTATCAAACTTTCAAAGTGAGAATTACACAGACTGCATCTTGGACCCTGCAGTTTTTCAGAAGGACTTTTGACTGAGAACTCTTTAGTTAAAAAACAGAGCCATATTTTCTATGGGAAACAAGTGAATCACATCAACAAACTATTGTAAAAAAGGTGGCACTGAATTGACCTGCGAAAATTGAGATTTTTTTAAAAAAGAAAAATCTAAATATATATTTTGCCAATAAGGGCAAATGGCTGCAAGAAGTGGCATATTAATGAAAAACCTGCTACTACACTGCTAGCATGGCTAAAGAGCTACAATATAAAAGAAAAATCATCATGAAGCAAAGCAGCAATTCACCACATAATTACATTTGGGTGGTTGTGTGTTGGGTCAGCAATATTGTTTTTTCCAGCTGTTTATTCTTCCTTTCTAAAAGCCTTCCTCCTATTACAGCTGGAAAAAAAAAAGCTGTTCCCCATGTATAATGCCACAGCTTTAAAGATTGACCTCTGGAGGAAATTGAATTCATACTTGTACCTGTTTGTATTTATCTGGGGACACAGATCTTGCTGTATACAAACAGGTCTTCTGTTGAATATTTATTAATAGCAGATGAACTGAGAGGCAGATAGACAAGCTGTCTCCTCAGGATGTTTTATACCATGAACCCCATTCGCTAGAAATCGTCTTTTAAAGGACAAATAATAATAAGACAATATTGTTTATTTACCAGACACAATGATCATGTAAAAAGAAGTGAAGTAAATTGAATGAAATACATATAATCACAGTGTTGATACTAAACAAAGTGAACATAAATAGGAGCTCCATCAATGGTATAGTACTGTATCTGTATACATAATGCAATCTAATAGATTGATCAGAGCATTCAGATCTGATCCTGTCATGGCATTGAACACAGGATATAACACACGTACAACAGCTCAGCTCGGTCACTCGACAGTCTGCAAAAACCCTTAGAGCTAAAAATCAAAATTAAACTGTCCCTTTAAAAATCTGCTTTGAAACAGGAATTCATCACAAACGTCCTTTCTTTTAGCGAATATCAGTCACTTACATTCTTGCTTCTCGGTGACAGCGATGCAAAGCAATCAGATTCAAACTGTCTTCAAAAACCTTCCACACAGAAAATCCACTAAAACTGGTCTTGGTTTAGTATTTCTTGTTGAAAATTATAAACATTTTTTGGAGATTCTTTCTAACACACATTCAGTAATTACACTTGTTTACTTCACAGAAACAATATTGCCACACACTTTACAGCATCTCCCACTGGACATGTGTCAGTTATGTCCCCTTTTCTCAGCTGAGTATAGAGGAAGTAAACATGGATACAAGGATTCATCTAAAGGTTTCATCTTTTCAAATGTGAGCATTTTCTCATGATAACATTAATAATTTGGAGGAGGGGGGTTGATTTCTTGTTATAAACAAACTGAATGTCAACTTTTCACTATTTTCTGACATTATACTGAATTCACAGATGAATCAATAATGACAAAAAAAAATGTTACTTGCAGGCCTAGATTCATCTTTTAATGTTTAAATGTGTCTAATATCAGTCTCGAGCTTTAAACTGCTCCATGAAAATGATCATACAGCTGCCAACAATTGCTGCATCTTAAAATTTATTTTCCACTATATTTTTCGTAGCAAATTTTTTAGGAGATTAGGATTAGATTTTAGGGATTGTGAACATTTTTGAGTCTTATAATAAATTGTCTCAGGCAGATTTCAGAGTATGACACGATGCTGTTGACACACTAGAATTTCTACACAAGTATATTTCACAAACACTAACTCTGTCTTGCATATAACACAATCACTATGACAAACTCTCGCTATCTGCTAAAATCATTTAAATACTAAAAACTTGCTTCACTTTCTCTCATTTTTCTTTGAGTGGATGCCAGCCCCGTCGAGCAATCTCTGTGACTGAAACAAAATACATTTTCAAGCCTCTTTAAAGGCTGTGCTCCGTCTGAAATACACAGAAGTGTGAAACAAAAGGACTGAGCGTCCCTATATTATCTTTCTGCCATAATGATCCTGCCAGACGGCCACATTCGAAGTGGCCCCAGCCTTGAGTTAAATACGATGAGTTAAATATGAGAAGGCAGAAGACGGCAGGAAGAGAAAGGACTCTGAGGAAGATCAGCTCTGGTGTAATTTGCAGGAGGAGGTGCTCAAGCTCACAGGCAGAATAATTCATTAAGACTGGCCAGACTTAAGGTTCAAAAAAAGATCAAAAACAAAAAAACTTTGCTGATGTCGGCCCTTCTCACTCATCAGCTGACTTTTTTTTCACTACATCTAGACCTGCAAAGGCTATGCACAGTTCAATCATAGCTTTGCTTTTTTTTCCATCACAATGTCTTCAGTGGTTCCCAACCTTTCAGACCCATGACCTCTCAAATCTGTGCAAATACTGAAATGTAAAAATGGCAGGAAATCAGAAAGTAATCCGAGCTGTAAAATCAAAAAAATTGCTGGAGGGCTGATGTTTTACTGTTGGGCAGAGCCAGGTTAGCTGTTTCCCCAGTGTTTCTGGTGTTTTGCTGAGCTAAACTAACAATTCTCCACTTATGGCTTCACATTTACAACACAGCCACGAGCAGTATTAATATTGTATTTCCCAAAATGTCAAACCATTCCTTTAATCATCTCATGACCTCTTGTGACCCTCTGGTTGGGAACCACTGGAATGATTTGTGTACTTGACATTGGCATTTTTCATTTAACACTGTGTCAGAACAAACTTGAAGGGCTTCTCTGTTAGTTGACCTCAGTTGCATTACATTGTGAAACTGTTACGATAAGGCACTGTTACTACGAGTGTCTAGGATCATCAGAAGTCAGGCCTTTTCTCTCACACCGAGACCGAGTGTCCCCTGGATGAAAGACTTTAACCGTGCGTAAAGCTGTTTTAGCTATGTCAGAGCGCCAATGTCACAATACATCCTTGATTATATAAAAATGGAAGGAAAGGCGTTGGTCTGGATCAGATCACTTTAAAAATTAAAAAAAGATGCAAGTAAGTAACAACGGTACTGAATGCAGCAATATCAGAATAAAAGGTAGATTTTGACTTGCCTGGAAGGAGCCTTTAGGAATATCTCAGCTAAGGATTTGCATGTCCTCCCCCTGCCTGGACATCATGTGTACTCACAGACTTACAGGTGAAATGCTTTTATCCAAACAGCAAAAAAAGCTTGTCCAGCCTTCTCATGATTTGCATAGGGCATACACAACAAAGACGGACTGTATATATGAAGTTTTATACATGTCCAGAAGTAATATTGTCTTTGCCAGAAACTTGCAGGGAGTATATATGAACTGGCATCTCACAATAAATGTCATTATGCAACTTTAAATAAAGAAAGGGAGTAGTACTGACAATCAGAGTAACCCACAGGTGAACTGTGGGGGAAGTCATATGCTTGAAGAGCGTTTTTTTTTTTCTGCCATTTTCCCAGCAGCTTCTTCCCCTGCGTGTCTTTTCCATGCAGTGTTGAGGAGTCAGAGGAAGCTGCTGACTTTCCATTAAATCACTCGCCCTCCTGCAGGAGTAAGTGTCAATCAAACACCTCTGCAGCGACTGGTGAGGAGGAAGGAAGAGAAGGAGCTGCAGCACAGAGTCTGCTCTTGGGTTGAATGTAGGACAGGAGTCAGAGAATAACTGAGTCACCCACACAGTAATCAGACATTGATTATTAATGTTCCAGTTCCTGACCAGACAGGATGCTGGGGAGGGGGAGGGGGGAGAGGGGAGTGTCTACAACTTGAGCCGCCCCCTCATACAGCTAATGGGTCTTGTCCTTAGCGATGGATGTCTCCACATCAGTCTCGGGTGAAGCCAGGGGTGGGACCTTGGGAGCAGGAGAGGGCTCCTCCTTAGGGGAGGCGGCGATGCTCGGCTTGGCCTCATCAGGTGTGTGCTCGTTGGGGATGAGTGGAGCTGTGGTTTTCTGTAGGCAAAGGACAGCATGCTGAAAAGATGCAGATGTAGTAAGAGCCACTGATGACAAACTGAAGAAGAGGTTTGACAACAACAAAAACATGTAGAAAACAAGTGTCTCAAGTGTTGAAAATGTGTGTGTCTGGCTGTCTACATCTCAGGTATTTTCAAAGATTAGAGTTACGAATAATGACATGAAAGAAAATGGCAAATCAGACTGATTATCAGACTAATATGTATGAAGTACATTTAATCAAGTGCTGCCTTTCAATACATTTTTGACATACTTGTGCTCAACTTATTTTATAATGTAACTACTTTGCAGATTCAGATTAATAAAATAAAATATAATCAACAATAAATTGAAGTATTATCAGTAAAGATAAGACCTTATTGATTCCTGTGGTGAAATTCAGAGGCTACCAAACAGCAAATAGAGTCATTAAAATGACTCCCATCTTTACCAGCTGCAACATTAAGTAATGTATACACTGACACATCAATAATTATAATCTAATAAAATACTATACATTCTTTTTTATGAGTTCATTAAGTGAGAAACTATATATTTTTTTTTTTTTTTTAGGATTTCATTACTCTGAAGCTCTTAATACTGTCATCCACATGATTGAAAAGCTGTGAAATAAAGTTTACAATGAAGTTACTGAGTTTGGCCACAGAGGAAAGGGTCTGGACTTGCTAAGCTTCAACTTACAAGACTTGGGGTAGAGGCATCTTTGTTACTATGATTTATAATAATAGTTACTGTTATTGTTCTTATGAATAAGTAGGCATGGCACATTGTTTTGTGCCATGCAGCTTTTTATTTGTCAGAGCAAATTGAACAATTATAAATGATTAACACAGCACAGACCACTGAACATAGACATAGTGTAATTGTTTTAGACTTTATGTTAAGTTATATGTCTGTGTGTGCTCTCACCGTGGTTTGTGGCACTGGGTTAGTGCTGGAGGAGGAGGGGGAGGAGGTGGGTGCAGCAGAAGCTGCAGAAGCAGGCGAATCCTCCTGCATCAGTCCTCTTCTGTCCAAGACGCTGAAAGCGAGACAAGGCAATCAGTCACTAACTGCATCCTGCTCGTTACTCACCAGAACAAAGTGTTAGAGAGAAAGTCTAATCTGATACACAGCTCATTGATAACAGTGAAAGAAAGCAAACGACTTCATTTAGATAAGACGACGATAAATAAAAAGAAGATGTCAGATACTGATTCAGAACAGGTGTTTAATACTAAATCAATTAACCAAAAATGTGTGAGGAAATGCAGCATGTTTTCTCCCTCTGCTATGAACAGAGCTGTCTGGTTCAAGACTTCTTAATCCGACAAAATTACCTTGGGTATGTTGGCCCACACAGCACCTCACAGCAGTTTTTGATGATATTCTTGTGGCTGTATGGGTTCTGGACTCTGTTCTTTCCAGACCAGGATCCTTTAATCTGGGCAAAACAAAACGTGCACCCATCAGTGGAGTACCACACCTTCTCAGCCAGCATCACAAACACATCCTGACTATTTTACAACCCCACTCAGTTTTCTTCCAGAAAGATTTTTCCTGTGCTTATACCTTATTCAAAAGCAAAGCTCCATTTTTAGATGTTATTCCCACAGGCATGGCTTTGACCTACTAAAAGGATCTTGTCAGGGATTTAATGATTCCTGGTTTAATGGGAACTCTATGTGCCGACGAGTGCACAACCGCACAACTACAGATTAAAACCACTTTAATAACTCATTGAAAAAAAATCATACATATTTGTACAAAACATCCCCAGAGCAACAAATAAAGCCCTTCACTGTGCTGTTTATATACTCAGTCAAAATATTTGGCAGCTAACAGGAGGCTTTTGAGAGATTTTAACCCATGATCACCAGTTTCCCTCGTTTGTTTCCCTTTAAGTTTCCTATGAAAAACATTCATATGATTTTTACAGTGATTTAAATCAATTATTTCAAACCCCAAATTGCATCAGATGGCTTGTTTAACTTAAAAGAAATGGTTTTATTGTCTAATGACAATAATATGGATAATGTAGAGACCAATTATTCTGTCATTGTTTCTTAAGTGCTAGATTTATTAAATTGGGCCTGTGACTAAAATACAGGCTAGATGATATTTTTATTCACCATGAAAAAGTAGAAGAAAGGAGAGTAGCCTGATTTAAGTGCATGTATAATTGATATGGTGACTCATATTTATTTTCACAGCATGAGTTTGTACAGACTGACCCTGCTGCAAGTCAGAGAACATTTTATTTATTTATTATTTATTTTACGTGCCATCGATGTAGGTCAGTACCGCATGCCTACATGTGTCTGTGTGTGGTAGCGTGTGTGTGTCTGTTGATGTGAGAGAGAGACAGAGACGCATCTGACAGACTATGTCTATGACTCTTGTTCGCCCTTATTCCACCATTTCTCTCCTCCTCCTTACTACCTCTCTCTCTCTCTTCCTCCCTCTCGCTCTCTCTCACCCATCCTCACCCACCCTCACACACCTCCCCCTTCCTCTCTGCCACAGCAGTATTTCTGGCAGCATGCCCAGCCCCTGCAGGTATCGATGCATCTATTATTAGGCCGATCACAGATATTGAAACGGCCGGGCTGACAGCCATTGTTTCAGCTGCTGGAGCAACATTACTCTGTAGGTGCTCATCGCAGAGCTTCATTACTAACAAAATGTAAAAGAAAAAAATGAGGCCAGGCATCCCACAGGAAAGGAGAAGAAGCGACATAAATTATTCATTACAACAAAGTATGAGTGCACTCTCTTGCTTTCAGCCACGTAGAATCTCCCACCATCTCCAACACCACTGCTGCGCTCTGCATCTCGTCAGAGCCTCTGCATTCTGATCTGGGCTAACAACGCCTCCAATAAAGTATACACACTGGTAATGCTAATATACACAACAGAAACATGGATTAATCCACCTGCGTCACCACCACTCATCATCAGATTTACATCTGCCTGATGTGTGCACCTTTGTATGGTGACAATACATCCAAGCAATCAATACTTTTTTTCCCCTCATTTAGTATCAGAAGCTTCTTATAAATGTAGCAGGAACCAGTTTGTCCATTTTGGTGCCTTTTCAGCTCCATTCTATCATTAGTTTTATTAAGAATAGCAGCTATTGGTGCATATTTATAGATGAGTAGACTGTGTTGCTCTGCTAGTGAGGAGAGAGGAGGCCAACTTCTGCTTTTAGCATTCAAAGCATTTACCAGCCCATTTGTCAAATGGCTCAGACTCTAAGCAAAATAAAAATGGTCAATGTGTAATTGGCCACATTTCCCTTGTAAAGAGATTTTTGTGTGATTTTGTAGCTGAACTGGATAAAAATAGGGTGAATTTTTTTTTTTTAAAAATGTGACCTGCTGTATACCTTTGTTTTAGCTATAAATACGTTTTCTATCATCAGACAAGATCTGTGCTTTTTCATAGTCTCCGTTTTCTTTCTATTTAGGTTTGCAAGACTTCCTATATTTGCTTTACTTTAGTGTACAGTGTAACGGTCTTGCTTAACAAGCTCCAGTTTACCACCCTCTGTCCTTCAGTGCTGAACGAGGCAGTGTCGTTGTCAAGGAAACAGCTCTGTGGTCTTACAAATTGTAGTGTTTACGCCGCAGAGATGTATGTTTATCTTTCCAGCCTCGTCAACCCAGGTTGCCTGAAGATTTACAGACACAATCTTAAAAATAAATCCTCATCCTCATTATATGCTGAACTCTGACAGTTACATTAATGTAAATCAAATTTTAAAACAATGTTCATTCTATTCCTAAAAACTAAATTTTCAAATTCTTTCTTGATTTTTATATCTCAGTGATCACTGGGGCTGGATTTTGCTCCATAATCATTTTGATTATATGTTACAAGTATATTGAGTCTTGTAATTGCAATTAAGACTAAAACATTTCCCCGTTGAGTTTAGATAGAAGGGGTAGGTGATGGTCATGGTGAAAACTCCCTTGTTTACACTTTGCCACTGTGTGTGTGGCAGAGTGATCAGATATCAGAAAAGCTATGATTAAATGCTACCAGGAAGCATTACAGAGCTTGTAACCAGATGTCTAAAAAAGGTGTACACAAATATTTCTCTCTTTATAGATAGCTCTTAGCTACCTAGCAACGCTGTTACTGTTGTGGGCTTCATGCATACAAAGATGCATATGTACATGTGTTTAAATAAGAACCACAATTTGATGAAAAGTCAGTCTAAAGTGTTAAGTGTGTAAGTGTGAGTTAAGTGTCTCATTCCTATCCAGAAATTATAACATTATTATCTTATCAAGGAATAAGACTATATGTGCAATGACTGAATTAATTCTGTTAGTTATGTCAGTATGTATCTAAGTTATGGTTTGCTTTCATAAAGACTAGTACAAAACCTAAACAAACTAAATGTAAGGGGCAAGGGTGACTCACAAGATGATTCAGACCCAAGAAAACAGTCTGCACATGTGACAGCACCATTAATCTATAGTTTTGTTTAAAAGAACATGCCATAAGATGCACTTACATCCTCATTGGTGGTCTGGTTGAGAGAGATCAGGTAGGTGTGGAAGCCAGTCAGTCCCACCACAGACCAGAGGGTGAAGAAACACACCAACACCTCCAGCACAGTTAACTCAAGTTAAGAGAACAACAACAGATGTTTTCTGCCTGACACGTGGTCACTGATTAAACAGTGGACAGCAGTGGAAGACAGTTATGCAACATGAGTAAAGCCAGTGACGGTCAATGCTAAAACCAACATCTAATGAGATGTATAAGGTCAAATGCAGTGGGTGCCAATCCTTTTAACTGTGGTGCAAAGAAATATTAGCTGGAATTTATTTAAAATAGATCTGTAAATACTTTAAATCGTTTTACTCTTACTACATCTGTCAAACTTTCTGTTCATGCTAATTAAGCTAGCATTAGCTTCACAGGTTGAGGAAAAATAAAGCATCCAGTCTTTTAATGTTTGAAGTTGACTTTTTTTTTCTTTTTTTTTTTTTAATTGAGTATCTTATAGAATTTATAAAAAAGCTATTAGATATCCACTCGATGTCTACACACAGTATCACACTAGAAAACCGAGCCTAAAGGTACAAATACAAAGCTTAATCAATAGATAAATTAATAATACCTTAGTAAAAAACAAATAAAAACTTAGTGGATGACAATAAAGAAACATTGTTCTTATTCATTTTCAGGGTTAACCGAATAAATCCAAGTCTTCAAAGAAAAATTTAAACTTCACACACTTATTTTCTTCCAACACAACCTTATTTGGCTGTTAGTATACATGATTTCCACATTTTGAAATGTGTGTTTACCACTTCAGTGGAGGAGAATAGGCTTTTAGGATGAAGACTAAGCTGTTTTAGGGATATGTAATGCTAATGTAAACTTCCCCAAATCCAATAAAGAGCACGGCAGAGCTGCTAATGCTGCCTACATTCTGGTATCACTCAGAACTGCCTCCCTAACAACAATAAATGACTTCACAGTGCATAAACTACAAACTCATGAACTAATTATAATTATCTGTGCTCCTTGGCCTTGGATGTAACAGTCAGTTAATACAGTAGCTTCAACACAGCTGGACATGCTAATGACTGCAGTTCACGTCAGAGAGGATAAACTTTTTCCTTACACCTAAAAGGCTAAAAGAACACTATTTCATTATATTAAAATCTAAGCTTGAAGCTGTAATGGCATGGTCATTCTTCAGGTAGGGACTTACTAAGAGGTCTGTTGGTTGAGTTTTTTTCTATTATAGGAATGTGGTAAATGTAGCGGTGCCTAGTTCTGCAGTGTATATACTGTGCTGACAGTTTATTGGGATATGTTCCAGGTGTTTCCTTCAAAGTGTTCAAAAAGCCATTATCCACTGAACCTGTGAACAGACAGAGAGAAGTTAGAAAGAAAAATATAGATATACACTCTTCTTATTCATTTCATTCTTCTGAAAAGGAACACTTCTTACACATTACACAGTATTAAGATAACAAGCCCAGAGCTAATTATCCTGACTAGAAAAACTCCTGTTTCCACATGTCTTTGTCTTGTTGCTGCCTGCATAGAAGAAGGAAGCAGGAAGATGAGAATGAAAGAGGAATTATGTCAAGCTGCCAGTTGCTGTTGCATGTCATGTTATGCTTCAGGAAGAGCCTGGTCTGAAGTAGGTCATAGTTTCAGAGCATGTGCACACATTTACATAAAACACTGGAAGCTACTGGTTTATGTCACAGATACTTCTTCCCGTTCTGTCACATTTTTGCAGCATGAGCCTACTTATCTTACTTGATGCACCTGTTTGTTCTCTCTGTTTGGGAAATGATACTTACGCATGACCACATGGACAATGTCAAAGGTGAAGATATAAATGGTGAGCAGGGAGAGGGACAGGGTAAACAGGTAGAAGTATCTGTAGTTCCTCTTGCCCACACAGTTTCCCACCCATGGACAGTGGTGATCAAAACGGTCTGTGAAAAAAAAAAAGTCTCTGAATAAATGTGTGAAATGTACCTGCAACTTTATTAGGACACAGACACTTTTGGAAATCAAATGAATGCTAAAAATACTCCAATATCAGCTGCAGTCTTATAGTCAAAAACAGCTCTGTGCATCAGCTGCAGTCTAAATATAGTGACTTCCTCTTTGCATCTCCTCTTCCATCATTTAGAGGAGAGCCACATAAAAGCAGGGCAGGGTCAAAGGAACAACAGACTCAAACATCTTGCTTTACACTTTTCTCTGCAGCAGACAGACTGCTGCATGTCCTGAAAAGGAATCAAATAACAACCAAGGTTTCATCTGCAACTATTTTTGTGTTCAAATCTGTCATGAGTTAACTGTATAGTAATTATAGCTGTTTGTAGCTATATTAGCTCAACTAAGGAGACACTAATGGTCCACTGGTCAACCACTTTGGTGACCAGTGAAATACATCAACTACTACTGGATGGATTGCCATGGACTAAATGAATGGTGACCCCCAGGCTTCTATTTCTGGTTTTGAGGTTGACATTTGATGGACTGCTGTGACACCTTCAAACTGTCCTCAAGATGAATTGTAAAAATTTGGTGAACCCTTAATGGGACAATAATACTTTACTTGCTTGATGCCATTTTTGTCTATTTGAATTCCTGAACAAAAATCTGAGTGCAGTGATTCAAAGTCATGGTACCAGACTAACCCAGCAAACTTTTGTTTTATTTCAGTAACCCCCACAGTTATTGTTGGCCAAGAAACAAATATCTGAGTCAGACTTTAACCACTATAAACATTAAGTTGAAAAGCTATGACTGTGTGTGTGTGTGTGTGTGTGTGTGTATGTGTGTGTTTCTCCAGCAGGTGGACACAGATGAACCAGTGTTCACAATGACTGAGCACTTATTCCCTCTCTTAGCCTCCACTGTCTCCTATATCACCTGTGAGTCTATGTTCCTTTCACATTCCTCAATCATCAGCAGCCAAATGACTTGTTATTGTGCAAGGCTGAGATATAGAACAACGACAACCACACATCAAATCACAGCACAACACACTCAGTTCAAACCACCTTCAAAATTCAAAGCGCTTAAAATAGTTTTTGTTTTTTTTTCAGTTTTATAAAACTTCTGCAGCCTGTCTGACTAGTCCGAGATTTATTTATAAAGCTTTGATTTTTTTTTTTTTTTTTTTTTTTTTTTATAATTTCATCACAGTGACAAATGATGCAGGGAGAAAATTAAGGTCAAGGCTTCAATAATAAACATCACTTCAGCCAGCTATTTTTCCCACATACAAAAACACTGCTCACCTTTCTATTCTGGAGAAACTGATATAAACCCATTACAAAAAAAAAAAAAAAGCTTGTGATTAAATGAGAGAATGAGAACTGACGGCAGATTAAAAGTGATTTCTCACCAACACAGTTATCACAGATGCTGCAGTGAGATGCTCGAGGAGGTCGGAAGATCTTGCAGGTGTAGCAGTACTTGAGTTTGACGATCTGGTTGTTGATCTGAACGTTGCGGATTCGTGGTGGCGGCCGCTGCCCTGCGGGGACATTCCCGTTGGCTGCCTCTGTAAATACAAAGAGCGCATTTAACTAAAATATCTAAAATATGTTATCAAATCATAACAACGCTACAAACTACACCCAGAACAAAAACATTTCACACATACCTCTGACACTGTCGAAAAATAAGCATTATAGGATTCACAAAAGCTACTGTTTCGTACTGCACTGAATTGCGTTAGGTTTCACAGGAGCTCACAATAATATGTTTACCTGTTATATATCTCTTAAACAGACAGTGAGGGATGTGAGGTTCAGTGGCAAGAAGAAGAAAAAAAGGAGACATAAATCTTGACAGGTAAACCTTGAGAATGTCAGTAGGTGACAACACAGGCTCGATACAGTATTGATGGATGGTGGATTTATGTGTAATCACTGCTGAGCTGTTAATATTATATATCAGCAGCACTATAGAGCAGCGTGTCCTGCTCTATTCGGGCATCAGCTATCCTTCCAAACACTGAAATGATTGTATGTCACAGTCATATCTTTTCTGTGAGGCAGTCATCTACCAAATGAGATTCTCATACATTCCCTGTTCTTGGCAATTCAGATTTTTCTTATTATGTTGCACTGCAGGAGCTGAGAGGTTAGAGAGGCTGGCTAATGGCCAGAGGGTTGCTGGCTGGAGTCTGTCAGGAGAATAACTGTTTGGGAGAAATCTACCATTAACATGCTGCACTGGGTAGATGTGACTGTGGAGTTATGGGAAATGAGCTAGCATGCTCCTTTGACTTTCTGGGGATACGTTGAGATAAAAAAATGTGGTACTTGTGGAAATTAGATTACCTGGGCTAGAGAAAGTGTTTGGGATGAATAAAGGAAAAATATAACACTGACTAAACTGAATATTTATTGTTTGTATACGGCTGTAAATTGTGTGTCTTTGATATATAACTTAAAAAAAAAAAAATCAATAAAAAAAGCAGATACACAAGCCTCCAAAACAATCCATAATACATCTACAAATATAAAGATTGAGACATTTATTTGATCTGACAGCACAAAATACTCTGCATTATAAATCTAAAGAAGAATGGAGGATTAGTGACTTTAAGGATAAACCAGAGGAAAATGAATTAAGGGAGTGGCATCATTCACAGGGAATGATGCCACTCCCTCGGGAAGCAGAGCTCGGTCTGCTACTGGCATTAGATATTCCAAGAGGATGCTTCTCCTCGTATTAGTATTCCCCCTCGGGACTAGTTGCTAACAGGCTGAGGGACAGAGCAGCGAGGTTGCAGGGGTTTCATCAATATACCTGCTTTAAGCTTCAACAATACCTGCTTCCTCTGTTAGCACACCCCAGCTCATGACAGAAGACACACTTTAAAAATTACACTGCAGTGCATATCCCTATATGCAAAGATGTGTTGGGCAGAAAAATTGACGGAAAACCCGTCAGTGAAGGATTTGGGTTTGAGAAGCTACATGTCAAACAATGTGAATGTGAAGACTTCTTGTTTTTTTGTTGGTTTGTTTTTTGTTTGCATGTGTAAACAGGACCTAAAAACTCCTGAGGTTAAGAGGCTGGATATACTTTGAGGTGATTTAAAGGAATAGTTACACATTTTCTGAAATACACAAATTTGCTTTTTTGATGCTCTCAGATCTACATCTCATAAATAATTAACAGGTTGGGCTGCTTTGTTTACTCCATACCAAAAATTTAAAGGCAACTTCCCAAAAACCTCTGATGGTTGCAGCTGGTCCAAAAGTGATACATATGAATTAAATATATTCACAACTTGATTGAAATAGATTGAGATGGACTAAAACATACATTACTAATGCAAACTTAAGGATTTAATACAGCATTAATACATTAGTGTTAGTTGTTTAGTGTATCCTGTGTACTATATGTTCTATAAGCCTTTTTGGGAGTGACAGCAAGTCCCAATTCTGCATTTTGAACTCTGTTGGGGAAAAATTAGTTAAGAGGGGGAAGAAGATTAATTTTCTTTAACAAATAAACATGATAAAACAATTTATCAATTAGTTGTTTAACAGCAAGTGAGTAATTGTTTAGGTCATTTATCTTAAACATTCTCTCATTCTTTGCAGCTTCTGAGTGATAATAAAAAGCAAAAAGAGTCAGAGAAGTCAAATAAAATGTACAAAATTTAACATGCTACATTTTTGCACCATGTGTTTTTGTGCATACTGAAGACTGCCACACTTGAGACACATTGTAATCCAGTTTATCTGCCAATACAAATCTCTGTTCTTAATGCCGTCAAACCGCTGTCTATTTCCTCACATATTTAGCATATTAAAGCCCCTCACTCCTCTGCAATGATGTAGCCACCCTCAACTTATTTTATTTGTATCTTTATGTAATTGTAACTCAGAAATCGTTGGGTTTTTACCTTGGGAACCTTTGATGAGCATGATGGCAAGATATTCGGTGAATGAAAATAGTTCAAACATTTATCGATAACAAAATAATAGTCATTGAAGCTCTATTCACATAAATGATTTCCAAAGAGAGTTCCTCATATAAACTTCAGTACAGGGTCATCAAGGTCACACAGCTAGTTATACCACAGAGCTATTGTCATCAAGCGAGCAGCAGAGTGAGTCACAATTATGAAAAAAGAAGAGCTAACTACCAGTTAACCCAGTCTCAGAGGAACGAGTGCCTCAGCCTTGCTTTTACAATCCTATGACCAGAGGCCCGGTCTCCACCCATGTCTCTTGTGTGGAGTGAGAGAGAATACAAGTGATGGCTGAAGGACACCATGAATCTTTAACAGAAACATTGAGTGAACA
Organism: Rachycentron canadum; assembly: GCA_038496675.1. NCBI lineage: Eukaryota > Metazoa > Chordata > Actinopteri > Carangiformes > Rachycentridae > Rachycentron > Rachycentron canadum. Next base: position 2,412,945 of record CM076655.1, read on the forward strand.
CTGAACAGCCACACAGAGAGGCAGGGGGCTGAAGAACAAGGGTGGGCTGGTGCAGAAATATGAGAATGGCTGATCATCCACACATAAAAAAAGCCCCGGGAGCAGACATGAAAAACACAGAAATCCACCGCTGAAAAACAACAAGATTCTTATTTTTGTTTGCAAAGGCTTTCCTGTCATTAGTACACAGTGTAAAGTTTGTTTTGTATAATATGACACACAGAGTCCTTGTAGTGAATGTGTGTTACATTGAGCTCTACAACCCCATGAGCACACCCAACCTTCAGCAACACAAAGCATAACGAACATGAATAAACCAACAGGACTGGGGCCGCCTGCTCACTGCTTAACTAGCCTATACACTGAAGTAAATACTCACTTCACTTGAGCTACTTCCACCTCACCTGCTTTACATATCTCTGGATTTCATTGTATACTGATAAAGAGATGTACACAACAACCTACATGATGATGTAATAGCAAATGAGCTGCAATAACCATTTGTTCTGATATTGACTTAACATTTGAATGGATGCAGATAAGGGATTCCTGCCTGGCCTCATGGCATTATCAACTCTGACTGTGAATAATAGCTACGTGCACTTCAAGGACAGGTACTAGATTGTCACATTAGACCACACGCTACTTCAAACCTGCATAAATCTGCACTGAATCTGAGTATGATTACTGAAAGTTTCATTAAGTGGCTTTACTCTTTTCCACTGTTAGCAATAAATTGAATTGTGGGCAGATTCGTCATCACAGACCCCTTACGAATGTTATTAACAAACATTCTTCAGATTCACACACCCATTATTCCAAAGTCCAGTCAAAATCTGAGGGATACAACATATTTAATACAACACTTTTATAATTTTAGACAATGTCCTATTTGATATGTTGTAATGTTGGATCCATAAGTGATGTCACTGTGGATTTTCACAATCTTTCACAAATACACTTAAACCCACAATAACTTAACTAAAATTATTATTTATAAATTACTAATAATTTTTTGGGCCACTTCACATCAATGAAAACTAATTCTGAACAGAAAATCAACAAATTATCACTTAAGTGTTGTGGTAAACATGTTAGAAAACATGTTTGCTAACAATTTACAATTCCAGAAGTTACTAAAATTTTCATTTGTGGGAGTCGTGATTTGGACCACGTGAGAAAAATAAGTACCATAATGACTCTTCTTTTAGCTCTGCTTTTGGTCTCCATTGGCTAAATGCTCCACGGCATTAAATAGCTAGTTTTTGACTAAGTCTGGTTCTCAGCAGGGAGTGCACACTGATCTTTAGAGAGTTTTTTAGGTTTTTGTTGTTGAAAGCAGCTACCAGTTGATACTACAAGAGCAGTGACACTGATTTGAAGCCAAATTTTAATGGGGAGAAACAAGAGTTTGAGGGTCCAGTGGAAACATTTTCTGTAAACCACTCCTGTAACTCACCAATTTCCATCTCAATAAATGTGGCTTCCTCTGGGAGGGCCCGTGGCAGCACCCCAGGGTCACTGAAGCTGGTCCTCAGCAACATGGCCATGACAAAGAGGAAGAGCAGGACAGCAAAAACTGGGATGGTGGGAGAAAGATGCACAGCCAGGTACGGACATCTGTGGAAGAACAAAGGATTATAAATTAAGGTGAAGTAGAAAAGTTCAGTTGGTGAATGGTTAAGGTTTATCTCAGGACAGTGAGGAAAGGAACTGCTTTTCTTCATTTAGGGGTAAGCTATGAAGCCACAGCCTTAACAGCAGTAACACTGTTTGGCTTTATCACAGTGCAGAGTAATTTCATTAGCGCCAGAACAGATAGTTGATTAATCAACTATAAATCAATTGCCTGTTTAGACATCACCAGAAAATTAAGCAATTACTTTAATAACTGATTCATCTTTTAAGTAGATTTTTAGGTGGAGTTTGGACTGTTGGTTGATGTCTCTCTCAAAACATTAATAATTGGCAGATCAGTTGATGGTAAATGATTGATGCCGTAAGTGTGTGGTGGGGATTGTCACTTGAAAAGAGCTTAATTGATGAACACAGTTAACATTGGTGTTGCTTGCCACCCCTCGAGACAGCTGTAAGTAAAGGAGTAAAGGACGAAGACTGATGTTGAACTTGCAATGTTTTTTCTAGACTGTTAAGTAAACAGCCCATAATGCAAACACCAGCTATGGAGCAAAAGCAAAACTTACAAATAGGTCCTTTAACAGAAATGGGAGCGCTCTCTTGAAAGAGCAGAGAGGACATGAGACGACAACACTATACATATTCTGAACTGGTGTTCTGAGCATAAGGTCATGAACTGTGAGAGCTGCCCTTTCTCTGGACCGACCAGAAGTCATGGCCATGAATAAACAACACCATGCCATACTCCCCTCACCTTCTGGAAGAGTGGAGAAACATTAGCATAACTCAGTTTGCCAGGCCATTGAGATTAGAGCCAGCAGGGTCCTCCAGAAAGGCCTGCTGCTCATTGCGATAACAGATGTGAGCTGCAGAGCAAAAGCGCTGCGACAGAACAGAGCACAGCAGCAGAGGAGTCTTCAGTATGCAGTTATTAATAGTTAAACTGTGCAGCTTCATCTCCCTCCCATGTGGCCAGGATCATATATTCATATTGCAACAGTAATGTTACACTCCAGGATTGCACAGTATTGTGCCATATCCTGTACAACACTAACTTTTGTAGCACATGTCATGCATATAGCTGCCCACACCCTCTGCTTCATCATAAGGAAGATTTGGACAATTGACACTCTGTAGATGTACGCGAGTCAGATTTACACATTATTCCCTTTTTGCTTAAGTGAATTTTCCATATAAACAGAGATGCAATGATTAAATGACTTGAGGATTGACAAAACCTAAATCTGTAACTATTTTGATAATCATTTTTCAAGCAAAAATCACCTTTGTGGGGTCCAGCCTTTGAAATGTGAGAATCTATATTTATATTTATTATCATAAATATACTAACCTCTATAGTTGGTTTATCACAAACATTTAAAGTATTTCCTGGTTTTAGCTTCTACTGTTCACATTATTTCAGTGTCTCTGCATTTTGAACTTTCATTTGATAGCCGTCTAGTAGATGTATTTTGCCTTGTTTGGATGGCATTTCCCCCATTCGCACCACACACACACAGCTGAAAGGTAGTTTAAAGGGGATGTGGCTGAGCAAACAATTTCCAGTCAGCAAAATATGGGAGAGAACAAAGTCCACCTGTTATGTCAGAGTAAAACATGCAGATGAAACAGGTACATCAGCATACCTGCAGACTGAAGAAACAACAGCGCACTCACATACACACACACACCTGCTGGACTGGTCTGAGCAGTTTCCCTGCAGTGTCTTTTTTCACACTAATGGAAACAAGGAGCAGAGATCAAATCAATAGACATTTCCACTGGAGCAGGCCTGTGAAGTATGTTTGTCCCATTCTTTAGTGCAGAGACAGCAGAGGGCAGCCAGTGGATTCAGACTGAGGGGAGGGAGTCTTTCGATGAGGTGTAATTCCCGTAATGATGACTGATAGGTATTCGAGGCACACTCTATCATCGCTTCCCATCAAGCCCCCACGTCCTTCCTGGATGTGACCATTTCCTGTGCTATTGAGGAGCAGGGTGGTGCTGGCACAGTGACGCTGTGTGTTCATCAGTCACCACAGAAAAACTGGACTTAATCTGGCCCCATGTCCATGAGGGGGAAATGTTTTCATCAGCGAGATGATCAATCAGACCGCCAAGCGACACTCACATGTCTCTAATACACTCCTGGTCTTTGCTTCTCAACTTTCTGTCTCCCTGTTTGTGGCTCACAAAAGGCTATAAATTCCAGTGGTGGAAATTAATAAGATTTTGAGCATTTACTGCACTGAGACACACAGTAACCACTCTAGAGTCTGTTGGCACTCTAGGGGACCCCTCCAATCAGCGTCCATCACATTATGTAATAAATAATCTGACCATAAAAAAAAATGTCTGAAATTTAAATTTTTTTTTATTCCAAAAACAATTATTTTCATAATTTAAGAGAAAGAATAAGAAAGACCTTGTAATATTCAAAGTAAAGATATAAGAAACAATAGATAAATAACTTCAACATTGGCCTATTTTAAATAACATGCATTATAAAGCCTGTGCTCATCAACACATAAAGGGAGGTTTCCTACTGAGCAGGGTTGGCAATACAATGAATCTCTTACCAGATTTAGCAACTTTTTATAACCCTTTAAACTACTTTTCTTCATAAAAGTAGCTGCTGACACATCTAATGACTTTTTGGACAGACATTAATTCCTCTCATTCTCAGTGAAGAAGTGCCTCAGTGGGTGAGACAGAGCAGCACGTTCAGTCGACTTATCACAGATCCCCTCATTTGAAGCTTTGCTGCTTTTATCCAAAGCAAAGTACGGAAAATCACTAAAGCCCTGTTGTTTTTATTCTAAAAGATTTAACTTTACTATCTTTGGTTTAATTTTGTTGAGTAAACACTGGTGAATTTCTTCCAGTGCTCTGTTCATTATACCTCAGTTACACAGTCTGAGCTACAGCCTCTATAAAACATTTTGTTAAATGTTAGAGTTAGATGCACATTATCTTTAGATCACATTAGAGAAATCTTGTTTGTATGTGCAGCTTTGCTGAAAACAGTTGGCAACACTGCTTCCTTGACGTTCTTGCAAAGCATCCAGGGAATGACATGGACCCACTTTAGGGAGGTTTCCAACTGAGATGCCACTGAAAATCACCCATTGGCTGTTTAAGATGGAGCTGTGTTTGTTAGCCCTCTCGGGCCCTCTAACAGCCTGGGGCCCCAAGCCTTTGCTTGCCTTGCCTGTTCACAGGCTGCATCTTGGAGGCAGTTGTACTTCACTTGTGTTTTAACTTTATATTACTTCATAGTTGGGGGAAATATTCTTATATGCAGGCATTTTTACTTTATAGTAAAGTATTACTGCTTCTACTTAAATAACCAACACAATGTTAAAACTGACACTGACAAGTTGGACCTGAGGCAATGCATCAACACACATATAGTGAAGAAATTGGAACAAAGTTTAATAATAGAAATATCTATATTATCCTTTCAGCATTTTTATTCGAAATGTTTACTGTAACCTTGTGTAGACCATGAATTCAAAAGCACATCACAAAATATATTTTTCTATTATAATTCCCCTCTGAGTAATGCAAATTGTTTCTGCCATATGCTATACTTGTTTACATAATGGGCCCTTATGCAACTTATTAATAAACTTATTCATAAAATCATTAAAGAGTGGACATTAGGCCCAGAGTTCATTGAATACAGAGAGGAGATAAACAAGATAAAGTGGCTTTAAAAACCCGCAATCAGCTGGTTAGAAGGGCCCAAAAGTCATATTAAACATATAAGACACAGTATTACAGACTGCTTCTTCTGTGTTTTAAGTATGGCATTCACTTTTCTGTGTGTGTGTATCTGTGTGTGTGTGTGTGTGTGTGTGTGTGTGTGTGTGTGTGTGTGTGTGTGTGTGTGTGTGTGTGTGTGTGTGTGTTAGCATTAGATGCATTAGGGTGTGTCTACCACAGACTTGGATCCAAGGATTTCCCCTCTTAACTCAGGATAATATGAGCTCAAAGATGAGAAGCCTCCAAAGTCAGGACATCACTGAATTAAAATCACTCCAACTTCTCAGCAATAAAGCCACTGAACCCAGGATTAATATGTCACTGTGCCATTCCTTGGTGACTCATGACATTTTACCTTTGTTGAGCATTTCAGGCCCTTCCTTTATTAATACTTAACTCTTGTAAGCCGTTGCAGACCTGCATGAATCATGCTGAAAATGAATTATGTACTCGCTGTGCAGGCAGATCCATAGTGAGCCTCAGTAACAGCCGTCTGTCATACAAACATCTGTAGACTGCAACTCTGCCCATTTCTAGGGCACTGCTGAAAAAAAAAAATAACAAAAGCTGATAAACTGCCCTATCTCTTTTTCTGAACAGAAAAGTCACTCCATTACCAAACTTGGTAAATATTCAAATTGGAGGGCAATAACACACAATCCATCTGCAGCAGAAATCTACACATTTTGCCATCTTTCATAGACAAAATAAATAACTAGCAAACTTTAAAAATTCCTTAAAGACACAGCTGGTGGAAATATATTCTGTCTGTTACACAATAAAAGTTGAGATTGTGCTAAAGATTTTTGTGTTTGAATTTTTCTGAATGCAGGAAGCTGGAACTGGCAAATATTTCTGCTCTAGTTGTAAAATACAAAAATTTTAATGTTATTTTGTACAATAATATAAAATATTGGAAAGGAAAATCTATATATGCAATTATACAAGATAAAAAATGTTAATTTATTTTGTTTTGGTTCACTGTTTACAAATTTGGCTACTTCAGGATGCTATCTGCAGTTTTAACAATTATTTTTATTTATATGTTTAAAAGAGTCTTTGAGGTATCTGGAAAAAAAAAACTTTAGCTAGGATCTTTTTTCTTTTCTAAAAATCAAATGCTTAGCACTATGACTTGAATGTAATTGTGATAAATGAGAGACATTAAGCAGGGCTGCCTCAGACCTCTCATTGGACTACAGAGATCTGGCCAGAAACATGTCCTTCAAACCTCTTTGACATGTGTTGAGTTTGAAAGAGGTTACACTAAAGCTTCAGTTAGTACAATCTGCTGTCCGGTTTAAATCAGTCTCCTTGTTATGCAACATTTAAATACCACATGAGAGAGATGAAACATCAGAGTCGGGGTCATGGAGCTTTTCCTAGAATTAAAGTTGGGATTACAGATGTTGCATCATAGAATATTCACTAAGTGAAATAAGGAGTAATGGGGAATCTTATGATTTATTTCATCAACATGAAAAACAATGCTGGTAAATCAACAGTAGATTGAAGAGGCATCTATCTGTATACATTTCTTCTGTGAGGGCATCTACATACCACCGAAAAGATAACAACAAAGTGAGGAGACAAATAAAATTTCCCTCCCTGTGTGCAACAGCATGTTAGCAAAAAAAAGAAAAAAAAAAAAAAAAAAATCCTCCCCAGAAAAGCAGCACTCTGCCAGGGAAGCTTCCAGACAACAAAGCCTGTATATCACTGTTACTGTAAATGGAGCATGTACTCTGAATAGGGCATAAATCATGTTATTGCTCATTTAGCCTGGGCCAGGTTCTGCTTTTTGATTGGCTCGCAGGGAGACAGGGTGGGGTTAGAGATGCTGAGAGGGCTCAGTGTTCGGTTACAAGATCTCCTCTGACTGCAGCCGGTCAGCAGGCTCAGCCCTGTATCTTTACTGCTCCGGACCGACTGAGGGCCACCATCATATGCATGTATATAGAGAGAGCACAGTAACAAAGACTGAAAGGATCATTACATGCACATATGTCTCTACGGCCTCGTAGCTCAGCGTCCTGGGGTGGGCAGACAGATGACACACTGTCCTTGTGTTCCAGTTTCTTGTTCCTTCATCCAAGCTCTATAGGCAGCTATCCACATGCACATATGCATGCATGTGCACACACACCACACACACATTGACACAAATGCACAAATGGGAACCAAACCACTGAACATCCAACTGTGAGGAAGCCTCTCATGGAAATATACACATCAGGCAATTAACCTCCAAAACATCACGTTTCAGAGCTGATAATATCATACAAGTGTAAAGTCGCATTAAAAAAGGGGTAGAGACATATAGTAACACTGATTCTGCCTGTAAAGGAAAAAACAGTGAATAATTTGTTTACTTGTTCCTAATGAGTCTTTCCATTTGTGTATTCAGTTGCTCGTTTCCGCAATTTAGCCCAAATTAAAGAGAGGCTTCCCTGTACAGGGAGCCGAAGGCTGGTGATAAAAGTGAGATGTCTGCTCTGCTGGTGTTGGATATGCGCCAGCCCACGCCAGGACACAGCCCTCTCTGTTCTCCCATCAACGCCACAGAGTAGCTCATAGCACAATCTCAAACCCACGTGAGTAATGAATCCAAAAAACAAGGAAGCTAAACACTACAAAGACAATCGAACCAGAATCATGAACCACAGCTTAATGCACAAGAATCAGCCTCTGCTTAAAATTAGATCGTAATGATGCAGTGTCATGGATCTTTTGTTTGTGCAGTAGATTATGGTACAGATCACAATCAATATCAGGCCTTTTACAAACAGAATTTTTGATCAATTATGGCAACAATACTATAAATCATATCAACAGCTGTAACAATTAGTAAATTTATTAATTGGCAGAAAATTAATCTGCTACTTTTTTATGACTCATTAAATATTTCACTTATCTTTAGTACAATAAGTGAAACAATGTTTGACATCTAATATCTACAAATTAGCAGTGAAGTAAATTTCACAGGTATTTGGTATAAACCCAACTATTGGACAGTTTTTGATCTGTTAATGATGCTAGATGAAAAGTCGGAGTGATTACTGTTAATCCTGACTGGGACATGGATGTGTGTAACAAATTTTATGGTAATCCATCCAACACTTAGCTAAAAATCCAAAAACATCAACCTCCTGGTGGCACCTGAGGAAAAGTCCAAGTCCACAATGTCTGAACTGAATTCCAAAGCAGTTAATGTCTTTTCATAGTAATTCCTGGACCACAGAGCCACATTTACTGCTTTTACTTTTCAAATGTGCTGCAGGTCACACGATAAACTGAATATCTTTGGGTTTAAGACCATTGCTCAGACATAACAAGCAACTTAAATGATGCTCAAATGGCAGAAATTTTTCACCATTTTCTGACATTTTATATAAAAAACAACAATGAATCAGATATAAAAATAATTGAAATGCAGCCCTGACACTTGCTCAAGATATTCATCAAAGCTCATACCAAGAAAGACTGGACTTATTGTCTTCATGCTTCTATTAGACATAGTTGTAAATGGGAAGCTAGTGAATGTATTAAACCTCTTAGTCTTTGCAGAAGGCTATGAATCCATCAGAGGTTTAAATCAGATATGTATCCACATGCTGTGTAATGGTGAGTTTGAAAATGACCCCCATGTTATCTAGGCCCAATCTCCACGTTAATATCAATCACCCCACGAAAGATAATTATGTTCCGCTGTAATATGAACATAGCATGATAACAACCCTCCAGCCATTAGTCACCGCAATGCCTCCTCTGGGCTGTGGACATTCAGTGTGAGCAGTTTCATCTGAGCTCTGTGCTGGACAACAGCTCCTTCTGTCCAGGCTCAAAGAAAAGCAAGAAGCCATTAAAGTGCAGAGCAGATAGAGATGGGAAGGGCCTGGCACCAGTGAAAGCAGCTACTTCTCTGCTATGCTCTAAATCCATTTGGCCTGATAGCTGCATACACGCCCACAAACGAGAGGTTACTGTGTTACAGTGCAAGATTTGTGCTAAATCATCGTGCCCAGTTTGTCAATTAAAAACTGTAAAGAAAGGGGAGAATAAAAAGGACAAAGACATAAAGCTCCGCTTTATGATGATTATTCATGGTCATGTTCTTCATTTTGAAAACAATCCTCTACACAGCCTTAACTGACAGGATTTGGGTTTACGTGCTGCATCTAAGCCAGTCGACAGTGTTTGCAGTTCTAATGAGTCCAGTGGGTTGTGTGAGTAGTGGACTGAGACAGATCTGCTGAGACAACAGAAATGCAGCTTTCCTTTCTCAAACCAGAAGCAAGGCTGGACAGCTAGGATGATTAAATATTAAATACCTTTGTATGTAGTCAATCACAGACCTTTTCTCTCTCAGGAACTAGATTTGAGCAACAAAACATGGAACCACAATGTGTCTGGTAAATAATCCAAACGGATATTCCTGGCTGTTAGAAATGAAGGCCAAAGGAGGTTACAGATGTAGAGAAGAAAACTCTGATCCAAAAAATTACAAGACCTACAAGAGATATTTTAAGCATACATTATTATATCGGCCACATATTATAAATGGGTCAATGTGAGAATGACATTACAAATTACTCAACTATTTTGATGATCAGTTTTCATTTAAGATAGTTTTCATTGAAGGATAACAAATCACTTTAGGTTCAAGCTTCTCAAATTGGAAGATTATATAATTTTATGTCATATATAATAGTTCCCTGAATATATCTGGGCTTTGGATTGTTTTTTGGTTAACAAGCAATTGCAATACATTATCTGGACTTTGGATTTTCCACTGCTTTAATTGGGAAGATGATTAATCCACAAAATAATCAGCATCAGTTGATAATGAAAATAATCAGAAGTGGCAGCCCTAAACTAAAGATGGTGGAGCTGCAACAGTTATTTTCACTATTTGTCAGGTGATGTCTGGCCTATAAAACATCATAAAATGGTGAAAAACGCCCATCAAGAGATGTCAGAGCCTAAGGTGACATTTACAAATGTTTTGCCTCATCTGTCCAACAAAGATATTTATTTATAATAACAGAAGAAAACATTCGCAGTTTGACATTTGCTTTCTTTAAAACTTAAATGTTGATCAAAATAGCCTCCGATTGATTCCCTCGATCATCTAGGCCTAATTGATTAATCGACCGATCGTTGCAGCTCTTAAAGTTGATTATTGCAGGATAAGGTTTCTTTACATACCACAAGCTGGAAATATCTGAGTGCTGGGAGGAGCCACACGCGCCCAGAAGTGACTTATGGACAGTTTGTGGAGTAAATCATAATTTTTGATATAGTCTGATCTATGGCTCGTAAAGAGTCAGACAGAGGGGATGACTTACTCGAAGGCGAAGAAGAGGGAGCAGGTCCCGATGATGAGGAACAGGGTCAGGTAGAAGACTCCTTTCTGCCGGGCCATCATCACCCGTCCGTCGCAGCAGAAAGTGTTTTTACCCGGGAGCTTCTCCCATTTTCGCACCTTTCGTGTGATCATCACCGCCGACATGGTATCCTCTGTTCAGTCCTCAGTCCTCCGGTAGATGTCAGGTGTTACAATGTAAAACGATCCAGACAATGAGCAGATGGGGCTGAGGGGGACCTTGCCCTCATATATTCTTATAATACTGTTCAGTCAGTGTTGCATTCAGTCCACTGGCGAAAAACAAACGACATACTCAGAAATATCAAATCTTTCTGCACAGGGCAAAAGCTGCGAAGCATTTTTTTCTTTTCGATAAAAGTGTCGCAATCACATCATCAATGTTTTCCAATCCATGTTATTTCCTTTTCCCCATCTTTACTGCAGCATGTCATTCCCACTGAGCGGCTCCCACGTTGCTCTCACAAACAACCTTCAGTCCCTTCACCGTCCTCTCACAACTGGAAATTATAAGAAATTCATCCAAACGCTTGCGGCAGATGTTTCCCAGCAGAAGCTAGAAAATCCAGCCGCGGATGTTGCGCTGGGGGAGCGGACCTTGACCGGTTGACATTCATATCATCTCGATAAATGATTAAAAAAAAATAAAAAATCTCACGGGCCGAGCTGCTCCGCGCTCACACACATTAGACCCTGGCCATGCTGCTGGTCATGGACATTAAGCTTTCATTTAAAAACAAGAAATAATCGCAGCCTGTGTGGACGCAAACGTAAGGCTGTTGGTTGTGCTTTTTCCCCCGCAGGATGCCAGTTCTCTGTTTTAGTCAATGGCAGCAGGAAACACGCCTAGATTGAAATGTCTAATCTTAAAGGGGCAGGACAGGTAAAAGAAAAAGGAACAAAGGACACTGAGAAAGGTCTTATTTAGATCGCATTGATATGCTAAATCTCCTGCATGACTTATTACCCCCAGGAGAGGACTATGGAGAGGAGTATTAGTGAAGTTAATTGATAACAGACACCAGATGCATTAATCCCCCAAGAGTTTCTGCATATGAAGGAGTTTCAGAGAGCAGAGGTGAATAATACACACACACTTCATTATATGCACAATATTTTATTTGTCTTTCATGCATGAATTTCATGAATTTAGTTTTATTCTATTTCTATTATTTCTATTTGTTTGTCTTTGCATAATTACATCCAGTGCTCTATTAAACCTGCTCTTTCTTTGGGGTATCAGTGCATTTTTTGTTTGTTTGTTTGTTTTGTTTTTTTGTTTTATGTAATGTATGTATGTCTTTGCAAGTAAAAATAATAATAATAATAATAATAATAATTACGAGTGCATAAAACAAATAACAGGAAAAACTTAATTAAATGGAGAAACATAATGAATGCAGATGCTGTATGGTACAATAAAGCAGTTAACATACAATCATGCTGTGTGATATGTATAAAAATGCTCAGCAGGCCCAGTTGTTGATGATTTTGTATCAGGCTGGCAAGAGGAGAAGAAGGTTCATTGTTAGGGCATAGATGGCAGGAGCCACAACACTGCTCTGCCGGCTGGTGTTTCAATAGGAATAGTGATGAAATTGACATCTGCATTTAAATGGAAAAACAACAGTAAATGCATCTTGGATATTTTAGCAAAGCTCAGTGATGCTTGAGCATTCATGATAAATGTGGCAGCAGCTCCTCCTCAGGTGAGTGTCGATGCAGGGCGTGATCAGCCTTTGTCAGCAAGAGCAAGAACGGTCTTTGACAATTGCATAGAGAGGGATATTATAGTTGGTTCGCAGCATCATTACAAAGATGAATGCGCATTTGAGAGATCAATGGCGCAAAAATCATAAGGTCTACAGAGATGTGGAAAAACATGTAATGATGACATGTTCAGATGAGTTATCCTTCACCATAATCTTCACAAGTGGGTGTGGTGTACACAAAGAGAACAGTGATGGTTTGGGTTTAATTGATGTTAACAGTGGTCAGGGAAGTTCATAAATATTTCTGAGATGAGTTAATTGTTTGAGAGAAGGTTGTAATTAACAATCTTGTATTAACAGATGTCTCTTCTTTCACAATAAACCTCTGGTGTTTTTGTGTCTTATTTACGAGACCCAAGTCCATCTTTTAGAAACACTGCAATCACTAAAAAAAATTTCAAATCTTCTTGGTTTTGCTGTTGTGACTGTAAAGTCTGCAGGAGCTTATAATTGAAAGTCTATGTGGTTACATGTTCATGGATGATGATAATAGTTTACACTGGTCATATACATAATAGCTCCTACTAAGACTTTTTAAGTACTTGCATAAAAGGTTTTGTTTTCATTGTTCAATATCGGCTCAGCTCAGACATACAACTGTTATAGCCTCCTTGTAGCTTCACAAAGGAGTGAAGATGGCATTTTATCAGGTGAACAGGGGAGAAATGGACCATAAACAAATAAGCCAAACATCCCTCGCTCTCTGTCTGCCTTTAAGTTATAAACCCAATGCAGAGAAGCTACTGTAGGTCCTCATCAGACAGGAGCCATGCTGTTTTATATCTACTCCAGAGCAGATCATTATTAATACATGACATGTCAGATGTTGTTTTGACCAACCTGTCATCTTGGGTTCAAATATACTTACAGACAGCTAGAAGTCTGAATTCTAGTGCCACTTTTTATCACATAAGAAGATATCAGAGAGGAAGAGGAAGATTAATGTTACAGCAAGCAGGAAGCTTAAGGAGGCTTAACTGATCTAATGTTTCTAAAAGCAGACAGACAACTGTATCCACAGAAAAGAGGAATGACAAACAAATGACTTGATATATGGAATAGATACCAATACCACCCCTTCCATACTAACACATACTCTAAAAGGACAACATTTCATGTCAAGTTATGTCAAAAATACATCCAGTATCTAGGACATATCAAGAAGTCTACTATCAAGTCTACTATCAGAGCTCTGTATCAATCTAAAACCACCAAAAATTCAAAAATGAAAGGAAATCTCACTTATAAAGTGATAGTATTTTATCTACAGTTCACTGTAGCTGCAAATAATAATCACACTGAACTGAATATTTTAGTTCAACTGCATTTTCTACTGCTCTAAATCTGAAACCGTTCATACACAAAAAATAATTTACTCTGGGGCTGTAAGTGAGACTTACCCTGCTGATGTAACCAGAGGTATTTTTTGATTAAGACCGGGCGCACATTTTTAACACAAAGCCTGCATTAAAAAATTTATAGATTTTAAAGACGAGAAAAGATGCAGCATGGGAGATGCTTTTCTGAACTCCCCAACTCAACATAGTAATTTTTGTTTTTGTTTTTTTTTTTTTTTTTTTTTTTTTTAAGCAAAATTAAAACCTGTGGTGCCTCTTACCACAGAATATCTTTTATTGGAGCTACATAATAAACTCATGAGACAGTTACTCGCCTCCTTGAGTTTTGTCTCCATCTATCGACATCAGTCAGAAACGTGGCCCAAACCGCCACTGATTTATGTTTTTCTTCTAATTCAGCAAAAGGGGTCAGTGTTAAAGAAAGACACAAAACAGACACCGACATCACCTTTCCATTAAAGACTGCTCGTATCTTGCATATTTGATACAATAAAAACACACAAATGTTTGTCTTACCAATAAAGTTTTGTGTTTTCAAATGTGCCTCCTCTAAAATAATCCGACTGGAAACATGCTCCGTGTTGTTGTGCAGCAGCCAACGGCTACGGGCAGCTATTAACACGTATTATTAACACTCCTGGTCGGTCAAACATAAACACAGCGGGATTGTTTGTTTGTTTGTAAATGGACGGTGTACCTTGCCTTCGCGTGTCGCAATGTCACGCACAACAATTCAGGTAATCCGCCATTTAGCGAGTGAATTAGCTCTAAAGCTAAATTAGCCGCTAGTCAACATGCGAACCGAGACCATTGTTCGAGTGAAGTGTTAAAAGGTGTTTTCTGCGGCTGTTTGGAGCAATTATGATTAAATTAAAATATATATATGGTTTCACAGGAGATGTCTTCAGTCCAGTGGAGTACTTGACCTGACTTTGTGTCTCCTGAAAGACTCAGATGGGACAGTCCTCTTGCCCATTTTACCTTCCTGTCTGTCACAACTTGATCCGCACTCTCTCAGGAGCAGGGGAGCTGCAGACAGCGCCTGTGAAATAGTTTGGAGTCAGGTATAATAAAGCAGAGTTAAATATTATTAGCAACAGACCGTGCTACACTGCATCTTTTAAAGCTATCTTGTGTCTCCTGTTTTCACCACAGACTCCTCTGCAGTCAAAGAAACAGAAAGGAAAGACAGGTGGAAGTAAACTTGAGAAAACCCTCCAGGCCCTGACGGAGTCTCATGGTGAGAGGTGGACTGAAGAGCTGAGGAGGGACCTCCCTCGCAGCTTCCAGAGGCATGGAGACTTGGTCCTGCTGGGAGATGGCTGTTTTTCCTTGCCCCTGTGGAAGAAAATGGGTACTGTCCTCAAACATTGCCACGCTTTTCTTGAGTACTGTTCTCCTGAGCTCTCTGCTTTCGCCTGTACACCTGCTTATTCATGCAATCATCTAATCAGCCAATCACATAACAGCCTTGTGTGCATAAAATAATGCAGACAGTGCTTCAGTTTATGTTCACATGTTCACACTCAAGATTTATAAGAATAAATGTGACGTCAGTGACTTTGACAGGCGTGCTGGTTTGAGTATTTCTGAGAAACGGTGATCTCATATGTTTCCAAGGTCTTGGAATTGATGCCACAAAGAACTGAGTCTGTTCTGAGAGCAAATGGAGTATGGTGTTCACGAAAAGGTGCTTACTGAGTGCTGCTATGCAAAAATATTAATTAGAAAAATTATTCATTGTTTTTGTTTTTTTGAACTTGTTTAGAGCGACAGCTATGGAGCACAGTGGCGAAAGGGTTGGGGGCTGAGCGTTTGGCAAGGATGAGTCGAATATCAAGGGATGGATTTAGGTCTCCTGTGGTCACGATGCTGTTAGGAGAGCACAGCTGGGTCAAACATGTGGACAATGGTATTAGGTAAGTCTCAGTATTAATCAGTTTTCTTCTTATTGAATACACTTGGGTACATGGTAACTAAATTTGGCATGACAAATCTTGTCTGAAACTTATCTTCTTGACCTTTGTTTCAGGTATGAGTTTGATGTTATCAAATGTATGTTCTCAGTTGGAAACATAACAGAGAAGCTCAGAGTAGCTGGATTTGACTGCAGAGGGGAGACTGTTGTGGATTTATATGCAGGTGGGAAATTTTTTGTTTTTATCAAAATAAACTATATATATATATATATATATATATATATACACACATTTGTACTTAAACATTTCATTAGTGGGAACAATAAAACCACACATGAATAGTATCATAAAAATCAGCATGGTGGCTTTGTAACAAATAGTTTTTCATAGGTCGAGAAACAGAAGCTCAAATACATGAAATAATCATAAGTCCTAGACTGAGGATATTTTCAATCTTGAATTTGGTCTTTAGTTCAGGTTTAGGTTTAATCCCTGTTCATCGTGTTGCTTTATTATGTGTGGTTATACAATATCATTTGAATTATGACATGAATGTTGTGGTGTAACTGTCACAACTCATTTTAGGTATAGGATACTTCACTCTCCCATATCTGGTCCATGCGGGAGCCAGTCATGTTCACGCCTGCGAGTGGAACCCAGATGCTGTTGAAGCTTTACAGAAAAATCTTGAGGCAAACAGGGTGTCTGACCGCTGCACGATTCACAAAGGAGACAACCGACAAGTAATTTGTTTTTCTATGCACACTACTTGTTCTCCTTCTGCTACATGTATTGTTTACACACACAAACATTAACTCTGTCTCCCAGCAACTGATAACTTAGATGAAGGTGTTGACTTATGCTCTCTAGTGGTTGAGATGGGTACCAGAGAGGAATTTCTCAACCACAAATCTAAAGCTGATAACGCTGGAATTTCTATGATATATTATAAAGAGCTCTGAATCCTACTGTTACAAAAGTTTAGTTTTAACAGGAATTACACAATTGCACAAGAGAATCAGACACATTTGAAAAGCTCACTGTAGATGTATTGTTACAACACAATAATAATTAGATATTTTGACACAGCATTGTTGAAAATTTAGATAAATCTTATTTTCATTCCTCCTGTCCTTGTGATTATCGTAACATTGATTCGGACCATGACAGCCAATCCCGACATGTTCCAGTTACATTTCAACCTGTAATTGTAGTATGTAAATATTTTAAAGTAAATTCTAGTATAATCACAAGCATGTTTCTGGCAGGTTAAAATGTATCGTTCTATTCTTGAAACATTCATTTAAGCATTAATCATTTTATCAAAGTACAAGTTTCTCTGTTTAAAATCTCATCTTTTAATCAGCACTTTTCAGAATATCATTATATATGTGCAACAAGTTTTATAAAAAAAATTAACTGTATTGAAAAGCTTATTTTTAATTTATTTTTCCAGCTCCAGTTGTGTGACATTGCTGATCGGATCAATCTGGGTCTCATACCAAGCTCCGAGGACGGCTGGCCTGTCGCTTGTCGACTGCTGAAGAGAACGACTGGTGGCATTTTGCACATTCACCAGAACGTTACCTCACCATTTACAAACACTGCAGCCATTCCAACTATCAATGATGCCACCCAGAGGGTTTCTGGGAAAAAAGCTGACAGGGAGATGTGGCAGGCCTGGGCTGATGACACAGCAAATCGCATCATTTTACTTTTAAGGGACATCACTGGTGCAACGTGGAAAACAAACATCCAGCACGTAGAGCATGTTAAGTCATATGCACCTCATGTCCACCATGTTGTGCTGGACTTGGATTGTAGACCATCCTGAGCTGAAGAGGTGAACACAGACCGGACACTATGGCTAAACATTTTAAATGTAACAAAGTGGAGAAGAAATAAACACAAGACCAGCTGATTTCTATGATTATTTCATTTGTCAGTTTGTGAAATCAACTGTTGTAATTATTCTAGATACCTTTTATTTATCCAGGGCAGGGTTAGGATTTTCTTTGTTTGTTTGTTTGTTTTTAAATGCATGAATGTGAGAGGAAGGTCAATGTGGAAACAGCCAAGCTGAAGCTCAACCACATAATTATCTGTTAGCCACTAGAAGATAACAAATGTACAGCTACAGCTCACTTTTGACATGAGTTTCACTTCTGAGCTTTAGACAGGTCACAAATTAGAGGAAAACCCTGAACAAATGAGTACACATTTTCATATAGAAGGGGGTCACTGAGTGGTTTTATGACTATGGAAATTATGGGAATCATATGATATGGCTTTTGCAGTCATCAGATCTAAACCCATTTGAGCAGCAATGACAGATTTTGGACCCAAATAAGGAGTTATCTTCTGGTTGAGTGGTGTTCATCCTCCCCACAGTAATCTATGCCGAGGAGCACTGGCTTGTGGTGGATCAACACGGTACTAATCCAGTTAATGCTGTTTTTCCTTTGCCACCCATCAGTATCTCAGGTAGCAAGAAGTGAAATCACAAAATAGGTCTTTGCATTACATACCAAAAATCCAGATTTTTTTTTTTTTTTTAAACCGATTAAACAGACACGATTTGATAATTTCTTGGTGAGTTTCTTCCTAAGTACAGCATCTATCATATGAAATATAAATTCAGCAGGAATATCCTGGGCCGCCTCAAAGCTGAGACCTCAGCCTGCACAGCTCCACAGATGTCATCCTGGGTTTTTAGATAGAAGAAACTTGTTCAAAATGGAAATTACAACTGACTCGGAGAAACTTTAAAACGGTTTTTAGAGACCTAGTTATCATTTGTTTGACAATATGTTGTCCTGCCACATCTTTGCTTATGTCCTGACAACAAATAGTAGTGTATGATAGGAAACTATAGTCCTGCCAAGTGTAGCAGAGCTTTGCACTTAATCTGCAATGATAAATCAAAGTGCAGTTCAAGTACAATACTTCCCTTTGAGATGTAGTATAAAGTAATATACATTGGACGTATCTTAATATTGTAATCAAGTACTTAAGAAAATGTATTTACTTTCCAATGACCACTGTAGGACCCCATTTTCCAAACAGCAATAAACTGCTCACTGTATTTGTTGTTTTACTTCTAGGCAAGAAAAAAAAAAAATCTCTGTTTCATTGGGTCAGTTTTTTCCACATTCAGCCCTTCAGAGGCAAACAGAGGCAGAGGAAATGCACCTGTCATGGAAAATGTGGAGAGGCGCTCCTGCCTGTCCGCTGCAAACTTTCCTTATCTTCCGGTACTCCGGGAGTTTTCTAGCACTCAAGTCAACTGATCTGGAGACAGGAGGCGGAGCGGGGGAAAGGCACACGGGTCCTAGCTGTTGATGAGAGTGAGTACACGGCAATAATGTTATCTTAAACGCGCCGTGAGGCTCGTCTGCCGCTTTTTCACCTTTCCTTCTGTTGTGCTTTCTGTCAGGAATATCTCGCTGCCGTGGCGACGCCAACGGTGTAGCGGGAGCTCGGTCGACTTTTAACGGCAGGTGCGTGTCATTCTCTGTCAATTAACTGCAGCGAAATCACCGAGTCGTCTTATTGAATATTTTAGGCTTCACGGACGGATAAAAAGCGGACTGTTTTCAGCGGACACCGCGAAGTGGATGTGGAGTGTAACGTTGGCATTAACTTAACTGTTTTAGCTCGTAACGTAACGTAACGTCAACGTCCGAACGTTAAAGACGTTAGTAGCTTAATGTGCGAGATCGTTAATGGTTTAAATCGGGTTTTTGTATCGTGTTTGTTAAATTCATGCTGCTAATTTCTTGTAAAGTAACTAAATCGACTTCCTAAATCAAAATCTTTTTTATTATTATTTATTTATTTATTTATTTTACAGTCGAATAGAATAGACTTTAATTTTAAACTTAGCGTTAAGTTTTAACGTTCAACCCACAGCTGTTGGCGCTTCAGGGACTTTAAGTTTAGAAATCCGACTTTTCAACATCGCAGACTGGTTTTCCTGTAAAGTCTCCAGCTACTTGTCTCGTTGCCTATGAGTTAATGTCTTAAGGTCGTCGTAAAGGTCCGTGTGTGTGTGTGAGCATCGTATTCAGTCAGAGTTGGAGTTGGTCTGCTCATCAGTCAACACAGTGACAGGAACATAACTTCATACATGTGGAGACAAACGGAGGAGCCCGGTCTTTCACAAACTCATTTATGTCTGCAGGCCGTCTGAAAGACTGTATTTGCGTATAGTAAAACTATTACTATTATTATTACTTTTAATTTTTTTATTTGTTTTACAACCCAGTGTAGTTCTGTAATGTTTTGAATGATTAGCACTCAAGATTGTCAACCTGTGTCATCTGTCTTGTATTTTAGGTTCCTATCATTTTAATACTATAGCTACATTGGCAAAATGACTAAGACTTGTATCTGAGTTTGTGCTGATTTAAAAAGGACACCATGCATGTGGAGCAAAGGGTGACACAAACAGAGAAATTAATGCATGTGAAATCAGCAAAAACTGAGAAAAATTAACCTGGACCGCAACGGATTAATGTCATTTGCAGGTTAAACAAGTTTACATGCTTGTCTCCACTGTGCTACTCACTCATCATCTTCTATGTGGTGTTTGTAAGAGTTGTTCAAGTCAGTGCAGTATCTGTGAATCAGCTGATGCAGACGCCTGCGCCATTTCCTTGACAGGTTCCCTGACAAGTTGCCTAGCAGGTATTATCAAACTCCTGCTGAACAGGCATTCAAACAATGAGGAAAAAAGGTCTCAGGTTCTCCATGTAATTTTGAATTACCGTTTTCCCCCAATGAGCTACTTAACATGCAGTTTTGCCTCTAACTTAACCTCCTTTAAGTCTGTTTAAATAATAAATGCAGCATAAACTTAGATGGGAACATGGTTAGGCTACTGCACTCCACCCTTCTCTCTGTATCCTTAGAGGGTGGGAACCCTTGGTGATAGCCAAGTTCATGTTGTTTCTGCCCGTCCCACTCAAAACAACCTTTCACCTCTGCGTTGGCTCTCTGTGGGATTTTTAAATCCTCTGGCATCCTGGTTCCTATTAGTCTTTTTTGGAAGGCTGGCTTCAGCCAAAAGCTTATTCTAAAGTTTTAGACTGGTTCCTGTCCCCTTGAAAAATGGTCAGTGCCTGCTGGCTTAATCTAGGTTCCTATGCGTCATCATTTTGACAGTTCATCTTTTGACAAAAGGGTTGTCAATAAAAGGAGGAACAAAGTTGCTGTATTTCATCTGCAATGAGATTTAGACTGTCAAATCAGGCAGTATGTTCTTTGTTTGCCTGCTCATTAATAAACCACCTCCAGCAGCAGGCAGGGGCGTCACTCCACAGAGGCCAACTGGAAGAGAGAAATGCCACTCAGTCGTCTACCAGTTATTTGATTAGGACCAAACAGCTCTCTCAACCTGTCCATGTCTTCATCACTGCAGGACATTAAGCCACAAAGTTTCTCTTTTTTTACTGTAGAAATCTGCCTACATTGCTTTACGGAGAAAAATAGGCTCTCCAGTAGTAACAGTCATGAGTGCTCACCTCTATATAGACTTTTTCTGATGTTAAAACTCAAAGTACAGGTTTTGTCTGTATGTATTCATATTTTTTTTTTTTTGCTGTAATAATAACACAGTATAGAGTTTATTAGCTTTTCATTCAATTCCTGTTGTTCTGTTGTGTTTCTCTTCTCAATGCAACAGTAGTTGGACTAAGTCAGTTAACCTGCAGCAAGGGTTTTAGGTTGAAGGCACAATGCCCCAGGCCGCTGACATGATCAACCTTGGCTTCCTGTCTGAGTCTGAGCGGGAGCTGGTCCTGGAGGTACTGCGACGGGACGAGGAGCTGAGGCAGGCTGAGGAGCACCGTGTGCGGTGAGATGAGAATATTTCCTGTTAATTGTATCAAATAGTTAACTTACTTGCTTTCCTTCTCTCTACTTGTGAATTGTAAACATGTCAAAATATGTTTCAAGATATTGCTAATTAAACATCACTGGCACATTGCTTGGTTGCAAAGAAGACTTTTTTTTATTTTAAAATCTCAAATATGGATATATGTATCAGCAGCACAAATATCCAGTATCAGTACCACGACAGCTGTTTTGTTGGTGTAGGTAGTTAATACTTGTTGGTGTCACTATAGGATTTAATAGGTATTTGTTCCTGGAATGATTGGATGTTGAACCTCAATCATTTTTAGGTACTAACCAAATAGTGTCTGTAGAGTCTAGTATCAAAAACTCTCATTTGCTGCATTTTTTAGTTTATTTTTTAATCAAGTTAAATATTTGTATAGCTACCTTTGTTTAATACTGTTGCTTTGAGAAGAGATTGGAACGTCTATATTTTATCTAATGAAAATTAAATTAATATTGCTGAAACTAAGCTGTAGAAAAAAGTATTGTTTTGCTATCGATAATGAAAGTGAGCAATCTTGCTGGCACCAGCATTTTCAAACAGTACCCAGTCCAGCTACTGGATGCCAAAGACAAATTTACACAAGAGGCCACAACAAATGTGTCTTATCTTAATATACACATTTTTGTGCTGCAGTGGTCAATATCTTAATTTAGGCCTGGGCTATAATTCAGTATTGTGGTTTATCAGAGGAATGGCACAGTAATAATATGAAATTGTGTTTTAGTTTTGTCGGCAACTTCGATTGGGTATGGCATCCAAATATGATTGATCAGTAATAAGCGCTCCAAAGTGTGGTAAAAAAATTAGGACTAGCACTAGTGACACAAGGCAGGTTTGGTCCATCAATTCATGCAGTTGGCACCAGCTGCCTGCAGGGCTGTCGTTTACTGATTGGTTTTTTCCCCACTGTTCTCAGTTGATCATGGCATGATAAAATCATTGAGAAGTACCTATGACTTATATGGAAAACCCAAAACACAATGTATGATGTCATTTATGTCATGTTTATACTGCAGGAAGTTGAAGACAGAGTTGCTTGATGTGAAAAGGAAAGGGGCCAAACGTGGCAGTGGAAGATACAGTCAGCATAGTTGTGGCAGATGCCTGGAGCCTTTGAGCCGACTGACTGTTTTCTGCAGCCAGTGTAAGATGTGCAATCACCATGTGTGCCGCAACTGCCGCACAGTCCTTCCCAATGGATCCTGGCTGTGCAGTGTGTGTGCCAAGGAATCGTAAGATACCCTTTTGTTAATGTTGTCCCTTAAAGATTCCCTGTCCCACCCCTTTTTCTTTTTTTTTTTTACCTCTACTGATGCCATGGAGCTGTTTTTCTATGAATACACCCCCATTTTGTTTATCGTATGACATGCACAGTGGTTGGTTTCACTGTGGAGTTGCACTATTCCAAACATCAATGTGAACAACGTGGAATTTAAATTAATCACTAATCATGTTAAAGTTACTGCATCACACATTTGTACAAAATTGTTTCAAATTTAAAGCCCTTGAGCCTTTTAGTCGACAGAAGTCCTTTATTTCTTAGCACATCTTTTATAGCTTTAGTGCTATAAGCTTTGATGATGGCATCTCTCTCCCCCACCCACTCTGCTCATTATGTCAATTTTTTAGTTACTGCTCGGTCTCTTTTATTAATATGTTTAATGCAAGTAGTTTATTTGTTGTTATTGAGGCAATAAATTACCTCTTCTTTGTTTATCAGAATGAATTTCAGCTAATATTTAATGTGAATCAGACTGAGATGTTCCCATTCAAAGCAAATTTTCCCAAAAAACTAATAAGTATGTACTTGAAAGCAGATATAAGGTCAGTATTTTGAGCCTGATCAACAAAAGTTGATTCAACTCTTTAATGACTTTGGAGGATTTGATATCTGGTGCTGTGGAACAATATCATTTTTAGGTGTTTATTATTTTGTCCACCCAATTTTTCCTTGTAATAATATTGTAAGGTGTAATGTATTCTTCTCTGCAAAGTGTATATAATGTGAAAGGAGAAACATTCTAACATATAGTATATTTGTTTCCTTGTTCCTTGTTGCATCTTGTGTTAGGACAAATGGATATAGAAATAAGCAATGTCAGTATACACAGTGTGCACATGTTGGAAAATACTGAGGAGCTCTAAGCATGTTGGGTAACCATTAACTAATATGGCATATAACTGCTAAATGACTATAAGTTCTGTTCAGTTTAGACCTTCAAAACGTGTTTGTTCTGGATTCCAGGGATCTAAAGAAAATGACAGGTGACTGGTTCTACAATCAAAGGGTCAATCGTTTCTCCACAAAGCCTGGATATGACCTAGTGAGGGTCTCCCTGAAAAAGAGGCCACTGTGTGAGTACAGGAAGAGGAAGTGGATATCAACAGTTCAACTAGGAATGTAAACAGCCACCAGCCAGACCCAAATGAAATGCCCACAGTTACAGGAATGTTGTTTAATTTCAACAATGGAAGGAGAGATGTGTTAAAAGATGCAATAGCGTGATAGTGTTTTGTTTAACTGGTGTGGAAGAGTGACTTTGTTCTGTGTTATAGTGAAGAAGCGTGAGACAGCAGGAGAAATATTGTTAAAAAGTACTGAAATGAACCCAGATCCTCCCACTCCTATGCCACGGCAAAGGCAGAAAAATCAGACAGATAAGAAAGGGTTTGTTTAGTTTCTTCACATCACTTTTGTCAATTTTAGAAATGTTAACATATGGATTTCTGAAACACAGATGTCTCGCCTTTTTTCCCATTTTCACTGTCAGTTCCTCAAGTGAGATTTCAGGATCACTTGCTTCGAGGGAATCATTTGAATCAAAGGAGGACATTTGGTCAAGGCCAACTCGCAGTGACACAGAGTCTGCCGAAAATGCTAGTTTAAGTAGCAATAAAACTGAGTCTGAGTCTCACCATGTGAGCCCTGAGCAACCAAGGTAAACTCACAGTTATTCTACAAACACTACACACATTAACTTCAAGTAACATTTGCAGCAGGTAGTGCAATGTTTATCCCTCCTCCCACACTATGGAAAATGTCCAGGCTGAGGCTGACACAGTCAGGGCTTGGTCACACCAGTTTTAAATGGAGAAAGTTGATAAATACCATTCACATTGTACATTGTCTTGTCTTGTCATTGTCATTCACAATGACAATCGAGGTCAAGGTCTCAAACTTGCAGTAACATTAGCAACCTGAGGGTTGAGATGGTGGGATGGGATGAAGACTAGACACCTACACGTATGAATTTGAGTAAAAAGTTGTGTGTTATAACTGCATTTAATTTGAATTTACACTGTCAACCAGGAGAGAAACCCGCTCAGTTCATTCCAGCCCATCAGGCTCCAGTGTTTCCAGTCTCACCGTCCCAGTCAAAGATGATATTGTCATCACAGACGGTGCCAACCCAGAAGCTAACAATGTAAGATGTGTTTAGGTGAATGGTCTGAAATTATTTGATCTTTTTCTACTTTGACTATATCTCCCCTTTTCTGTCATCACAGGCCACCGAAGTAAAACCCGTCAGTCCAAGCCCAGAGTTGGATGTTGAAAGAATCTTCAAGAAGAGCATCAGGCGCACCCCAAAGCCTCCTGGTTAGCATCTTATATTACCATGTGCAATTTAGTTTTTTTTTTTTAGCTCCAGAATCAAATGAAAAGCAACATGTGCATGTGTGTGTTTAATTGCTGGTCTTAATGCTCAGAGTATGTATCGACAATGGACCTGCGTGTTGGACATGACAAACCAGAGGCCTCAATGGGAAACAGGAGTCACTCTGTACCAGGCTTAGATGTACAGGTAAGTAGTTTCCTGACCAACTTTTGATTTTGATTGGTGGTGCATTTACTGATTTTGTGATTTGTTGAACATCAAATGGATGAAGCTAGAAACACTAACACCTGCCCTTCACAGTTGGTGTTTCAGACATTTTATCATTGTCCTTCTACTTAACTCCATTAGATTTGGCTAGTTAAGGAAACTTAAGTCAAAGACACATTCTTATACAGCATTATATAAAACACTAGGTTTCTTTAACTCTATTCTAGATTACCCAATTTCTGTTAACTAATGTGTTGTGGTTATTATTTTACTTATGTGGTTTTAATTTTCCTAAATAACATGATCAGGGGAACTCTAATTCTGCCAAAATGCCACTATGTGTGTATGATCAGCTATCTAAATGTCTATTGTGGTAACGCAGGAAGATGAAGAGGAAGAGGAAGATATTGACAGCTTGGTTAGCTTTCATAAAAGGACAATGGCATCAAGCTCCTCCAGCCTGCATAGCTCAAAGGTAAAGTATTGACATTTCTCACAGCTTGCATTAGTCCTCTGAAGGCTCTTTGAAAAGCAGCTCATTATGTCTCTCAGAACGGAACTGACGCTAGATAATCTGAGCGAGCATCTATAACCTCAGGATATCCTCCAGCAAATTAGGAAGTGTGAAATTGATGTGTAAAGTCTACCAAAATAATTCTATAGTTACCAAAGCCTCAGGCAAAGCAAAGGCGTCGCCAGCAGATATTGACAGAAAATCCTGATATTGACAGAAAATCCTGATCTCTGCTAATTTCTGTGTTTGTCCCTGGCACTTTTAGAACATAACTGTTCAAATATTATCGTAATGTCAGTATTTGGTATTAATGAACCTATAAACTCAGGTGTATGTATGTTTCGACAGAGCACACTGGGCAGTCTGATGAGTATTTACAGTGAAGCAGGAGACTTTGACAGTGTGGAGGTGAGCGGAGACCTTGTCTTCTCAATGAGCTATGACGAACCCACCCAGAGCCTCCAGGTCTTCATCAAGGAGTGCCACGGGCTGGCCTACGGTGATGTCTCACGGCATCTTTCCAACCCGTAAATATTACGAATTCACTTGTTCTGGGGTTAGCTTTAATGTAAAGCTCAAATAGGCAAAACACATAACTAAAAGCTCATTCTGCTTCAAACATAAAAATGTGGAATCACATAGAACAGCAGAAACAACACATTTTTCTACTGCGCACACCCCTCAGTGATGTTAACACAGCTTTGATCAGTGTAGATAAGAGGTTGCTGTGTTTACATAGTCACGATAATCTCATCCCAGAGGTGATTATTTTAGCTTCACAGGAAATTGAATGTCAACATATATATTTTTTTTAACGCCATTTAGTCAGGAAATACAGCAAAAACCCAGTAGCCATGTCCTAGACAAACACTGAGTGACATCCTTTTCTATTTTTGTCTTTCAGTTATGTCAAATGTTACCTACTCCCTGACAAATCTCGCCAGAGCAAAAGGAAAACCACCACGAAGAGAAACACCATCAACCCTGTCTACAATGAAACTCTGAAGGTGATGATTTAAAACTGGCTCCTCTCAAACTGTACTGCAGCTGTTGACCTTATCCTGTTGATTTAATGACACTCCCTGATTAGTGACCTTGCGCCATGCCTGCTGCAAATACTGACCACACCTACAGAGACCTTAAGATTGATATTGACATTGCAGATTACAATACCTGTTGTCAAATATTGATTTTGGTCCTGACAAACAAAACTGCTGAAACAAACATTAGTTGGGTGAATCCATTTTTAACAAATTACAACACTACAATTTTGGATTTGCTCTTTATAGCTATGGAATAAGGTAATTTTTCTGAGGATTTTGCAGACAATTTCCAATAAACTCTGAATTAATCTTCCTCTTTATTATCTTATAATCTTCTTCATTAATCTTTGTTCCATATTTTATTTAAAGCTCCTTCATTATGTAAGCATGAAAACTATATCAGACCTCTCCATCATCAGTATCATCAGTACTGAGACAGGCCTTTGATCCATCAAGTCTCCTCCTCATCTTCCACTTCCAGTATTCTGTCAGCCGCTCTCAGCTGTACACCCGATCCATGTTGATATCAGTCTGGCATCATGGTCGCCTCAGCCGCAACGCCTTCCTTGGAGAGGTGGAGATAGCTCTGGACTGCAGAGACCTTGACTCCCCATATGAGGACCGTGTGGTTCTCATGGCAAAGGTAGATCGAAGGAACAGAATCTGTTTTTCTCTCCCAGGTGCCCAGGGGAATTGTGCATTGTGTCTTTCTTTGAGGTCGGACAAATGTGTTAAATACATTTCCTTCATAATAAAATGTTTACAAAGATGATTTTTCTTAGATTTTCATAATTTGCTTTGTTTACATCAATGCTTTTATTATATTTGTTATGCATATAAAAAAAAATAATGTAAACAATTCAATGAAAAGGCCTTAAAGGTGTCCTGTGGAGTTTTGTTGTAAACTGAGTTATGTCTTCTTTTAAACAGGCAGCCTCTTCAGTGCCAGCTTCAGTTTTTTCTCAGTACAAAGGGGAGTTGGTGATTTCCTTAAAGTACGTCACACCTAAAAAGCCAACAATTGAGAAACGTAAAGGTAAGACTACAATAAGTAAACCGCAGTTAGCTCTGGCTGTGATAGGCTTGATACACTTTGCCTCAAATTTCTGAGAATCAGTCTTCTCATCAGGTAAAAAGGTGGTGGCTGAAGAAGGGGGAGAACTGCATGTTCTGATTAAAGAGGCAAGGAATTTGATGGCTATGAAAACAGGAGGCACGTCGGATAGCTTTGTAAAAGGGTTAGTATTAATCTGTCTCATATTAAACCTACACTGTGTTTTCATACAAGCATTTGTCTATTTAAACGAACTTGATGTTTGTTGTTCTGCAGATACTTGTTTCCAACTAAGGCAAAGACCTCAAAGAGGAAGACTCCAGTTGTGAAGAAGAACCTGAACCCCCACTATGACCACACATTTGTGTACAAGGATGTGTCTCTGGAGCAGCTGAGGGTAATGTGTCTGGAGCTGACTGTGTGGGACAGGGAGGCCATGCTGAGCAATGAATTCCTAGGAGGAGTCCGCCTCAGCTCTGGAAAAGGTAAAAAAAAAAAAAAAGTGACAGAGTTCAATAAATTTAGAGATTTTCCTTTTTCATCTCTTATTTTATAGATCAGAACTAGTTTTGTTAAAATTCTCGTTTTTTTTGTAGTTTCTTTGTGTGCTACCAGAGACAATTGCTATTCTGGGCGATATTGCAATACATTTTGCCCTAGCAGATTAGAAATGAGTATTATATTGTAAATAGAATATTCCACCTTTTATAAATAGCACCAAAGATGTAAGTGGTGCAGCCTTTTTCCTTTGAACTATTTTCTCCTGTATTTTTTTTTTTTTTTTTTAATCTCAGGGAGTTGGTCCTTTCTCTCTCTCTCTCTCTCTTTCTCTCTCTCTCTCTCTCTCTTTCTTTCTCTCACTCTCTGTTTCACTTTGATTAGTCAGCACTTGTTGTTGTTATGGTTGAATTCTACATCTTTAGTTTGATATCACAATTGCAACTTTTTGTAGTAAATAATTTTACATTAAGGATGGGTTTATAATTTTTCAGTAGTCACTTGTATAGTGTCCATATAAACATTTAAACATGTTTTTCTTGGCCATGAAAATATCTTTTTCTAACGACTTTTTTAGTGAAGGTGATGGGGACAAAATTCTCCTTTAATGTGAAAATTAATCAGAAGCTCATATTAGGTTTAAGCAGAGTTTGTCAAACACAGTGGATATTTTCTTAAGTTACAGCCTAAAAAAGAGTAGAGTCCCTAAAAAAAAAAAGTGAAACACAGATTGGTAGATATCCACTTGTGAATAATTCAGAATTCACCTGATTTATCAAAGGATTTATTGAAAATGGACTTGAAAAACTGTGAACCTGTCCTCAGTTGTACAGTGTTCAGATTGTGGTTTTGGCATCGGGGAAGGAACCTTTTTAACTTTTATGTGGCCGATTTGACTCTTAACTTTGGAATCAAGGTGAATTTAATTTATCTTCATGAAAAGAGAAAGTAATAATATAGTTTTCCTTCTCTTTTTTTAAAAAAATAGTTTAACTGCCAAAGCATAATAGCCTTTATGAGGAAGTCATGCTTAATTTTTTTTTTTACTGCTGAAGTGCCCACAAGGCTTCCATGCCTTTTTCCCCAGTGTGGCAATTAAGAGTGTTAAAGGAATTTGCTGTCATTAGTAATAACAGACTCTGCACTAATTTTGCATTCACAGTATAATCTTCACCCCTGCAGGCACAGTTAAAATAGGCAAGGAGGAAGTGGAAATGGACTCCGTAGGAGAGGAGGTCAGTCTTTGGGAGAAGATGATGCTGTACCCTGACTCATGGGCAGAGGGCACTCTTCCACTGCGTTCCACTATGGGGAAGGCGAAGGGCAAATAAGGACAGCTGCACAGGCCTAGACCTTCAGAAAAAATAGACTGAAGTGGGGAGAAGCTGTGGCCTCTAAGAAAACGAGATTGTGAATTCATTTTATTTTGCAAGCTTATCAGCCCAGAAGCTTGTGTACTGAAGTGAGCAGACTCACAGCTGATCGGCTGTAAGCAGGCTCACAGTTTCCTGGCTTCTCTGATTTTTTTTTTTTTTTTTTTTTTTTTTTCCCTAACCCAGTCTAGATAAAATAACCACCTACTTTCATATGGGGTTAGGGTTGAGGCTTTCGTCATTTTCATCAAAACTAGGTTGGAGAAATGATGGCGCACCCTGCTAAACGCTTAACATCTGCTCACACTTGCCTTCCTGTATTGGAGCACACATACCCCATGTCACCCCCTCCCCATAGACTAGTGACTGGTGCTGAAAATGTGCCAAAGCATGCAACACTAAACTCTTTATTTTAAAAGCACTGACACTGTCATTTTACGTTTTTAAAATCAAGGCTGCATATATTATTGCAATTTAAAATAATGGCAAGCACAGAATCACACTGACACATTAGCAAACCATTCATTATAAGCCGTTATTATACAGAATTTCTGGTGTTGCGTCCAACAAATTCTTAGGTTGATTTACACCATTGTATTTTACATTAATGCTATCATGAAAAATGTATATTTATATAAATTGAATAAAAATCTTTATTTGAAATGATTAAATTTGTATATTTTCAGATATAAATGTAGATTTGTAACTTTTAACTCCTGTGTGGTCAGACTCATGTTTATCCCAGGTTCTGCTCACTCAATAAAAATTGACCAAAACCCAAAACATGCTTGATTTTCTCAGCTCTATGATACACTTCAATACCAACTAAATGGTCTGTCCACTCAACTTCTCCTCAGTAGTCTTATGTAGCTGTGGTTGTTATTTTGGTTGTTTAGTTCTCACGAAATATCAGGTTACGATCAGACTTTCTTTGGATAATTGATTTATTTTCTGATGCCGTCTTCCGAAGCCTTGCCTGCTCTGTTTTCTGTATCAGTGACGGTCTCTATCCTCAGTGCTATCACTTCAGTGTTGTATAATAATCACATTTGAGCAGGAGGAACTGCCTTCTTGTCCTCTTTTCCCTCCTCATGTTCCTCTGGACCTGGCTTCCTAGTTGTTTGTCCTTCCCCATCTTGTGATGGTAATACTGATGAGTTTATCACTGTGGCAACCAGAGGGGTTTTATTACATTAGTCACAGAAGTCTCTGTGGAGCTCAAGCCTCTCTCGTTCCTCTTCATCCAGCAGGAAGCTGTCGATGTAGGAGAACAGCTCATCTGACGCCATCGGGATAATGAAGCGCTCTCGGTCCAGTCCGAGCTTGTCCAGCAGCACCATGCTGAAGTAGGATCTAGAAATTCTGAATGCTTGTCTGCAAAGAAAAATGATGCAGCATTTAAAGGGACATCTCATATTTCAATATTAAAGCAGTTATAACCAGAATTTTTTTATTTAAGTGTTCAGCTCTACGCCTAAGTGTTTTTCAGCTCATTGTTTATGTTTTCCAGTCAACAACGTGACTGTTTTGATTTGCTCTCACTGTGGTTTTCAGCCACAGCTGTGTTCAGCTCAAAAAATATCTGATAAAGCCACTGTACACTTTTATTGCTTAGGTCAAGCTGGTAGAGCTCAAAACAAAACCAGAGTGAGAGTGAATATTGGACTAAAATTCACCAGGTGGCAAGAAAAAAAACACCAAATAGATAATTGCAAAATGTGAACAACTGTTCACCATATCATATCAGCATGAAAGGTGATGATATATTAGTATCACGCTGGAACACTGTCCCCTGACGGCCAAAAAAACATCAGGTTTAAAGCATAAAGCATTTTTATTCATTTAATTTTTGGCCACTAGATGACAGCGGAGCAAGCTGTACACACAATCACCTCCCTGTGACGTTGATACAATGACATTAAACCAAATAGTTTACTACACACCCACGACCTATACATCCAACACAACCCAATTCACTTGGAGTGATGTTGTTTCACCTGAGGAGAGGATGCTGTGTGGTGCAGGTCCTGTCTGTTTTGTTGACAGATCTACACTCTTCTGGAATATTGTTGTAGTTTTACTATCTGTGAGGGAGTCTGATTTGAAGATTGAAGGTATTATATGTACAAATTGTAAAGTCCCAATTGTTACAATTCCAAAAACTGACTTTACTCCAACGTTGAGTCTGTATTTTAGCCCTTTGCTTTCCACCAAGTATCCAGCTGCTAAATGCTCAGTTTTCACCAGCTTGTCATTTGATCCACTGGTAATGTATTGATTCAGATTCACAGAGCTTTAATCTGGCTGCTGCTGCTTTCCAGGACCTTCTTTTTAATGCTTTCTGCTTTTATTGACAGAAATATCCTTATGACAATAAGGCCCAAAGGATGTTGAAGTTCACATGCACACGTGTCTCATCTACTTGAGAGATCTGATCTCTGCCTGCTTTTCCTCGAGTGCTTTGTACCACACTCAAAGAATGTGCCTCATGCTGCACTCACTCACCCAGCTGTGGGATTTGTGATTTTCCGGGCTGGAAAAAGTGAGCAGTGCCCCTTACTCAAACTGCAAAGTCAGTGGAAAGAAATCTATACCTTTGCCTCTTGTAAGATGAATCAGCACCGACAAGATTGTGTCTATGTGTGGTGCAAAATTATGGATTCTCCCTCATTGGTTCCCTGGAGATTAAAGCCAGATGTTTTCTGTTGATGCTATCAAGATCCCATTATTGCTACCCTGGAATAATTATGATGCTATTTTTAACATGAATACTCTTTCAAGAGGATTTTTTTCCTTTTAACATCAGACTAACTCCATTTTTATTAGGAGGCTCCTGACATTTATATAGAGTGAGGAGAAACAACCTGTTACTGTTAATGTGAGTGGGAGTTTAATACAGTAATTTTAGAGTGGAATTTTTGAAACTAAATGAAACTATAAAACTATAAAAGAACCATAAAATTGCTGAATAATGAAGTGATGGAGTATCGCACTGTTACCTCAAACCCTCGATGACCTCAGAGCCAAGCAGGCTTTCTTTGATGCGACCTGTCTCACGAGGCGGGGAGCCCAGGAGCTCGATCAACGTTACTTGTCGCAAGTCTAATCCACAGTCTGATTTCTGTTGGAAAATCAAAATTAAACAAATTGTCCAATTTCTGATCATCTGAACTCCAGAATATTTCAGGGTATAACTGGGAACTTGACTCTCATGAAAAAACAGAATCTAAGGTTGTTGTGTTTGTTAAACCTTCTCAGAAACTGCCATGTTCTTTGGGGGGGTTGGGTGTGTGGGGTAAGGGGTTTCCTCACTTGGATCATGACGTTCTGCAGTTGGTAGTCCGGGTCAGAGATGTTGGGGGCAGACATGATCAGCAGCCGCCGCTTTTCATAGAACTGATCCAGAAGGGCTGAGGCTGTCTTTACATCTGATTTAATCTCCATTGCTACAAACACACAAGGTCACAATTAACTCCTACATTTATACCCTCTTAAATACAATGTGCATTGTACTATACCTCATGTATTGCATATTTTAGTGGCTGAAAGTACATTTATTAAAGTGCTGCATTGAGTACAATTTTGAGGCTTTATACTTCTACTCAACAATGCTGAGGCCAATATCGACCTCTTTACAACTCTACGTTTGTTTCATAGATGTGCCCCTGAGCATATGACATTTTTCTTATAAAAATAATTACAACCCAGAAATTAATCCATATGTCAAATGTTAAACCATATTTGTTAGTTCATGAACTAATTTATGTTCTTTCCAGCCCCACTAATTGTTTTCCAAACCCCTAGATTTAGCTTGTGACCGTTTTGAGTGGCCTGACCCCTTGGTACCACTGAACTACCCAGCTGTATATTAAGTAGTTAAAACTGCACCTGGATCAGCTACAGCAGCAAAATACCCTACAATAATTTATCAGTCATGGGAGCCAACTACTTTTACTTTTGATACTTTACATTTTGCTCACACTCATTGTGCTTTAACTCAAGTAAACTGTCGAATGAATGATTGGTAATTGTAATGGTGGGCTGTGTTTTTATATTGCTGTATTAATACTTTTAATTAAGTACAGGATCTGAGTACTTCCACTGCTGGTACCTTCTAAATATGTAGCAAAGTGTGTTCATGCAGACCCAGTACTCACGAACACACTCAGCAGCCTTTCCATCCCAGTTGCGATTGAACTGGCAGACACGACTGGGTACCCCCATCCGTTCATGTCCTCCATCACAGTGGTATTCACATGTTGCACCATAGTTATTTCTATCAGAGGAGCAGGTGAGGTATCCATGCAGAGGTGGAGGTAGTTCTGGACATCTTCTTACTGCAAAGACAATGCCATGGAAATAAAAAAGTGCACTATGTGATTAAGTTATAATTATGTCTTCAAGTTGTTGTATTTTATTTAATTTCACATATTATCAAATTAAGATTTGTCAGCTCACCCTCAACACGGACAATAAACTTGCAGGCAGCTCTGTTCCTGGCTTGATCATACACTTTGTATCGGATAATATTTGCTCCTTCCTTAAAGTCTGTGTCTGGCTCCTGGCCCACTAATATTACACTGCAGAGACATAAGTGAAGACCAAAGATTTCATTCCATTTTAAAGTAAACAGGAAAAGGAGAATGTGGCAGGATATGTGACATACTCCAGTGTTTTATCAGCGGTGTCTGTAGCAGTGGGGCTGTCCCAGGTTACCCTGGCAGTGAGTTTCCCTGGCTCAGCGACCTTGAGTCTGGACGGCGGACACTTGATCTTTGGAGGATCAGTATCTGAAATTAACAGTAGGAGATGTAAAAACAATAGTGGAGATATTACAATTAAATTAAAAATTGGTTACAAATTACAAATTAAAATTGGTTTGAATGGCAACATTGTTTCTGGGCCGTGTAATGGCTGCAGTTACACAGAGGAGAATGTGAAGACTGAAAGATAACAGTGCCTGGTTTGGACTAAGTCCAAAGGACAGACAAGCAGGAAATGCGCTTGCTTTTGTGAGAGTGGACACAGGGAAGACTGCTTGTGAAAGAATGATCGAAAACTGGACAGCAACACAGATGGACTGGATTTAGGTTAAAACCTCCCGACGACAGTTGTGAGACTGTTGAGTCTGAACATCTGGTTAGTGTTACTCGTATCTTCAAAACAAGACCTTGATATACCTGAGCAAACTGGTTGGACTCCACTCCATGAGGCACTGTGCTGACAGGTGCGTGAGTGTTCCCCCTCAATTCGATAGCCTGGGTTGCAGGTGAAGTCACACCTGGAGTCCACCATAAAGCCACGACTGCAGGTGTATCTGCCGTGTGGGATGAGGGGCAGCACATGGCAACGCATCACTGAAGAAGAAGCGTGAGGATGGAAACAATCCGAGTCAGTATGAATCTTAAAGGCTAAGGCTGATGATGTGATGTTTTGTTCTTGTCAACAAATCCCATGAAGGACCAAAACCAACAATGTGTTTGTCCTTCTCTCAGAGCTTTTTGTTCCACAGTCTCAGGCACATTCATTCCTACTGAAGATTTAAATATTTAAAGACTGGCCCCAAATGATTTTCCTAATTTCTTCAAAGGTGAATCACTCCACATGTTTATCAGGATTTTGCTTCATGGGATTCACACCCATAAGAAACTATAGTGCCCATGTTTAGGTTAATAATGGATCATGTCAGCCAGTGTAAAACACTGTGTGTTTTTAATAGATTTTAAACAACAATGGAGCCCTGTAGGAATAAGCTGTAATAGGCTTTGTATACACAGACATTGTTGTTAGTAGGATCACTCTTTTCGTCTTTACATGGAATTTGTTGGCAATAAGAAAACCCAGAATATCACTAAATTTGTCTTCATATGGAAACTCGAAGCCTCCACATACTGCGGCAGTACGCCGTCCCAGACCAGCGGCGGCTGGCCAGGCACTGAATCGAGCTCTTTCCCAGCAGGCGGTATCCTCGGTCGCAGCTCATCTCACAGCGGGTGCCCAGTGTGCTCCTGTGGGCCCCTCCTCGAGGAGAGTGGCAAGTCACCTCCCCATTGGTCAGACTTGGTGAATGACACCAGTGAGGGTCTGTTTTTGAAGAGTAACAAAACCTAAATCAGTATGAAGCACTGATAGTGGAAATTGGGTTACAACAGCTCATAACAGCACCATTTAATGTTAGATTTTAACGGTACATGAACAACGGTTCTTTAGAGACAATAAATGTTGAACTGAGCTCTTGTATAAAATATACATTAATTTAAGCAGGAGATTGTGCCATATATTGCTTAATAAATATCTATAAGTTAATATAAGAGAAAAATGCAATGATGCAATAATAGTTTCCAAACTGAAGATAATATAATATGAGAATATGCAAATTCAAGGTGGAGGGGTAAAGGTAATGCCAGAGGGATTACCAAATATTAATATTAAGATCAATGATTAGCAGGGCGTCACACACATACAAACCAAAGAGGATATTTGATTTTTTTTTTTTCAACTGCAGAATGGAAAGATTTATAGTTATAATATCACAGATACATAAACACATTACATATATTTTATATCTCTTATCTCTATCTTCTTACCTTTGAAAACCTATAGAGGAATTATGGCAAAGCTTCTTGTACTTAGATGCCAGAGATGTTACAAGCTATGATAGCAGTATAAATGGTAATATAGTCCAGTAGTAGTATTACATATTGTCTGTTGGTAAATCACATTGCCCACCCTTAGTGACAGTGTGTACTTTTCAATATGCACCTTTGTAATCTAGTTGAGGAGCGTAGTCTTCCTCTGTTAAGTCACTGTAGCTCTCATACACTGTGGTACCAGATCCAGCTGAAACAACAAACAACAGTCAGACATGGGACCAGACAATCAACAAACCTTTAACTTTTTTATGTGACCAAGATGTCAGATGCCAAAAGTGGTTCTCTGGTCAGTCAAACATTATGCTTTGTTAAACTTGAATCTACTTGTAAAACTGTATCCAGAGTATATACATATATCAACATATATAGGTCATACAGAGGCAGTTGGACATGTAAATCATTCTCTCTACACAGTCTAATTTCCACAACTTTCCTCCCAGGTTTCCTTTCACACAAGCTCAGTAACATTCCAGCTCACAAACAACTGGATTTGCAATCAGTGACTCTAACGGAAACTCCTCAGGGCTTTTAACCTGAGAGCAGGCAGGAAAAAAACATGGTGATCTGTGAATGGTGTAGAGATTGTTTTCTTGAAGGAACAGAAAATGTGGATGTGAGTACAGAGGCGGCAGGTTGGACTTTCATATCCCAGTGTTTTCTAGCTCTCATTGTATTATGAAACTTCTTACTCAACAATAATTTCACTACATATTAGGACAAACTGCATGTTTTTTATTACACACACACACCTGGGGAGGGTCCCTTACTCATCTTTTCCCATGTAAAAAAGCAGCACGGCTCAATTTTGTCTTTGAATGAGTCTCTCTGCACAACAAATGCTTTTCACTGTCATCCTCTGGTCTCAGCAGTTGTGGTTGAGGCATATTATCCCTTTTGAAATCCCACGAATGACTCCATGTTTAGAACTGAGTGCCAAACTTTCCAGTTTCTCAACCTCCTCCCCCATCTCAAGTCAGTTCCTGTGCTGCTTTCCCTGCTTTGGATCCGTTTTGCATGTTTTCCGCACAGTTTCCAATCTCAACCAAATTAAATTCACCTCAACATAGTTTCTCCTAATAGCCATGCTTCACATTCAGCCTCTCTACTGTGGAAACTGCTCCAGACTGTTCCAATGATGTGTGGGTGAAAACTACCATCAGCGTTTTTTTTCTCATAATGAGCCCAATGTTCCACTCAGTAACACTTCCCCAGTCCCCCTTACATAGAATCAGCCACGGAGGAAATAAACAAGCTCAGCTCATCAGTCTGTTGGTCTACACTGCAGGGCTGTAGTAGAGAGAGGCAGCAGACATTACTTCAGCTGCTTTATAGATGACATGCACCATCATCTATATGGCAATTAAAACTCCCTCACAAGTATAGTTAAAAGTTTCTTTTCAGCTTAACATTTTACTTAAAGTTATGATGACTTAATGAAGTCGTACACATAGTTCAAAATTTAACTGGTCTCATAAGGATTGATACATTCAGGGTCCAACCAGGCACAGGCCCAAGGACGCAGGGGCAGCGAATGAAGTAACTGTTAATACTTCTTGTTTGAAAGTCATACACTTGGGTGCAGAATACCAAGACACTGACAAACACTGTGCATCAGGCACTAACAAATTACTGAGTACTTTACCACAGACACATTCATACTGCTGGCTGAGCGAGTCCATGCAGCAGGGATGACTCACAACAGAGGAAGGTATGTAGTTTGACAAATGTTGTTTGAGGTTTCATCTATAACTAATGACAAGGCTGAGCTAATGACCAGCATCCTTTCAATCACTCTACATTATCGTCTGAGTCCGTGTGCCTCCGGTGGATCTCAGGTCATGTCATTATCTTGCAGGATTAAATGAGGGCTTGAGCACACTCAGCCCAGAGGGGGACTCCTCAGTAATTAACTGTCAGTGATTGGAGCCGAGCTGTAATTAAACTGCCTGGTCAGCAAAGCAGGGAGATGTACACGAACAGGAAGTTCAACTCAACTCAGTGACAGTGTATTAATTTTGAATTCATTTTGACTGCACTGTGGCCATTTGCATGATGGGAAATGTTGTGGAGGAGCTGCATCCTGGCTCTTCATTCCTGAAATGGGCAGAGGGCTCAAAAATTCTGCACATCTGCATCTAATACAGTTGTTATTAATGCCGAGAAGAAGGGATTTCCCA
Source organism: Rachycentron canadum (assembly GCA_038496675.1). NCBI lineage: Eukaryota > Metazoa > Chordata > Actinopteri > Carangiformes > Rachycentridae > Rachycentron > Rachycentron canadum. The sequence goes on from CM076655.1 coordinate 2,451,827, forward strand.
ACTGCAGGAAAGGAAGGTGGACATTTAAGTGTCTTCACGTGTCTCTATCAATCCTTAATATTATTAATCTAAAAATTTAAACCACTTAAGTATGTATTCTCTTTTATACTGCACTACAGTAATCTGAGTTTAGATTTTACATATGGAGGTTTTATAGAATAGCCTTTAGACTAAATATATTATCTGACACAAAATTAACCTGCAGCTGTTTTGAGTGAAGTTATTGAAGTAATCACATCTTCATAAATATGAGTATTTGCTGCTTTTGTTAACTTGTATTACTTAAATGACTGAACTGAATCATTAGTGAGTTTGAGGTTGTCACTTTGGACTCTTTGAGAAATGTCTCACTACGTTTTACAGACAAACCAAATCAGGAAAATGGGTAATTATAATAATGATTGTTGCCCTTTAACCAACAGCAGCACAATGCTGCCTACATCTTACTGTGACTCTAAGAGCATTTCACCAATAATACATATATAGTTTTACTTCACTCACATTTTCAGTGAAATTACAAAATATACAGAATTCACGAGCTTTGCTACAGAACGAGAGAAAGGTTTTTCTTACTTTAATGAGTCCTGAACTCACCTGTGAAGAGTAAAATGAAAACAACAACAGTGCGGCTGGGGGGCATGTCAAAAACTCAAAGATGACCCTCCTGGAAAAGTTCTCTTGAAAAGTTTTTCTGGCTCAGATCCCAGGTCCAACAAAAAAGACAAAGCACAGCGTTAAGATCCGGGGGAAAGTGAACAACTAATATAAGAAACGACATAAAAACACTTGGTTTAATTATCTCAGCTGAGGACAATGAGCGCTCCAGAGTTTCCGCAGTCTTGATGAGAAGAAACGATCCAGTTCAGTGTCAGAGGCAAAAACCACTTGGTGGCACCACCGGACTTCTCATGCCTGTGTTTCCTCCCACCGCTGCTGGGGATTTTCGAAAAAACACACCCCTTCAAATAACTCAGAAGCCTAGAAAGTGAAGATTAATATGGACCACAAATCAAAATATAGATGAAAGTTAGTTGACACTTTCAGAAGAGTCGTTTCCCGTCACATCTCCTTTGAACTGGTAGTGTGACTAATGGGATCAGCGCTGACTTGTGGAGATTAGTCTGCACATGTTTAATTTCCCTTGATGATGGTACTTAATCCTGTGGTTAATCTACCTTTCAGTCGTTATGGGAAATGTATTGTCTTTTGATTTTAACCTCATGATGTTATCACCAGGTTATGTAATATGATCTATACACTAGAAAACTGCCTCACAAACATAACAACTAAAAGACATTAGAGTCCAAACTATTACAAAACAGACTTCAGTGTTTCTAGTGTCCGATTTAACACGTTGTCATCACATAGAATTTGTTTTACAAAAAAGTAGTTGGACATAATTTGACTAGAAATTAAAAATCTTTCTTTATCTTTAAATAACAGCCACTGTGCCGTGCTGTGAAAACTGTATTTGCTCTGTTGAAGCCATTTGGTCCAAACCGTGTCACAGGAGAGTAAAGTCAGATAGCATGAGACAGGATGTAACACTGCTGCCTTCAACATAAAAGCCTTTAACCTGTGACTAATATACAGCTCTGGAAAAAAAAGAGACCACGAAAATGAAAATGAGCATAATGTTTTATAAACGCTTCTCTAAAACGGTTTCAGCACAAACTGAACATCATAGCTTCACTGACAGAGCATTTGTTGCAGGATTGTTGTATTAGTCTGCTTAAGTTTATGCTGGGTGACCTAACAAACTACTAACTAACGTCCTAATAATGACAATAACTAATGTTTTTGATACATTATGTACTATTATGTACTTGCTGATGGTAAGATTTGTAAAGTCAATAAAAAATGTACTAAATATCCTAAAACTTTTGACCCATTTGTCTGTTGTTTTATTTTGAAACCTGAGACCAGGCTGGTTCAGAATCAGTTCATCCCTCCAGGAAAGTGAATCTGGGTTAGTGACGACACTTCCTCCTCTCGTCTTGGATTTATCCCCCAAGTTTTTTTTCTCTTCTCTCCCCTTTAGAGGCGCTGTGAAGTGAACTTTTCTCTCTTTTTTTTTTTTACCCCGGCTCAAAGTAAAACAAAACAAAAAAACAAAAACAACAAAAGAAAAAAAACAAAACAAAAACACCAATATGTCGCCACCGTCTCGTCGGCTTCAGACGAAGCCGGTGATAACCTGCCTGAAGACTTTCCTCATCTCCTACAGCCTCATATTCTGGGTGAGTAGCAGGACATGAAGCCGGGGGGGCTAAAGGAGCAACAATGGGCTAAAGGCGGCGGCGATGCCAGCACGGCTCGGGCTAACCACATCATTTCCTCAAATCACGACACGGACACGAATATGTAGAACAAATGTCCGCAGGTTAGTTGTACTTTGACATAAACGACCACTTGTTGAAAAGGGTCCGGCCGTTGGAGCCGTTGGAGCAGATGTTTGTGTTGTTCAGCCAATTTGTCCTGATTTCTACGTGTCCTAAAAACCACAAAATAGCATTTAATGTATCTTACTGACAAAATAGAACAAAAAAAACCCCCCAACAACAACATCTAACTAACTTCGTGTAACTGAGTTTTTAGAAGTATATTATCCACCGGAGGTTAGTATGTTTTTCCTGCTACTTTAACTTTGAGCAGGGAAAAGCTGCAGCGACTCGTCCATTACTCCTCTGACATCGGTTGAGCTTAGACCTGCTCATGGTTTCGTTGTGTATCACTCAAACAGCTGCTGTTTCCAGCCTCTTTCATGAAGAAATGTTATAATTTTCTTCTCTTTCTTTGCCACATATGATGTGGAAATGTAATGGTTTGGTGTTTTGGGCTGTTGTTAAGTAGTTGTTCAGAGATTTTATGGACAACACGTCCCTAATTTAGTTAACTATCATAAAAAAACTAAGGAAACCATAATATATACATTTAAGAGTTTCTCTTTTTAATTCTGGGTTAATTCCCATGCTATTAAAAACTTTGTAATTAGTGAAAACATTGGGGGGGGGGTGATGGTTTGATATTATAATGTCAGAAGTTGGTGAAAATGCCAGGAGCTATTGCTGTAGCTGAGCTGCCTGATGGCGTCCTGAGCAGGAGGTCTCTGGTTCGACTCCAGATCAACAGGACCAAGTGTCCAAAACCCAAAGGTTTATTATCACACAGGATAGAAAGAAAAGATCTGACACAAAAGAAGAGTGTTTTCACCTGAAAAATGATTGAGATTAATTGTTGCTGATTAGATTTCTGTCAATTGACAAACTCTTACAGCAATAATTTGACACTTTTTTTGTCATGTTTGATATTAAACTGAATATCTGGTATTTCATTAACAAAACAATTAAGACAGTGATTTGCAGAATAACTGATAATGATATAACTGCCAGTTGCAGCTCTAATTACAAGTAAGGAAAATAACGTGAGCTTGTATTCAGAAGAAAATAAGCACTTATTGTCGCTCCCCTCATTAATCTTTGCACCGAGCAAACAACCATTTCATGCAGCTCCCGCTAACACATAGTTCAGGTCAGTGCTTTTATCTAACAATTTATTGCTCTTTGCTGGTTGAGCTTATGCCTCCCCTCAGGCTAATGACTTGTGTGGGCAGTTTGAAAAGAAAAAGATGCTGAGACGATTAAACCACAGTCTGACAATAGTGGGGTATCCCAGGTGTGTTTTTACCATCATGGTGACAGGTTAATAAACAATCTACAGCATATAAACCATGTTTTGTGTTTCAATACACATCTTGTCTTAGAGTTTAAATATCTTCCACTAGCTCAACTGTTTCTCTTTATTTGCATGTCCTCCCCTGAGGAACAATGTAGATTTAATGAAGAAAATCAATAATGGAAATTGTGTTTTCCCTGGATTCACCCCATCATGGTCCTTAATTAAACCTATCCTTGGTATTTGCCAGGTTTAGCACAAATCCTTGGTCTATCCGGAGAGCTGTGTATGCATAATCACTGTTTAGGACACAACAAAGCTGTGTTAGGAGGCTAAACTTAATGGAAGGAGTTAGCTGGTGTAAAAGGTATCATTAAGATTAGGATCACAATAATTGATTATTCTCATTATCAGTGTTATTTTATTTATGTATTTTATGGTTAATGAAATGCAAAGAAATCTCACAAGACACAAGTCTATCATTATTGTTTGATAAATTTTAAATTTGAATTATTATTTGATTATCAGAAATGTTGAATGTTGTTTTTCTGTCAAAGGTTTTAGGTTTAGTTTCAATAGTCTGGTTTGTTATAATAAAACCTTAAGGCTGTAGATTTGATAATTGAAAATGAGGCAGGTTTGATAAAATGCTGCTGAAGCAGTGGATCATTAGTAAAGTGGGTTTGAGCCTTTTAATCTTGGGTTTTGTGTCAGACACAGCCTTGAAAGCCCTCCTCATCTTTCTCTGTGGCTCTTTGATGCTGGAGCTGACTCGCCCTGCTGTCTCTCTCAGTTCACAGGCGTGATCCTGCTGGCAGTCGGGGTGTGGGGGAAGGTGAGCCTGGAGGCCTATTTCTCCCTGGCTTCTGACGAGAGCACCAATGCACCATATGTCCTCATTGGGACTGGAGCCACCATTGTTATTTTTGGATTATTCGGTTGCTTTGCTACATGTCGTGGGAGCCCATGGATGCTCAAACTGGTCAGTGAAGGACCAGTAAAATATTCCAGAAATATTCCCCTCAGATGTGACTTTGTGTGATTGTCTTTCTCCCTTGTTTTATTTCTCCAGTATGCCATGTTTTTGACCTTGGTGTTCCTGGCTGAGCTTGTGGCAGGCATTTCAGGCTTTATCTTCAGACATGAGGTTAATAACTGGTGAAAAAAACATTCAAATATTTCCTAAATGGATCACAGCAGATCACTAAAATATCTTTTTTGTTGTTTTGACTCCTCCAGATCAAAGCCAAATTAGGCAGTGCCTATAACAATGCTGTAAAGAACTACAATCACACTGACAGCAGCAGCACTGCAGTTGACGCCATCCAGAGGACTGTAAGTTGGAGGCTTCTCTCTATGCTAATGGTTTTGATTTTATCTGACCTTTCTTGTCTTGCTGAACAAACCAAAGAACTTGTTTGTATAACAATATTTTAAAGGGTAACTAAACATTGAACCAACAGAAAGCTGAGAAGCACTGCTGCTCTCTCTCTCAAGCATTTTGACACTGCTGGTGTTTTCTCAATAGGTTCTCTAAAACTTTTGCAGTGACATCACTCATTGTGTTGTGGCGAGAAAACCAACATCCAGCTTGTGCTTTAAATGTATTTATTTTACATTCTTACAAACATATTTTGGCACAGTTGTCTGTTGAATAAAGACCAGACTTTGCTCTATGTAGTTGCACTGCTGTGGGGTGAACAATTACACTGACTGGAGTGAAACAGCTTACTTTCGTGAGAACGGCATCCCTGCCAGCTGCTGTAAAGACAACACCAAGTGCTCAGAGGAGAGCCTGAAAGACCTCAAAGAGGCTGCGAAAGAAGTGTACACGACGGTGAGTTCACTGCCTTCACCAACCACATATCACATAGCGTCAAATCAGTTGTATTGTAAAAGTATGTATTGGCAACACTGTTCTGGCTCAGGCGGTTTGTAGAAATCCTAGAAAGCCACTCAATAAACTGTTGTCTTTCACCTGTGTAGGGCTGCTTCGAATTGGTGACCCGTGCGATGGAGGCCAACTTGGGAATCATCGCAGGGATCTCATTTGGAATTGCTTTTTTCCAGGTACATCACATGCTGCTCTCTCAGATATTTTGTCTTAAAACAAACTGGCCTTAATTTTCTGGTGGTTTGAAACAGTTATTTTTTTAACATCGAGTTTAGTTTTTGTAGGTTTGGTTTCTTTCCTATCACTTGTGGAGTTTCATTGTTAAGATCTGGAGATGCAGTGACACAGAGAGTTGAGCGAAGCAAAATTTGTTCTGATGGCCGAGGGGTTTAAGACACTGTCACTCACCCTGGTTTGAGTTGTGTGAGGAACCATTGTTGCATGTCATCACCATCCTCTCTTTCTCTCTCTAATGAAGGCCAAAATATGTACAAATAAATGAATAAACAAATCAAATATAGGTTTAAACAATTTAAAGGTGTTTGCAGTTTTCTAGCTAACTACATTTCTGTTTACATTCAGTGTTGAGAAAGATGGTGTGAGTTTTGAGTGTTGAGTTCTTTTGTCACATAATTGCAAAGGTGATTTACCAAACAAAATCATCATGTATAAAAACTTCCCTGACCCATATCTAATTATTATTGGTTCAGCTGGATTCTGTTGTCTCTCTCTTACCATGATGAACTTGGCAAGGTTCAGAGGCTTATTTCACATGTTTACCCCTTCGACTGCATATAAAATATAAATAAAAGTGTAAACAGCAGAACACTATCTCTAACCAGTTTACTGCTATTTACACTAAACAAGTGCCCTGTATTTATGGTCTGCCACTGTGACTGTTTGAATGTTTGAAGCGTTACTGCTCATTGTGGAGTAAATTATGACTTGTCATACATATTTAGTAATGAAGAGGCAAATGGTTTGCAGATAATATGACCATAAAAATAAACATGACAACACTAACAGCGTCACATTGTAAAACACACTACTACAGGTCAAAGTTGAACCTAATAGCCACTGTTTAGAATCAAATAACATTTACAGTGAATAATAACTTCAACCCTCATCTCTGTTTTCACTCACAGTATTTAGTCTATATGTAGTTATTAATAACCTGTCTGAACACTGATGCCCTTTGTTCTGTGCACTCTTTTTCTGTCATACAACAAAGAACAAAGAAAAATTTGTTATTTGGAACTGTGTGTTTTGACAACTCTGAACGTATTTCCCCTCAGCTCATTGGGATATTCCTTTCCTGCTGCTTGTCTCGATACATCACCAACAACCAGTATGAGATGGTCTAACAGTGACCTTCCACAGGTAAGACTTGTACAGCCAAGGTTATTAAATACTGAGAAAGAGAGCACCACGGTCCCTTGATTGAAGAATGAATCATATTTTACACAAATTAGTACAGATTGTACCAAACACAGACTGTTAATGTTGTTGCCCAAGAAAACCAGGAGTTATTTAATGATGCAATGTTCATATGCAAATACAAATTAGCCATTTTTTAAACGTTTTTATACACCTTTGTTTGTGTTTGCAGGTTACTGATGGGCAGCTCCTGATGGAAACTGAGTTAAATGAATCTCCTGTGATTTTAACGTTGTGTGTGTGTCTTAGTTATTATCATTTTAGAGAGGGAAAAACACTCACAGCTTCTTCTTTTATTCAGTCTGACCAATGAGAAACAAGCAGAAGGGAATAATGTTAAAAAGAAATCAAAAAGGGACAATATCCGCAGCGTTGTTTGACCGAAATGAAAAGGGATCTGGACTTTTCAGGGATCAGTGTTACTCCTGGGATTTAATTTGGAAATTTACATCAAATATCGATGTTCATTTTTCATTTATAATTATTAACTCTACCAGTTTTTTGTGTCTTTGTATAATGCAGTTGCCTTATTTTGTAATTTTGCTATTAGTCTGTAGTCTGTAGCAGATGATATCTAGACAATAAGCTGATAAGTGTTCAACACAAAGTGAATTTAGCCTGAGATATAGAGGTCGAAATCAAGAATGTGTGATTTACAGTAAGGCCATAGGAGATGTGTGGAAAATGAGCCATACTAATGATTGTGTTGGCCACTATCGTTGAAAGCCTGCGTTCATGTGTGCCAATTAGAGCAGACCAGCCACATTTGTTTCACAGTTTTCAGTGTTAAATTGTTATTCTTTTGTGAATGCATGTAAAATAATTGAAAAAAATTAAATAAAAAAAAAAAAAAACTAAAATTTAATTCAGTATCTGTATCAAAGCATTGTATGCTGCTCACGATCTTTCCCTTTTACAACTGAAGTAGATATTTTGGCAGACAAACATGACACAGTTATTTGGGGCCTTGAGAGGGATCAATACAAAATACAAGATGTGAAATAAATATGCAGGACAACTTTTAGTAGGTAGCATTAGCCAAATCAAGCTACGGTTCTCTGATGAGATGTTGCCTTATCAGTCCTTGATTCCAAGCTTCGTGTTTCAATCTTTAGTTTAAACATTGATAGAAACGTCCATGGCCTGATAACGTTGCATGTTTACCCTTTTTTAGTCTAAAATAATATTAAAAGATGGCCTCACAATCTTTCAGACCTTGAACATATACTCAGGTGCCCACATAAACACTCAAACAGGTCTCTTAAAAGATATCTCAAATGTAATTACACTATAAAGAGATGGGGATGATGTACAGTAAAGGGTCTGGAGCGCCCCCTACAGCCTACAGCCCTTTTTAGTACAGAATTTCCTCTCTTTGTTTCCCACAACAGTGTTTCTCAATGGAACTGAAGTGGAAGATCAGGAAGTAAGAGGAAATTTTCTACTCCAGTCTCTGGAAGATCGGCACTTGATCTGACCAACCCAGATCACTGAGGCCTCATATTAGGTTCATTTAAAGTTTTCAACACATATTTGCACAGAATGAGGACTGTGGGTTTTGTCCCCTATTACTTTGTTCAAACAGGGAAGGTTAGACGAGCAAATGTGCTCTTACTGAGAATGTCCTTGGAGTATTAGCATGTTAAGTATGGCAGGGGTAAGATATAAGAGGGCAGTTTTCCACTAATTGCTTCGTAGATAAATAAGTACTAATGTTTGTTGCATCTGTCAGACAGAGAATGCCAACTAACCTTATCATAAAGAGTGTAATTAAGTGTGATAATTATCTACAGTAAGACAATAAACCTGAGGGCAAAGTGGTAAATGGAGACGAGCAGCTGCTGGTATATATGAGCAGCATGTTGAAATAGGACATCTCAATAATCCTGGACTTCAATAATACTTTCTACAGCTCAGAGGGAAGCTGTGCTTGTTGTTGATTGTATAGAAAGCTGAGTCTGGGTTTAATGACAGGTATCTACATCATGTTCATCTGTTTTAATATTAAAACCAGGCAGGGGAAATATGGAAATTATTACAATAACCTAACATTAAAAGTGCATTAGGAAGGGATCATAGAGTTGTGAGTATAAAACAAACAGCCCTTTGGAGCTGTGGGTTGTGAACTGTTGCACTGTATTACTCTGCAGATCAGCTGTTAGAGTCAGACAGAGCTAAGCATAGGTGCAAAGGTTGAAAAAAATATATAGCTCACAAGGACAGGGCTGTTAGATGGCAAGATGAAGCCTTTTTTCTGTGGACGTGTTTTAACAGTGGCTAAAACCCATTTCTTCGAATGGCTCCATCCACAACAACACATTACTGAGCCTCTGCGTCGGTGCCACCGCTGCTTCTCTAAAGTGGGAGCGCACTGATTTGAATCTACTGCAGATAATACACACACTATACAAGTACCTCACACAACCCCAGCTCAAATAACCAAAACTATCACTTTAAGACAGACTCAAAATATGGTGAACCTGTCCTTTAATCAGCGGGTTATATTGAGTCTGTACACATATAACTCCAATAATGGTTAAGCTTCAAACATTTGATCTACTGTTTCTGTGCTACTCTGACCCCCTGCTGTCCATCCACAGAGGTAGATACTGTAATGTGCAGATAGATGGATGGACAGATGGATGGGAAATCCATATTATGTATCTGTTTACGAGTAGAAAAGTAGGCTGCTCTGTCTCTTTTGATTCATCAGTTAATCACAGGTGTAACTAATAACCTTAATGATGCTGCAACACTGACAGGCCTCATCATTAATTAACTTTATTAGAGACACCTGTGCTGTTCCCGCTGCCACATATCAAGATGTCTGCTCCCCTCTCATCCCTGCGCAGCCTTTTCATACACACAGATAAATGTGAGGGGTTGATACCAGTGTTAAGAATTAATGTCACTGTTTCACATAAAAGTTGGAGCAGTGGAGTATTTTCAGTGCCAAAACCATCTGGTAAGACCGACTTTGGGTTCATTGAAGACTGCAGCAGAATCGAGCATTTAATATGTAACTGGCAGATCAGCTCCCGCCAGTAAAGCAAATGAGCGAGATGGTGGGATTTTGTTGAGGTTCAGATCAGATGCGAGGAAGATGTGAACTGACAAAGTACAACCAGCAGGTGTCGGTGCTTGCGCAGCCATGAACGCAGGCAGCCTCAGATACAAAGCGACTCTGAGCCATGATACACAAGCGTAAAATCAAGCTCAACGCGGACTCGATTGTTTTCCTGACGCGTAAAACACTTAAATTATTATTATTATTATTACTTTTGTGCGTAATGGCGCATATGAAAAACCTTGACGCACGGCGCGCACGAGCGTTGGACCCTTAGGCTGCAAACGGCCTGGAAAAGATGAGCAGCAAACAGGGTGCAGCTGATACAGACAAGCCACGAGAAAGCGCATCTGACTGGCAGCTGCGATGCGCTGTGGCATTGGCTGCTTTTGGATCAGATGCTGTTTGAATCCGCCTACAGTCTCCGTGCGGCCCAATGGAGCCCCCAGAAAATACACGGAGGGTGGACTTTGGGTTTTTTTTTTTCTTCCCCCACCCCAACCCGGCGTGTCCGGTATATAAAGCAGGGTTCAGCTGCCAGTCAGTTGGGGAAATTTTCATGTTCCTTCCCGGCGGGTGGTGTACGGAGCCTGAGAAGAGCTGGTTTACTCAAAACACCGCGCCAAGAAAGCTTTTCCTCAGGTTACCTCGTGGTTCAGGTCAGTTTCGCCTCCTTTTATCCAAAGCCTCCGCGGCGAGTACTCGGATTATTTCAGTAGCAGGAAGTCAAGGTCATATTGAAATGATTCATTACAATGCGGCAAAATGACGGCGATGGTTCATGAAGTGCCCTGAGATGTTTCTCTCCTTATTTGCTAGAAATCAGTTGTTGCTCTGTGGATGAGAAGAGAAACAAGCTGCCTCTTTCATGTTTCTTCCAACGTGTGTGTGTGTGTGTGTGTGTGTGGCAGGAAGGAAGGATATGAACTGGTTACTGTTTTTCCCTTCCTTTTTTTCCCTCTCTCTCTCATCCATGCTGAATGTCTGAACCTGTATTTGATCTGTTGCGTTTCTAGAGACCCCAGTTGTTTGCACCTTTCCTACAGCCTCATGTTTCTCTTCCTCATGCAGATCAGCCACCTCTAAAACATCAAGCAGCCCTGCCTTAACCTCCACCTGCCAGCTCTTCACTGTAACTAAGCAAACCTAAAGCCTTCACAATGATGCAGATCAGCAGCGACTCCGCCAGCAACAAGCACTCCCTCATCAACGTCATGCACCGCTTCATAGCAGCTGCCAACAACATGGACGAAACCATCATGGTGCCTAGCCTGCTGCGAGACATGCCCCTGGAGGAGCAGGCAGCCAGCGAGGTGGAGGCCAACAACAACAACGAGCCACCGTGTCCTAATAAGCAGAGGGATATGTACGAGCACTACCTTCTCCTCAAGTCCATAAAGAACGACATGGAGTGGGGTCTGCTGAAGCGGGAGATGAGCAGCGGTGCCAGCTTCCTGGAGATGGCGGTGAAACAGGAAGAACAGCAGCCGGTCACTGGGGATCTGCTTCCAGACGACAACTTGGACCTGGAGCATCAGTTTCACTATCACCTCAGAGGACTGTTTGGAGTTCTGTCCAAGCTCACAATGCAAGCAGACCACCTCACCAACAGATACAAGAGAGAAATCGGAGGAGGAAACTTCATGAGATAGAAGTCCCTGTAATTCCCACCCTGACTGCTTGACTTCCAACAATGGGATGTGTTGAAGGGCCCCATCTCTTCTGAATAGATCTCAATGGACAGTGAACTGACCAGGGCAACCACTTTGTGACTTCTTACTCCTGTGTAGCAACACTCCAACTTCCCTCTTCTTTCCCACACAAAACGTACCTGAAACCAGTGACGCCTGCACTCGTCTCCCTGCGCCTGTTTGTCAGTGCAGCAGTTGACATGATGTGCTTGGTGGAGGTTAATTAAATCTGTTTAAGTCCAAATGAAGCACAGCTCTGGTTTATGCGGAAACATACCCACTTTTTTTTTTTTTTCTTCATTTCAAATTTGAACATAAATTTGTCATCGGATGTGTCTGATTGTGAATAAAAGGTTTGACTGTAGGAGATTGAATGCTGGTTATTCTGTCCCTCCTTTTTAAAACATGATTTTAATGCTGAGCTGAAGGGCTCTTACTCTGCAGAGGTTTCAAATCTTTCCACTTGGTGTTACTGTAACATGGTGTGCCTTGACTTTTTGTATTCCCTCTTGCCCTGCTCAGTTAACTCCCTCATTGTCTGTCTGCTCAAATGGTTCATCAAGGTATTATGATGAAATGGTGCGTTTGTTTGTCCTTGGATATTTCAAAATCAATTTTATATTGACGCAGTAAAGGTGAAATAAATAATTGTAACTTTACATTCTGGCTGTTTCTTTTGTGACTGTCGACAGGAAGGATGTCAGAAGTATTGTCATTTCCTCATTTAGAAACTGTTCTAGCACAAGTTGTGTAACACTCAAAGTCTGCAGGAATGTGCAACAACACATTCAGACATGCTACAACTTGTTTTTTTTGTTTTTTTTTTTTAAATGTAGGCCGAGTTTAGCAGCTTTACATAATGTTAGTGTTGTGGGATTTGCCTAAAGATGTAAAGCTGTGTTCACAGAGGGGGGTCTCAGTTCTTAAGTATGCCATTTCACATCAGTTTTATGCAAACACAGTTGTGCTGATAGGTAACTCTCCTGCAGTAATGTTTTGCAGCACTTTAATAACATGCAGCCTGTTTGCCTTTTATGGTGAAGTAAAGCAAAATTGTTTTTTCTTTGATTGCAGATGCAGTTCAACTTTATTTTTGGTTCAATGTAGTTATTTGACTTTTATTGGTCTCTACAGAAAATGGATGATTACATAATGACTTCCTGAAACTAAAAATTGGAAAGCAGTGGTTTTGTGCATATTTCCTTGCAGATCAATTTGTTTTCAAGACAAAATACTGTAATGATTAAATATGTAATTGTTCTCTAGATGTAACAGCCCCCACTTAGCCCACAACAACAAAAAAATTTTATGGTTGTCTTCTTAATCTGATAATTTTGTTGACATTTACACAGTTCATTAATAATTCAAAATGATTGGAACAATATCTGAAAGGGGGCCATAAAAAGTGTAAAGTGCATTGACCTATCAGACGTGATAAGACTTTATTTTGGTGAGACAATAAACTTGAAAACATAAATGGCACCCTGACAGCACAGACATGATCTTTAAAACCTCTGGAGGAGATGAGGATGACATCAGTCACAGATTTCTGCAGCTTTGTCACATTGAACCTGATGCCAGTGGAGTATAAATGAAACATCAAATTGATGTATATGTTGCTCAGAGCGTCTGTCCCCATCAGCTGCAACATCTATCCATCACTGAGTGAAACCCTCCCCTTAGCAACAGCTCCACCAAGACCAGCCAATCCGTTTGCAAAGAGATTTTTCTCCCCCCCCCCCCCCCCCCCAAAGGCATAGCTGTGATTAAGAGATTGTGGTGTGATGAAGGGCATCCAGGAAGCAAGTGGAGGGCAGACATGGTCAAACAAACTGGTGCTCTCCTGACCAGCAGCAGCAAGGACACTTTGGGCAGAGAGTTTGCATAAAAAAGTGCTGCATGAGCCATGTGGTAAGAGGCTAGAGTCCTCCTCTGTTTTCACTCACAATGGGTCATACAAATGGCTGCAAATCAAAATGGCTGTGCTGGTCAGTGTGGCTCAGCCCACTCAGATTAACTGGGTCAACCAAACTGGTGACAGCTGGCCAGACAGTGAATGTGAATTGAAATTGTGTTTCTGCGCTTTTTCTTTACTACAAACTAATCTACATATTTACATGTAGTCTGTTGTCAAGTTTACACATGAACCAAGTATAATCAATATTATATAGAATTAGAGTGCATCAAATAAAAATCTGAAAATGTGAAAACTCATAATTGTGAACCCACAAATAATTTTCATCTAAGCCTGCAGCTTGCGTCCATTTTACAGAGATTTATAGCAAGTTTTAGTGCAACTTTACTATCCCAGTCCACTCTCACCACTTTTATAGATGAATTTACAGACACAGTTAGAGACTAGCCAGTGAGTTTAGTGGACCATTTAGAGTCAGATATTTCCCTCAAAAATTGGTGGAAACCAAAAACTGAGCTAAAACAGGAGTCAAGATGAATGATCATGTAGCTTTGTTACTGCTGGATGTGTAAACAAGCAACTCGGTCTGTTTGACTATCACTGTGTCAACCTAAGAGGTGGTGTTAATATTGTGTTCACAGCTTATTTCAACTGGGAATTTATAGCAAGAGTTAAGTATTTTGGGTGAAGTGTATATTGGTAACTGAACTTAGCTTTGCATAAACCTAGCATAAACTCAAGGGGAAACAGCTATCTTAGCTAGCTAAAGATAACAAATTTTACTAGCACCATAAATCATGCCATATCTTTTTGTTTAGCTGATATGTACAAAAAGTGTGAAAAGAAATCACCATTTTATGGGAGGTTGTTATACTCCTGATTATCTCCTGGCATGTAGTAGTTGCCAGGCAACCAGGAGGGACTTTACTGCATTTAGTCAAGTGTGTGTGTGTGTGTATGTATATATATATATATATATATATATATATATATATATATATATATATATATATATGTATATAT
>CM076655.1:2466925-2493239 GCA_038496675.1 Rachycentron canadum
ATATATATATATGTATATATCAAACTATTATATTATGCCCTGTGATGTATGTCACTCACTACTTATAATTGTAGTTTTCAGAGGTCAGGAAGAAGAAAATATACACAAATAACTTAAAAATGTATAGACTACATATCAAACCCTGTAAAGGAGCACAAAGAGTAGAATATACCACTATATACCATACAAGTCATTTGTTTAGACAGATATTTCTTGCTTTAAACTAGCATCTCTTTATATTCATACTGTAAATTTTTATTTTCCATTCCTCACTTTCCTTAGACAAATCTCAAAGGGCCTGAACTGTGACTGTGATATTCTGTAATACAGCTCTTACTGCCACCGCACAAGTCTCCAAAGTCACATTAATGTCTTGAGAAACCTGAGAGCAAATGGTTGCAACCACTCCGTCTGTCTGTGCATTGCAGATTTGAAATGGCTCCAGGTTGTGGGGAGGATGTGCTGTTTCATCATGCACCACAGACATTTATACAAGTGAGAATATAAAGCACCGAAGTCCACCTAATTCTTAAATGTTGCAATTTAGGTGCAATATAAAATCTGTTTATTGTTGATGTTTATGGCTTTATAGAAATCTGCATTTAAATGTTATGGTCTGCTTTGATATAATGATCTTTTTTTCATGCTTGGGGTGAACTGGGGTGTTGCAAGGGGTTTTGAGTTCAGTGTAACGTGACCGACAGACCTTGGGACATGGGAGACATTTAGTGTTGAAAGGCCTCTTGAATCTCTGTGTGGTTGGCAGGTCTTTGCCCTGCCCAGCCTGCCAACATGAGGCTGCATGATTACAGAATTGGCAGACAATGGCAGCCTGCATGCTTACTGTTCCTTGGCAGGGTCCTGCTTCACTTCAGCAGCACCGTTTGTTGCTCAACGGCTGTAAAACTCCTACCTGACAGACATAAAGCTCTGGACAGAGCAGAGATTATTACTTTATGAGGCACTGATCAAGCCAACCTAATCCAGGTGCATGTGGAGGGAGATGTCTGAGACGTTTGCTTTTATTACTTGGTCAGCCTTACTCTGGGTTTTTCTATGGTGACAGCGCTACTCCCTGAGTAAACACCTGTGTCCATTCATTCCTTTTATTTGCTTTAATATCCAGACACGTTTCTGCAAACCTTTGGGTTCAAACAACAGAGACAAATATGTGAACTTGAAACTGGAAGTGAATTGAGACAGAGGCAACCAACCTTTTAACTTATTGGCAGTGGTGGAAGAACTATTGTGATCTTCTTCAAGTACAATTTGCATGTGATACTTTCCGCAATGAAAAGTTTGATAACTTATCTTCTGCAGAGCATTTTGACTAAACTGACTTTTAACATTATATTATTAATAAAACCATTTGTTAGCATACACAGATGGTCTGACTTGCAGGTGATATGTATGCAAAACCTAAACTTGTACAAATGAATGTCAAATATCTTTTGATAAAAACATGACTGTGTATTTCTATATAATGCAGTTATAAAAAAACATGATTAAGTGCGAAGGATCTTTAATAATTTATCAGGTTTTCAGATATAAATGGCAGTGTACATTAAGTAAGGGTCTTGGGCTTCTCAATTATACCTAATACCAGTCACCTGCAATTATTAATGTTACTAAATCACTAATTAAAGGGTCTACTAGTTAGTGTCATGAAAAAGGAGGAGTTTCCACAATCTGGCAACCCAATAGTTGTTCTTATTAATGGCTTAAAACAGAGCTATTAGTAAACAAGTTTTTTTTTTTTTTTCACAGCTTATAACCCCTTTATAATTGATACTTCATTATAAGGTGGTAAAACTTGCTTGAAAAGCCTCTCAGGTAGCTGTTTAACTTGGTTCCAAGGTAACTGTTGTTTGTGATTAAAACCAGTTTGCTGTTGTGTAATGTGATGCATGTTGCTATAGGCAGTGGAGTGAGTGTTGCTAGGCACTGCTATGGCGTAAAATCGACTCATGTGAAAGATGGAGCAGCCCACATTGCTGCGCACGGCTCAGACTTACAATATGCAGCCTTGTGCTTCAGACGTAATGAGAACCAGCACGCTCACTGATGTCATTAACATTTCTGATGTTTCCCAAACAGAACAAGAGCTGCATGGTCGCAGAAAACATCTGTGAAGAAAACAAACTTGTTTAGAAAGTAAAATCTGTGAAGATTATATCCATGATTTATGAAGTAAGGCCTTTGGCTATGAATGATGTCATATAACCAGGAGGTTGAACTGTCAACAAATCAAGTCTTTTTAAACAATATCATTAATATAAAATATATATGATGTCGACAGGGCTCAGATATAGGTCTACTACATACTAGTAGGTGAAAAACTGTGGCTTGTTTTTGTTTATGTTTGACTTCATATGAACTTTGAACTGTGATCATTTAGGATATGAATGTTGCCTAATATCTGACTGGATTCAGCTTCAGCCAGTAGCTCTGAAGGTCACAGAGGAAGGGACTCTAAAATCATGTACCAGGGTTTAGAAACTTTTGAATGTGGGTCCAGACTGAATGTGGGTCCAGAACGAATGTGGGTCCAGACTGAATGTGGGTCCAGACTGCCAGACCAGAGAGGCACAGCTTGTAAAATTCAAGTTTAAAGTTTAATCTGCAATTATAAACTTGATTATTACTGGATAATAAATAGACACAAGACAAACAAATTTGAACTTTGACTCTCCCACTGTGAAAGTAAATCAATAAAGAGCTGCTTCATGTAATCTACATGTATAGATTGGAGGAGCTATATTGTTTTTGTTGTCATGTCTGTAGTTTTTCTGTAGTTTCTGTTTTGCTTCTGTTTTTCATTTCTTCTTTGTGGTTTGTGTCTATGTTGCATGTTTTTTAGACAGTTTCTTGATCATTTATGTCGATTTTCTGTATTATTGGTATTATTAGGTATTGTTGCTGGTATTATTGCTGTTATTCTGACCCTAAGATGATTAAGACACAACATATTACACTTGTAAATCTTGTGTAGTAGCATCTGGTTCTAAATGAAAGCTGCTGTCCTGTCTCTCAGCTTAGATCAGACTCAGGTCTTTTGTCTTGTCAGCATGGAGATGCAGCTGTGAAGCTGGGAACACCATGTTCTTTTTTAGCACAGGCTTTTCCATCTGAACCCCTACAACACAGAGGCACCGCCCCCCTCCCTGCATTTTCCCCGACTTTAAGATGTCCTGGCCCAGACCGTATCTCTGAGTGCTCTCTTGTTTGGGTTATAAATGCGCTCCTTGCTGGTGAAACTCCCCTGTAAGAGCACTCACATGGGAGCCTTTTTTTGCAGAAGGAACTCCGTGAACATGTCCATGTTACACTGGCAAAACCCCCCAGTATGTCACTCTGCTGCCTCTGGTGACCACCACACCACGACCAGTACGTGCCTGCTCTGTGTGGAACATAACGGGGAGGAATGCATAAGGTTATGTAAGAGGCGAGTGGGTGTGGAGTCCAGCAGGAGCAGCTTACAGCCTGACACAGACTGTCTCTGAAGGCAAACAATCCCCTCAGCCGGGGCTTGGCTGCTGTGCACACTCTCTTGCAAACCCTGTGGCTTTATGTGCTGCTTATATAGGTCAATACAACCTTCTGTCATGCATATATACAGTCAGGATGGGATTTTAAGAGGCTTGTGTTCCATATCATTACATATGCGTTATAAATGCTTTAGAAAACGTTCAGATCCTTTGCTGTAATAAAAAGAGCAATGCCACTGATAGCTATCTGATAAATTAAGTCTAAAATGTAGTGAAGTATAAACTAGTAGTACTCAAGTGCATGTACTTAGTTACTTTCAACCAGTGGCCTCATGTCTACAAATGTCTCCTTTGCTCATGTCCTCATTTACTCTAATTATTAGGTAGGTAGGTGATAACAACCATCTCTCACAAGGGAAATCCTCTGCTCTCAGTGACAGGGTCAGTGGGTAAAACTGTGAGATAAAAGGGACAAGTTCTCTGCAGGTCATTGCCTGAATCCCTCTCTGGCTGCTGCGTTTAATTTAATCTGCAAGACGAGGGCGAGGCAATGGCACAGCTTTGTGTGCGGGTGTGTTCTGACATGAAGGCCTCCATTGTCAGTGGTGCTACTCACAACTCAGACAATCCACAGAAAACACACAGATCAGATTTCCAACATTAGAGTGTGTGTTTGCAGCATGTAGCTCACATTTTACTTCTTAACAAGAAGGTTTTGTGGTTGTCAAGTGCTTTTGTTTGGCAGTAAGAAACCCACATGACCCTTAAATTTCATGTGAGACAAAGAAAGGAGGGGTAGCTCAGCTCTGTTGTAGACTTTCACAAGCTGTTTAAATATTTTAAGTTTAGTTTTGCTTTCTTGTGCAGAACGATATATGTGCATAGTTTGACTAGAAGTCTACTATCACCTGCTGAAGACAGAAAGAGTCACATTTTTTTCACCTTCTCTTGTACTTGCCTGTAATCGTGTTTACTTGTTTATATCAATAATTATTTTATCCCTGATTCCCGTACAACAAAAACTCCACCTGTCCAGTATCCAAGTGTTTGTTTCACAGTAACAATGGTTGAATTTTTGTCAAAATCTTTTGGATTTCAAGTAATCGAATTATATTGTTCCAGATGAGCCAAATATTGTTGAATCTTATCAGAACTATGGAAAATACGTATCATTGTAAAAACGTATCGTTACACCCATATTTCTTACACTTCAGCTGACAGTTCAACTACTTTCTAACATTTCAACTAACACATCAGCTCCTGCTCCTGCTTCAACCTCAACTAACCCTCTTGTAAGAGCTTGAACTTCACGTGCAGTTCACATGGCTGTGTGGGCCTCCTCCAGTTTGATTGACCTTCACATAGCTGGAAACACACTAATTGCAAAGTTTCTTCACTGTAACAAGATTTCAGGGTATGTCTGGGTGACTGGGTTTCTTGCACACGTGTACTGGCTGAAATGTTGGCTGCACGCAGAAGCTAGTTCAGATGTCTGGACAAGGTCAGCATCCATGCAACATAGCAGGGTCAGTGCATGACTTTTTAATTCCCCCCTGGGGTTATATTTGGAGCTGTTTGGGTGAAACCACTGAGTCAAAGATAGCAATGGATTAAACACCACTGGATGTCTTCATATTAACATTAACAAAGGACATTTAACACTTGTATGCAGAGTGTTTTTTCAAAGAGCTGTAGCTTGTATGATTTATCAGTGTGTATACAGACATACTGCAGACTCCAGGAGACACGTCTTGCTGGGGAGAGAAAACACCCTCATCTAAATCCTCCTGATCATAACAAAAGAGCCCTGCACAGTCTCACAGGATGAAAGCAAGTTTGATCTGTCTCAAACAATAAAACATTCCCCAAACTTCCAAAGGACAACTCAGACAGATTACAGCACTTATTCTTGGATGGTTAAGATTCTGGTCAGCAGCCTACAGAGCAATACAACAATCTGCTTTCAATGGGAGCTGAGAGAAAAGGACGTATCTAGACTGAGCTTTAGATGCAAGCTAAGTGAGCAGGACTTCCCCCTTCTGTGATTTTTTTCCCCTTTTTTTCAAAGGGGACTGTTACATAACCTGAGCCAAGTGCCGTTAACAGAGACAACAGATGTCCCCGGTGAAACCAAGGCAATGTAGGAGCTGTTTGGAGAAGCTAATTTTCATAACAAATATTACACAGACAGCCACGAAACAACCATTAACAAGCTGAAAAGCCTTTTGAGACGAAAATGTTGGCAAGATTGGACTTGGATTGGATTTAAAAGACAGGATTTAGTTTAATTGAAAGATTTAATGAAAAGTAACAGAATATGGGTTTTGGTTAAATGAGAGACCACCCGCTTACACATACACTTCATTTGATATATATTTATCATGTACTTTTGTGCTAAATGTCTTTTTCAAGCATATCCCTTTGTGTCTCCATGTAAGAACAATGCAAAACCCCCTAACAGGCTGGCCTCCCTTCCTCTTTCCATGTCAGTCTGTCAGTAGGTCTTGTGCAGACTTGCCCTCGTTTTAAACCAATCAGACTCTACTGCCCCACTACATGAGGCCAATGAGTGGCAGAGCATGGCAGGGGCTTGGTGAAGGGGGTGGATCTGGCAACTCAACACCATGTATGATGTAAGGAGGCTTGATTTACAGAGGAAGCAACATTTCCCAACACTTCCAAAGCCTTGAGAAATGTGATCACTTCACTAGCTTGAACTGTCCAGATTAAGTTTGCCGTTTGTAAAAAAAAAAACATAAAAAAAAACGGACTTCACAAGCTCCAATGTCAAACTCTAAAGGATTTCAATGTTATAGATTCAACTTTTCCTGTACAATTTTAAGTGTATGATAATATTATTATTATTAATATAAAAAATGCTTTCACCAGATATAAAAATATGAGATCCAGGCTCAAATCTGCAGCAGCCACATGGTACCACTGCTGGGAGATAAACCCAGACACAGCAGTCACTGAACTCGAGTAACCTCATGGGGACTGCACAGGTTGCAATGTGGTTAGTATCATCTGTACCATGGGGCCCTGTGAGGGGCAACGACTGGTGTGTAACATCTCAGTACAATGAAGCATCTCACACTGAGGCATCAAACGCCCATATTCTACCAGGAAAATGTTTAATTACCGTCTCAGATCATTTTCCTTCTGTTGATTTTTAAGATGGAAAATATCCGATGCAACTTCTACTAGAAATGTTCTTTTAATAAGTGCAGGTTTTGAAGGTAGTGAAGTAAAGCCTTATTTAATGCCACATTCATGTTAAACCATCAATGCTGCTGTGTTGAGTGCCATATCAGTGAAACAGTATCATTGCACGCTCCATTATTGTAGGGGTAATAGCGATGAATTAAGAGAAATTCTCATAAGCATTTTGTGTGAATATCAAATTTGGGAGTGTATAGTTACTGAGGACAGAATTTCCCAACATGAACAGCTGCCCTGTGGGCTGAACAGGAGTCATAACATGTCTCACATGTTGCCACCTCCTGGTATTTGGCTCAGTTACTTCCCTGCAAGAGGCTCTGTTCTCTCAAACAACAATGTCCAAGCAGAAAAGGTGCAGTTTAAACATCTGTGAAGACTCTAAAAAAGCTGTCATATCTTTGTGTGTGTGAGTTTTGAATGTGCTTTTAATCCTGTAAAAAGCTTCTCTAAGGTAGATGGATCTTTGCTCCCGTAAAGGATTATAGCTGAGTTATCTTTGAATAAATGACATTAATCTTATGTGGAGTCCCTGGCAACTAATGGATTTAAAGACTGAAAAAAGTAGGCAGGAGAAGGATTGATCCTTTCAGTTTTACTATGAACTGAGTGACTGTCATTGGTTCCCTCTAGTGGATAAAATAAAAATAGACCACACTATGGTACCAGAGAGCAGTTGTCAGAGTTGCAGGTTTTCCACACTTTTGATTAATTGTGTGGGTGAAAATAGTGTTGGACAGGTTGTGATAGTCAAGGTTCATGTTTCCACTGTAGAATATTTATATATTGCTATAATAAATTCCCTTATCTCATCTAAGATAATTGAGACTGACAGGACACTGAGGTCATTAGGCTCATTTTCCCAGTGAGAGTGGCAAAGTGTGTCCCAACGTTTGATTGGTATTGTATTTAAGAAAGTTGATTAAAAATTTAAATTTTCACCCAGTTTTTAAAGCACCTGGGATTCTCTGATTGGAGCCTATGAGGTCTGATTGAGGTCATTTAAACCTTTTCAGTCCTGCATCTGACTTTGGAAACAAGAGCAAAACAAACTCGAACAGACTCGACTCCTAATCATCAGATTGCTGGTACAGTTGTCACAAAACTGAAGATGTGTGAACTTTCTATTATTTTGAGGACTTGGGGCTCAAAAAGAGATGATGTGAGTTTACCGGTCAGATGTTGTCCAGACACAAACAGCACCAACACTCAGTGTCCGCTACGTTAGGTCAACCTGAACAGTCAGATTATCTGATCCAGCTTTGCCTCAGACACTTTATTATGACTGTAATGTTGAATGTTAAGTAGATTACGTGTTTAGTGTCAAGCTCACACTTTGTCATGTGTTGTGCTCAACTGCATCATGTTCAGAGGTGTTTCAAATTTTCTTCCACCCTCGTGTTTGTAAATAGGAACTTCTCTATATGACCAGCTCAACGCCCCCATTAACTTTCACCTCAGTCACAATAAATAATTGAATTGAATTCATTTCATTAAACATTAGAAATTGTATAATTAAACTAAACTTGATATATAACTAAAGAATATGCAGCAGGTGACTCACAAACATGTCTGTTCAGAAAACAAAGTGATGATTGGTCTCGTGTTAACAACTGAACACAAAGCAATGTGATGACACTTTATCATAAAATACATTAATAATAAAAACTATAATGACAGACAGAATGACTGATTTCATGTCTTGATCTTCCAGCTCTTACCTCTTCTTTTATAGTTCCCTTTTCAAATCTCAGGCACCCAATTCTAGGAGCAATATTTGAAGAAAAATGTGAAATTATCCCTGTGATGTCCAAGGTTTTCCATATAACGATATATAAACTGTATCTATTTAATGTGAATTTTGTTATCGCCTGAATAAGATCTGATTGACTGAAATATTGCACAGCAACAGGAAATAATAAAACATAGTGGAACTAGTGTGGTGGATTCTACTTTGGATAATTACTCTCTAGTGTACCTTTTTTTTGTATTAATGTCTAATAGCGTGACTGGACAGACAGACAGGAAATGAGAGGGGAGGAGGGAGATGTCGGACAACAAAGGCTCCCAGCTGGAGTTGAACTGGTGGTGATGTGAGTGGGCTGGTTCACCATAGGGACGCCAACTAATGGGATTCATTGATCATAGTACAGATTCAGACCTGTTAATATTATTGTCAAGTAAAGCTTATTTGGCTTTAAATGTAAATGCTTATCCTCAGGTTTCACACAGATTTCCTCTCCACACTGCTGAGGAACAAATGATCCGATTTAAAAAATATTTATTGAGTAAAATGAGGCCAGAGGGATCAGTCAAAAAACGTGTGCGAGAGAATTACACCCTGAACATTTAAACCATTAAAATAATCTGACTAACAAAACAAAGAGATAAAACTATGATTCACAATCATGCTTTATTCTTGTTGATTTCTTATAAAAGAATCAAATAAAAGTCTCTTTCAAGATCTCACACGCTGCTCAGTCTTTCAGTCTTGCTGTTTCCCCATTTTCTTTAACTAAACTATACTTTTCTTAACACCTTAAGTCTCTTCATCTTAAATATCTTTTATTAGTTTGTGACTTCAAACCAAAACTTCATTGATTGTCAACACAAAATCTATCTTAGCACCAGTACAATAAAACTGTACTTTTGCTGTTTTGAAATACTGTTTTTGAATGAGGGAAGAAAATCTCAGAATAAAGGGATCCTAATAAGTACATTTCAAAATGAAGCACCAACCATACAAAGCAACTTTTTCATAGATAGGCTTGTCAGATACACAAGAGGTCAAATATATTAATGACTATTAAATTAAGCACAACAAACAGTGTAAATAAAACACTGCAACACAAAGCACTCTAGGATCTGGAAACACCATATCAGGACGTGGGGGACAGTTGTGGTTGCAGTTAAGAGGGCGTCTCAGCTCCTTGGATGTAGGAGCAGGCTCTGGACTCCAGAGATGGTACAAACTATTCCTCTGAGAGAGATCCACAGGATTCTGTATCAGTTCAGGAGTGCAACCTGGGAAGTGGAGAACACTACTATCTGCCTGGTTCTGTAAACAAACTCTCAATCTCAAGGTCCAAAAAGACATTATTTCATACTGCACGCAAGGACTGGGAAAGCTTCGCGCTGCCCAGACTTTGTGAAATGTGGAGGAAAAATAAACAACCTAAGCTGGTAGGTCCGTCCAGTAATGATCTCTGGTGGATGAAATGGAGAAAGGAGGAAATGGAAATGAAGCTCTGAGCTGGGCGGGTGATTGTGTTTGAATATTATGTGCCGTGGTCTCCTCTCTGCAGGTCTCCAGGTCTCGCAGGTTGACAGAGAAACCATCTGGGCCAATGGCCTCCCTGACTTAAGCGTCTTAGCTTTACGCAAGAGTTCACCAAGATAAAAGCCTTGGATTATCTCCCATCGAAAAATATCACTTTCCCTCAGGAACAAACTCAAACAACTTGTCCTAAACATAATCCGGCCCTTGCAACAAGAATCCATTTATATAACCAAATGTGTTACCCCTGATGGCAAGATATACATATACACTACCATGTACATACATAATCATTAAAAAAGGTTTGCTCAATAGTTCTCATGTATTCAAATATACCTATAGATAGGAACCTGAAAGCTGCACTGACCACTCCTGTGTGCAGGTCCTTGTGATCACTTAATCACCTTCTGTCTGAGGTCAAAGGTTATCAGTAGGGTGTTAAGTCATTGCTGTAGCTGGAGTTAAAACCCACAACCCTTGTTACAATGGACGGAGAGGTTTCCTTTGAGCTGCTGCTTGCAGGAAGGGCTCGGGTTGACACACTTGAAACTCTGTCCGCGCGGTGGAGGAGTGCAGAGACAAGAGAGGCTATCGACTGCGAGGCTTCCCTGTGTTTGTCAGCATCTCTTCCTCCTCCTCATCTTCCTCATCTTCTTGTAGTATGTGAATGGACGAGCCCAGTAGTCTCTGGAGTTCTGGTACACAACGGACCAGATCCACAAGCCCCTCGTCCTCCTCTTCCTTGTCTTCCTTCTCCTTTTTACCTCTGTATGGTGAAGCTAAAGCAGAGCTCACCTGGCTGATATACACCTGTCTCCAGAGCTCAGCTTGCGACAAACTCACCACCTCCAAGTGTGGGTAACGTGCCCGGAAGATCCGTGCCGACATCTTCAGACGCTTCAGGACGTCTGTTAAGAGGAACCAATTGCAAAAGCTGCAAGAGAGAAATGTTTTGTTTTAGCCATAGTTTAGTGTGTGAGAAACAAGAAAGAGAAAACAAACATGTAAAAGTTTCGCCATCTCTAAAGTATCCCCAAATAAATACTATGGCTCCACTGTTTTTGATTACATGGTCTAGGCAAAGTCAACATATCTCTGGGAAGTCTATGAAAGGACTTTTTCAATGACAGCTTTAACGACAGCTGAATATTTTCCAAGCATACACTGAATTTATAGACTGAATCTCAACCAGCCACTGAGTGTAGTTGATGCTAACGAAGGTATAAAGGGCAATTTGGAGAAACCTGAAACTCCCTTCAGACGGTGATCCAGCTCAGTGAACTCTTCCTTTCTGATTAGTTCAAGCTCTGAGGAGTTTACTACAAAAAAAAGCATTGCAGCCGTGGCCTGTTATGTCAGGAAATCAAATTCTTAGGAAGGAAACATACTGTGGATCATATTGAATCCTGTAGAAATGCTGCCCCAAGTTAAAATCAACAGTTCATAGTTTTATTACTATCAATCTTATGTTACATGTTATTAACTTTTGTATCACGTTTTTCTTAGTACAACACACAACAACATGCAGTAATTCCAAATAATATCATGAATTAATCATTAAACATGGCCTGGATCAGGAAAATTAAATCTAAATCTCTTGTTTAAATCACACACAAAAAGCATTTTATAACTAATGTTCATTCCCATGGCAAGTACATAAAATCTAAGACTTTTTTAATATTAAAATCAATGCTTGTTAAGACTATTTTCTCTAGATGTTTGACAGTTTTATTTTATTGCTGTATTTCCTACTGAATACAGCACATGGTGGGTTTTAACATTAGTTCATACTTGCAACTGTCTCCAAGGAGGAAAATCAGTCTATACCATAGTAAATGATAATAAAGTTTTACTCTGTGTAATGTATAATCAATTAGTACTTAATGGCAAAATTAAAACAACCACAGAGGACCTTAAAATCAGGTTTACACCAGACGCAAAGATTTCACTTAACCGTTTCATTAGTGTCATCTTCGTCGATGACATCACAGATCTAAAGAGGATCATACTGTAAACATACTAGCCAACAGCTACGAAGATGTTGACAGCATGATCAGGAGAGGAAGTGATGTAAATATCAAATGTAACCACAGTATTTCTGTGAAATAATGGAAGGAGCTCTAAGCTGAAACTATTGCAATACGAGTGAAAAGTTTCAGTTCTGCTCACATTTCAGATTATTTGACATGAGTTAGCTCTGATTTAAAGCATTGTGCAAATATAGCCGACTGAGAACATGCTATGTTTTAAAGGTGATTTGCACACGATCATGACAAACAAAAATAACATCAACTCCAGTCAAAGTCTCCAGTCACGAGTCTGACTTATTTTCACAGTTTTGCACAGTTCATGCTACATGAACAAAGGCTTTTACATTTTAATTTAGTTTATTGTTATCTTTATATTACGAACAAAGGATGATCTTTGTGAACTCACCCCTGTGTTAATGACACCTGAACGTGAAAGCATGGTAGGAGAGGCTCAGAGGAGAACTCAAACAGAAGACAATCTTTGTCCGAGTCCCGCTCAGTCGTATTCTCCTCCAGCTCCTGATTCTGCTCAGACAGGAGGAAGTCCCAGCACGGCTCCTGGTCGGTCTCTGTGAAGAGAAGTTCACTGAGGTGAGAGGATGAACAGCAGACAAACTGGCTGCTTTGATACGCATGTGTAGGATGCCCTCTACTGGTCTGTCAAATGACACCAGTATCTACGGGGTTGAATGCTGTGATGCTGATCAGTTTAAAACACAAATCTTTGGTGTATATGACAGTTATGTTTGGATGACATATTTTTAGCTAAAATTAAGTGGTATTATTTTTCATTTTGGCAAAAAGTAAGGAACAGTAAGTGAATATTTTGGGTGAAAGCAGTAAAGCTGCTGTCTTCTGTGCTGGGATTATTTGATTTGGGAAGGTTTTAAGTTTATCGCGAACTGTACAAGAATAAATGACAATGGCTTCTAAAGCCTGATAAATGATCCACAATATCTCTAGAGTGCAGGTAACACCAGAAATAACATGCAGGAGAGGGATAAAATCACTATTAAATCAGAGATACCCTCCAGACATGTGTGAGACATTAACAAACAAATCAAAGACTAAGATCAGGCAAATTTGCTATCCTTACAAAAAAAGTAGCAGTAAAGAAAGTATTTAATAAAAAGGCAGAAACTGAAATGCAGACTGTTCCCATGTGTAAAATATATATAAAACCAGTTGTGGGGAGCAGGATCAACCTTGAAAGAATATTAATTTGCAAGACAAACACGGATAAAATGCACAAACTGAGCGATTTAAAGCTGTTGTAAAACATCAACATACAATAGAGACATTAAGTGCAGTAAAAAAAAAAAAAAAAAAAAAAATATTGCTGCATATAAAAGCATAAAACACAGCTACAGCTAAATGGGAAAATTTGATTTGTGAAATGGTGATAAAATGATGGAATCAGCTGAAATAATTGACAGAATTTTGTAGTGGTTTCTTTATTTCAATTATTTAGATATAGCTTTGGGATTGGAGTAGAGCAGAAGAATATAGTAGTAGTAGAAAAAAAAAATATTTTTTTCTCTTATGGAGATTTTTAAAAATTTTGTGTACTAAATTACAAACATTATCTTTCATGTCTCTAGTCACCCTCAGTTCTTCCATGCAGCTCTAATCCTGCTCTTCCTTCACTGGATAACTAGCTCCCTGTGGCTGTTTACAGCACACCACTGATGCTAGTACACAAGGCTAACCTCGTTCCACATCCCTATGGCCAAGCCTGAGCCCACCCTACAAACTAGCATTATTTCCCTACGGCAACCTGGTCATTACTCCAACAAGCCTCAACCCGTCTGCTTCACTGACAGTGGAGGAATGAGCTTACAACCACCTTCGAAACACCACATGTACAAATTCAAAGAGAGATCTGATCAAGAGCGATAAGCAGGCTGACACAAGGACAGAACATCACTTCAAGCTTTCTTACCAAACAGCGAGCTGCTGTAAAAATCCCAGGGTAAACTGGAATCCTGTTCATTGCGTCCTTCAAGGTCAGTGAAATACTCTGGAAAAGATAAGTATTTTTTGACCCATTTAAAGTTTGCATGTCATTACTGGCAGATTTGCATTATGTACAAACAAGTCATGACCAAAACAAAACAAATAACAAGAATTACTGATAAACAGTTGCATGCCTCTGTCCTCAGTTACAACATTGAATATTGGCAAAAAGTGTTTTTTACATAATGGTGTCACAGTAAAGTTGACCTTTGCCCATTTGGATATAGGTTAAGTGTCATGTCTTGAGTGTAGGTCACTGTGACCTTGAACTTTGACATCTTTGCATCCAAGTGAAAGTTTGTGCCAAATTTGAAGACATTTCCCAAAAGCATTACTGAGATATTGTGTTCATGAGAATGGGACGGACAGACAACCTGTCCCTGGCCATCGCTGGTGCGGAGGAATAAAAACTTGTGACGTTACATCTTGACTTTGTGATAGGGTCTGTTATGCTGCCATCTGTGACCTCCCAAGTTACAGAGAAACACAGGCATCCGAGCAGTGTGTGCAAAGCTGCATCAGCTCCTGAGCTTTCATCTCTGTTTACCTGAGATGCACTGAGACAAGCAGACTGCACAGAACATCCACAGCATATCACAGCCAAGCCAGCAGAGACAGAAACACTAGTAGAACCTAATTGTTAACTGTTGGCTGACGTCAACTAATGTTGACTAAGTGTTGACTTAGATTCTCTCTTTATTCTGCTGCCATGTGCTGGTAAGAGCTCCTCAGTACATTAAACATGACCATCAACAATGATGTGAATATACAGCGAGTTACAAAGCAAAGCAGCCATGTCTGGGACAAACAGGCTTTTCCTTAGGTTTTCTATCACAAGCAAAAGGGAGCCTTATGTCAGAGGATGTGTAAATCATCATTTAATCAATCATCTGTATCCTCAATTATCAATAACTGAGAAATCATTAGAAGCTTCTGTAACACAAAATGAATATTTTCCTTTGATTGAAGGTTTATTACTCAACAATTCAATCTCACTGTAAATTCTTATTGATAAAAAGTCAGCACATCGGTTTTTCAAGAGATAACACTGCAAAGGAGGATGGTTAAAAAAAAAAAAAAAGAGACACAATACTGAACTGATAAGTTGAAGTGCTGTAGATGAAAAGTGCTTGTATCCGTTTCGTGTGAACTACTGACTCGCCACGAAGCTAAGCTTCACCTTTAAATGTGCTTCTCTCATCTATAAAACCACTTGAGGGTTTTCTTTTTGTGGTAAAATGCAACAAAGATCCAGCTTCATAAACTACTCACTGCCCCAGTCAAGCCAGTTTTGAGCTTTATAAGTTAATATATTCTTGATCAATCATTGCAATTACATTTTCACTTATCTACTGTTACCTACTAACAGATGCCTAACAACTAAATACTTTAGTTTATTAATGTGTTAACATTAACAACAGTTGAAGTTTTATATCTTTTGTTCATGTCTCATTTTGTGTTAAATTACACCATTACAGTGTAGAAATATTTCCAAAGCCGATGCAAAAGGGGGCAGAATAAAAATCTTACCTGTGAGGAAGGTCTTCATGCTCAGGCTATGTGCCAGTTTGACTGGTGTGTGTCCAGAGTAGGTGGCCAGAGTCGGGTCTGCTCCGTGGTTCAGAAGCAACCAGACTATTGGTAAGTTATCACTCGCTACTGCATCATGAAGGGGCCTAAGCAAAGAACAACCAACACACAAACACTGTTCAGGGATTATACAACTTTTGATGAGGTTTTAATCTATTTGCAAGCTTGTTCTATATAAAGTATGCGTGGATGTACTACAGTAAAACAAAAGTGAGACTTTCTTGTGATTAATTACAATGTGTGTTGCTGTTATGTTAAAGATGAGGCTAACACCTTTGACGAGAAACTTCAACAGCCTCAAACAGGAAACAGGAGGCAGGCACTTCACCAAGATATGCAATCAGAACATAATCTTCATTTAATCATAACATGCCTGTCAATGAGTATGTCACTATGTTCATTAATGCTAATGTTAATTAATTTTGACTGTTACTTACATTTGTTTAACAAACGTACAATAAGTACAAAATACATCGTACATATGATATGACCATCAATTTGCCCACTGTTGACTGTAGATGCATCCAACAGTTTTAAAAAGCTCAATCTGAGTTTTAAGATTAGATTATTTTTTCAGACATGCTGTTTGCAAATAAACCATGAGTACTTGGATGATAAATCTAAAAATGTTTTATAAATTTACTGAAGATTAAATTGAAGCCTTACCTTGTTCCATCCTGAGCACTACAGTTGACATCTGCACCGTGTTTCAGCAGCATCTGGACAATCTGAGTCCAGCCTCGAGAGGACGCCTCATGGAGCGCTGTGTAACCGGCATTGTCACGCCGATTGACCTCCCTGATGTCCTTCTCAAGACAATACTGAACTACATCCTGCAGAACAGAGGTTGGCCAAACACAATGTCACATTAACATGTCTCAAACAGGTGCACTGTTTACTGGAGTTGAATTCATGTCAGCAATGCTGCACACGTAAACAAGTGGGATTTTACCTGATAGCCCAAGCGGGCAGCACGTTGCAACAACGTCTCCCCGGCATTTTTATTGACAATCAGCCGACGAACCTCTGGAGGAACAGGTCTTTTGGGCGGAGACTCTGAGCCGCTGCTTCTTCCTGATGAGCCTCTCTTATTGAATGGGGATGACGGCAAACTTTTTGTAGTGGGTGGGGGGCTATCTGTTCTTTTTATATCAGCACCATCATCATCCAGGGCAAGTGAGGCACCTCGCTTACCCAAGTTGTTGCGCTTGGTCTTAATCTAAAATACAAATTTATTGATTGGATCACTGTGCGAAATGGAAGCTCTTGCGATACAATGCCAAGTTCAGGCAATAGGTTCCACTTCGCAAAGACCTGGGCTTTGTGCAAGTAGCTGCCATCATAAATGTAACAAACATGGTGTTTCTCTAGCCACAGGGGGGCACTGCAAGCTAATATATTCATAATAGATTGTACCTGGCTCCTACCAACTCACTACATCTAATAAGCTATAACCCAACAAGCAGTATCAGCAAGTGACTTACCTTCTGCTCATCGCTGTCACATAAGTGCTTGCTTTTGAACTTTCTCTTCCCTGAAGGCTTGTCATTGCACTCTGGTGACACCTCGCTCTCCTGGTAGCGGACTGATCCTGAGCGAGTGAATGAGGGTCTCCGCAGAAGAGGCTCTGGACTGGAGGCAGTGGGACTCGGACACTGATCTGTCTGTGGATCTGTGATGACAAATTGGATTGGAGGTTGTGGTGATTTGTACCAAAAAAAAAAAAAGAAATGTACTATGTACTGGTGCTGCTGTGGGGTAGTTTCATCCCATTTCTCATGTGCCAAACCAAACATGGAGCCCTGAATATTTTAGGTGCTGTTTTTTGCCAACATCAGACAGACCGGTACTTACTGCACCAATCATCCTTGGCTTCATCATCTTTTCTGCAGAAACAGGGTAACTGCTGTCTGTGAGCTACTCTGCTGTGCTTTTTGCAATCCTATGCAGAAATACACCATGTTTCTGTAAATTCTCCCCATAAGCACCTTTATGATTTGAGCCATTTCTAAATCAACAGGTACCTTATGTAGACACACTGATGTGCATGATAGCACTCAATACCTAAAAAACAAACTGCAGATACTGCAGATAACAAATCTCAACAACTAACCACAAACACATGTTGTTGAGAAGCAAATAGCTAATAATATGTCAATGCAAAATATCTGGGGTAAAAACACAAAAATATAAAACTTTGTGTATATATTTTCACTTATCTTATCTAATACTCAGAAAGAACTCTGAAAGAAAAGTCCAGCTAAAGGAGCATCTGAGATGATCAAGTGGCTTAAGTTGATTAAATCATGACACAATGTCTCTGCTATTCTGAACAGACATTTCTGAAGAGAAACGTTTTTCCACAGGCTTGGATGGGGCTGCAACTATTGTCAGCACAGATTCATTCATCAGATATTTTTCAAAACAGTGAATAATCACTGAGTCTATGAAATGTCAGAAATGATGACAAATGCCCATCACAACCCAGCAGTGCCAAATGTTTTGTCGCTCAGTTTGGTTGGCAGCCAAAACAGGATTAATCTACAATGGTATTAAAACATAGCAACTCTGTCCTATTTGAGAAGCTTTAACCAACTAATGTTTGATGCGTTCAATGAACTAAAACAATTAATTTAACATTAATTTTCATCATTAACTAATCTGCCATTTATGTTTAGTCAACATCTGCAAATGTTTTTTGTCAGTTTAAAATGATATAAAATCCTCATCTTGGAAAAGATGGAATTAGTAAATGTTTTTGAGATTTTTTTTAACTTTAACAATTAATCAATTAAACAAAATTATCACAATTAATTTTTGTCAGTTAACTAAATGTTGTGTCATTCAGTTGCTCCATCAACTTGTTGTTTTCCTTCATTGTATAAAGAGACTAAGAGGGTGCTATAAGATTTTAAAAATTCATACTATAACTTTATTAATTATTTTCATCAGTGGAAAACTGCGCTGCACATTTAATTAAAACTTGCGCTGGAAACAATTAATTGAAACTTAAGTGATCTGAAAGTGAGAAACTGTACCTGCTGGTGTTCCACTGTTCTGTCTCAGGGAGTCCGATTGTTCATGGTGCTCTCCATCTTCAAGCTTGTCTTTCTCTGTGATGTAGTCACCAGTCTGATACTTCTTGCTGCGACAACGCCGACGTTTCTTGTGAGCGGGTGTGTCACCCTCTGCACTGGTTGTCTTGCCCTTGCCCAGATGCACTCGCTCTGGCAGGGGGTTTGAGCGAGGCCTCCCTCTTGGACGGCGGACAGGTTGGGTGGGTGTCAGGGGGGGTGATGGGGAAGCTGGGGGAGGAGGCATTGGTGGGGGTGGAGGGGATGGTGTTGCAAAGCCCCAGAGGTCGAGTCGAGCTTCATCTGCTCGCCGTCGCCCTCTTCTCAGTCTTGGGAAGGAGCTCTCTGTAGCGTCTGTCTCCTTACTGGATATGTCAGAGCTATTGAGAGAAACTGGAGTCTCTACTCTCTGAGGACTGCTGCCGCTATCTGTAATTGATTAAATCACAGAGGATTGTCACACTCACACCAGCTTCTATGCATAGAGGTATGACTGATACATCAAATGATGCCATTCAGATAAATGACTGCTTAATACACACCAACAACCAGACTACCCAGGCTATTTATCTCCAGAGCTGGCTTCCTCTGAGATTCTTGAGTAATCTAACAATAAGATTATCTAAAAGCTTCATGTTTGACATAAGTGAAGGCATGATTATATTTTTATGGTAGACATCAGAAATTTCTGCATGCTATAAAAACTGGTGTGACATTAAATGAAACAGAATTATTAAAAACAAGGACTATACCTGCTTTGTTGCGAGTAGGTTGCTCAGCTTTCTTAGGACTGATCTTGTCCTTCGTAACTGGCACTTTTCTCTGCGAGGAAAGTTTTCCTTCTGATAGGCTCTTCTGCAACACAGGTGCACATTGTTTCTTCTGCTGAAATACAGAGGGGTCTGAGTGAGTATGTTGTATGGGATGTTATAGATCATAGACTTTTCACAAGATAGAGAGCATCTGACAGACCCACGATAATGCCTGTGGAAATTAAATCACCTGTTATTGATAAATATTATGAAATGAGCTCTGTGGGGCCAATTCAGCAACTAAAATCATAAAAGGTGGTTGATACCTTAAAATATTTTCACTAAGACCTAACCAAAGGGAGATCATGAAAAATGAACAGGGATATTTTAGACATTCACCTTCTTTACACAGGACACTTTGGTTGGAGTGCTTTCAGCGTCTTGTTTTTTCCTTCCAGGTGTCTTCTTCGTTGAGTCAGTAGGTGACTTCTCCATCGCTGGCTTCTTAGGACCGACTTTCTTTTGTTTGACGGCAGCAGCTTTTGCTTTGGTTGGCGACTCCTCTTTGGTTCCGTTTGTTTTATTCTCAAACTTGTCGGCTCCCCCGGCACACTGGCCTGTAAGGATAGACGCAACCATGCCCTCCAACTTCTCACTGGGAGCACTGTCTGATACCCCACTTTCCTTCTTCAACAGCTCCCCCTCTAACACCTGGGCCAGTTTGCTCTCCATCCTGTTCTCATTTGTTGATGCATTGCTCCCAAAGAGATGAGACTGGCCAGCAGATTTTAAAGAGCCTTGCTTCACTTGCAGGCCCATGTGCTCCCCCTGACTGGTGTGTAACTCAGTATTATTCTCCAGAGGCTCAGTGGAGTTCGTCCTCTCATTTCTCTTCTTAGGTTGAGTTGAATCCCCTTGAGAAGGAACGCCAGGCCATTTTTCCACAGACCAGTACGGTGGGTGTTCAAAAGCAGAGGCATGTTTAGATTGGTTGTCTTGGTTTGGAGTGAGTGGGTTCAGAACATCATCTTTTCTAGATGCAACAGGTGAAGCTTGAGTATTACCCTCGGTGGTCAGTGCTGTCGCTTCAAGAGCTTGTTGCTTTACAATTGATGCAAGGTTAGACAGGGGAGACTTCATTCTCTCCCATGTATCATCCTCAGGTTTGGGCGGGCTGTGATGGGCACTCTGAAACTTGGATCCTTCTGCAACTGTGGTGCCCTTGGTCTTTGGGGATGTATGTGTAGCTTTTCTCTGAGCAGGTGAGGCTTGGTGAGGAAGATGAGATGGCTGTTGCCAAGCTGGATTGACAACAGTGGTAGAGTATGGCACCGCTGTTTTACTAGGTCCAGATTTCTGCTGAGTCTGAGCATTGGCAGAGCTTGACAGGGCAGTTGTTAGGGCTCCTTTAGAGGGACAGTTCTTAGTTATGGCTGTGCTGGTATTTTTAACATGCTTGATACTGTGAGCATGTTGGTTGCCTTTCATGAGA
This sequence comes from Rachycentron canadum, assembly GCA_038496675.1. Lineage (NCBI taxonomy): Eukaryota > Metazoa > Chordata > Actinopteri > Carangiformes > Rachycentridae > Rachycentron > Rachycentron canadum. The sequence continues at coordinate 2,487,864 of CM076655.1, forward strand.
CATGATGGCTTCTTTCCTCCTGAGGCCAGATGTTCTCCTTGGTCAATTATAGATATAAATTCCTGCTTTGCAAAACTCTGAAATTCATCTGCAAAAGTCCCTTTTCCATCTTTGCCCCGCAGAGTAGAAGCCAGTATGGGGCTAGCCACACCTACGTAAGTTCCAGGGATGTTTTTTATGGAGTCTTGTGAAGATCCCTTACCCCATGTTGGTTTGGGCTCTGGGACCTGGTGATTCTGAGGCCTGTTTATTTGTTTTTGATGAGATCCATTTCTGTGGGTATTGGGTAAAATAGGATATTGCACAGTGGAGCTATAAGTTGTTGAATGAGTCCTCTTTGAGTTCAGAAAATCTCTCTGATTTGACTCGTTATTATGAGGCTCCATCATAGAAACTGGAGGGTCATTTATGCATTTTGGACGTTTTGATTTGGCAGACAAATCAAGAGGTACATCTCTCGGTTCAATTGAACAAGCTGTGTGGTCCTCTGAGGCAGAGGGTAGTGTTGTTTTAAGAGAGCCCATGGTTGTCTTGTCTATGCTGTTGCCTTTCTCCACATGGTTCAGCAGTCTGTTCTGAGAGGTGATGCTGGCCAGTGCAGAGCCACAGCAAATGGCAGCAGTGGGAGATAATGTGTAGCGGGTGGGTGCTGCAGAAGTTAATGACGGGTGCTGCAATGGTAGGGCAATAGCTGGAGAGGCCACCACCGAGGCTAAAGATTTATGCTCTCCTACAGATTTTGCATTCTTACCCGATGAATGGTTGGATTTAAGTTTTGAGGTTGACGTGCCTGCTTTTTTTTCTGCAACTGGTGTCCGGCCCACAGAGAACTGATAGGGATAGGTCCGCATGAGAGGTGTCCCTCCAACACCCGAATTTTGAGGCTGAATTTCTTTCTGAAACTGACTGGCTGTGGCTTCTCTCAAGGCTGCAATCTGACCCAGTGCTGGTGGAAGAGTGATTTTACAAAGCGGAGAGGAAAAAGTAGAGGAAGGAAGGAAGGCAACTGGCTGGGCTGGTTTAAACATGGTCGAGCATTGAAACCCAGGTGGAACACTTTGCACAGATTGTGTTTGCGGGTGTGATTTCTTACTTGATGTCACATTGCTGTGACAGGCATTAAGAGAGTCCTCCCGGCTGACTTTTACACCACTTGACCACTGAGGAGTGGGGAAGACACCAGCACCATCAGCCTTGAGTTTAGGGGCCTCTGCCCTTTTGTCTGCCCTCTTCTCTGAGCTGGTGAGGGCTGAGCCTGACATGGGTGCATTGTTGGACTGTTGAGATGGAGAAACCTCAGGGCTGTGGTTGTAATTGCTAGTGTCCAGGCAGGCTTTCGTTGTCTTACAGTCTGTTGTTGGAGTGGTCTTGTTTTGCTGACTGAGGGTAACATCTCCTCTAAACTCAGGGGGTAGCGTCTGGGGGGGATTTCCCACCATACTAGTAGACGCTTTATTTGGAGCACTGATCTCTCTGCTCACCGTGCCTCCATCCCCTACATTCATTAGTGTAGGATCCACCTGAGTAATAAGAGAAGTTCATGAGGCCAGTGTTAATTAGATGAGAGAAAAGAATGTTCTAATCTAGTAAACAAACTGTAATAGTAATAAAAAACATTCACCTGCATAGGTGTTTCTTTAGCACAACATGCCTCTGGGGTAGCTGAGTCACTCAGGTTAGAGTTTTCCTTGAAATACAGTGAAATGCTACAAAATACATGAGAAAAAAAAAGATGTGATCATTGTGAATCATGCTGTCATTTCAATTAAAGAAAAGGCATTAATTTAATCCTTCATGGGGGAATAAGACCTATTCTATGAACAGTAATTGAATCAGAATAACATTGGACAATTGAAAACTTCCTTTCTTTGATATTGGCTGACAGATATGTTACATTTCCTTTGAAAGGGGAAACAATTCAGGTTAGCAGAAAGAAGTGCGGTAGACAGAGCAGCATATGTGTTCTGCTGTTCCCTCTCGTTTTATTTATTTGTAAGCAAATAATACTAACATTTTATGTGAATTGTCCACTCAAAATGAAATATTCAGTGAGTGAAATGACAGCTAATGCATCAGTTGCATTATGGAGAGATTATGAGCAAACAAGCTCCAGGCAGAGACATGTAAAAGGCGACTACTGCTAAAAACCAGATCACCCCTTCACATTGTCTTTCACACGGTGTTTTGCAGATTAACCATAACCCCTAATGTTGTTGGGTGAAACTACTTCTTTTACATTGGAAATGAAGAAAGGGCAGTCTAAATCCTCTTCAAACATTCTTGCCACTCTAACATACCATTTTGCAGAAATCATATAAAATACCACAGCAAATATACACACTATTAGGGGAAAACAACACAAAAAATATTTAAATATCCACTTCAGTGTTTTTAAAACTATAAAAATACACTCCTTTGAATGATAATTTGGATGTTACCAAAAATCTCAATTAACCCATTAACAATTCTTAAAAAATACATATTCCATTTTTTTTTTAATAATATAAAAATGCAAATATTGTTCATTTTAAAAATGAGGGAATATGCCTCTTGCATCACTGAAAAGTCCACTCTCAAGGTATGTGCCTTCTGGAGCCATTTTTTCTCATCAAACTTGAATAAGGTGCATATTGGACCATGATTGGCTGCAAACTAGTTGTTGTGATGTCAAAAAACCTGCTGGTGCAAACGTATTAAACATAGACTTGCAGTGAAAAAAATTAGAAACTTTTTCCCTTCAGCAGATTATTGTGAAAGCAGCCTTCTAGTGTCAAACTTAACACATACATCATGCTGCACGGTGAAGGTCAAACATTTAAGTCAAGGCACAATAAGCAAAGCACATTTTTAGTGAAGGGGACTTTAAATTGCTTCACTAACTTTAACGTAAGTTCACCATAACTGAAGTATGCCCTGTGTCACTGTGCTAGAAAAAAAATGAAAAAAATATGAAATCAATCAATGCTAGATGAGACTATCAGCAGATTCTCAACATTAAAGGGTCTGGATTGAAACAAAAACACAATAGGTTTTGACTGCACCCTGAGATTTTTCATGAGAAATCTTTACAACAGTTTCTTCAAACAGAGGCTCCTGCATAGGTGGGGACCATGACACCTTGGGCCCCAGGGCCTGTCCCGATAGACCCATCAGTAATCCATCCATGAGACAATCAGCTGTGACTATTCAAATGATCTGTTAAGAGTGAGTAGCAGACTAAATGTGCTCTGGATTGATTAAGCAATGCACTCTAGTGAAAAGTGGATGACTAAATGTGAGCAAAGGTTTTGTTACTTGCTTGTATAATTGAGGATAGTCTATCACTGGATGGTTAATTATTTATGATTACAGTAAAGAGGCAAACCTCAGTTAAATGCAGTTTCAATGTGGGGGGGGGGGGTCTTCTGATGTGAAGTGAAATTCTCTATAGAAAACACACATTTTCAAGACAGAATACAACCGTCCTTCACAAAACGTGGTTAACCCTACACACAATAATGAAGTATATCCCAAAGACAGTTAATCTATCCTGATATAATCTGAAAACAAACATTTGCAATACTCATACTCATATAGACTGGCGACACACACCACAGCAGCCTGGTACGTAGGTAGAGGTGAGCGCAGGCGAGCGCATCTGCAGGTAAATGAGACGACTACAAAAGGGACTAGGCACAAAATCTATGTCAAAGCTTTTTTTGGGGGGGTGGGGGGGTGGAAAACGTTTCACCCTGGAGTCAGTGAAACATAACGAAGATGATGCACATCATGACTGACACACCAATCTCTGCTGGAATCTGCGAGCATGGACTGAAAGGGATCCAGCGATGCAGACACCGCTCAGTGGAAGGAGGGTCTGCATTCATTACCGTACAACAGTTGCTTACAGCTAGTTTGTCTTTGTGCTGCGATCATACGCGGTCTACCATGGCACAACATTTGAATTCATCTGCTCTGATGTAGGCCAATAAATGTATGCAGTAGTCCGCATACACGCCGTGGGCAACAACGCTGAGACGAAACAAAGTCGAGCCTGACATTACCTTTGAGAAACAGCCTCGAAGAAACCAAATTATTGTGTCCCTGGTCAGATCACTGTCCACCCTACGGCACGAAAGACACACGTCCCAATGTCATATCTGGAAAGTGCACGACGAAGCACATGCATGCTGAGGCATCGGGGCATTCACACAAACAACACGTTTCTCTTGTGTTGTGAATATCAGCACGGAAAAACTCTGGAGAGCTCCGGGTCGCTCTCTTCGCTTGGAGATGGCGAGCAGTCACCATCATGAGACTGGGAACCGGCTCTCAGGTGATCTGTCCATCCGCAGGCAACCTGAACAGGCAGCCGGTCTTCGTCTCTAGTCATGCCCCAAAATAACGCAGAGACTGGGGGTTGAAATGTTAACCAGGCGAAAGACAGATGTTTGGGAGGGGGATTATAACAAGTGACAGGGGAGCTTTCTCCCATCGAGCGGCTGCGTCGTAAGAGAAACAATGTGGCACATCCCCGCCTGATAAGGTAACAACATCAATGCAAAGCCACAGAAAACGAAGGGAGAAGCCAAACAAACAAAAACTCCTGACGACCATCATCTCAAAAAAAAAAAAAAAAAAAAAAAAAACACCACACAAAGTAACATTTCCTTTTTGTTTTTTGGGGTTTTTTTCCCCCACAGCAACAAAGTAACTCACAAATATGGGGGAAGTAGCCAGCTGGACAACTAAAAAGGCGGGTGGGTGACAACTTATTACAGAGGCTTGTGTTGCCGGAGTGGCCACGACAAGGAGGAGGAGGAGGAGGAGGAGGAGGAAGGGGGGGGCAAACAATATATTTAACTCCACTGACCACCACTACCTCCACCAGCACCGCGGGTAGCTTCCCAGCTCCCTGTGCAGCGGAGTCTCCGCGTAGCCCTCGCACTGCTCCCGGTGGTTTACATGCTGAGGCAGGCTACTGTTATTTATCCCCGGCCGACCTGACGCGAAGTGCCCCCGTCTCCCGTATCGGCCCTTCGGTGGACTGACTGAGCCACTTCGGCGTTGAAAGGCATTCGCCGAGCCCCCCGACCCACCGAGCCTCTCCTCTCCGTCCCCCAGTAAAGACTCTCACTCGCTCCCCCCCTCCTCTCTCTCTCTCTCAGAAATATTGAATAATTCCCAAGCTAATCAGTAGCCGAGATAAAAGATGTCTCATGACACAAACACTTACGGACCCGCTCGTCCAGATGGCATGCGAACGACGTGCAGGCACGACTCGGTTAGCGGCCGCGTCCAGCCTTTCGCCTCTCGCCGTCCGTGGCTGTTCACTAATCTCGACGGTTTTCGGTTCTAAAAGTCCGGGGGGGGCGGGAGGAAGGGAGGAGGAGGGGA
>CM076655.1:2497931-2572342 GCA_038496675.1 Rachycentron canadum
CCCGACCCACCGAGCCTCTCCTCTCCGTCCCCCAGTAAAGACTCTCACTCGCTCCCCCCCTCCTCTCTCTCTCTCTCAGAAATATTGAATAATTCCCAAGCTAATCAGTAGCCGAGATAAAAGATGTCTCATGACACAAACACTTACGGACCCGCTCGTCCAGATGGCATGCGAACGACGTGCAGGCACGACTCGGTTAGCGGCCGCGTCCAGCCTTTCGCCTCTCGCCGTCCGTGGCTGTTCACTAATCTCGACGGTTTTCGGTTCTAAAAGTCCGGGGGGGGCGGGAGGAAGGGAGGAGGAGGGGAGGGTAAGGGGGGGGGGGGTCGCCAAGACAGTCCGTTCCGTATCTCCAGTCTCCAGTCTGGTGGGAGAGAGAGAGAGAGAGAGAGGGGCAGAGGGGTGCACGGTGACAGCATGGGAGATGTAGTGCTCCGCTATCCACGCCCAGGATTAGACGCTAGAGAGGCTGGGAGGGGTGAGGACTGCAGGTACCGGCATGCAACGCGAGCTCCAGCCGCTCAAGGGGAATTGGGGATCGCGACCAAAGAGTGTAACGGTGCGCTAAACTGAAAAAGGCTGATCGGGGTAACGAAGTAATAAACTGCGTGTCTTAACCAGAGCAGGCTCCGAGCATCGCTTCAACCCGCGTTTGCATCTCGGTGTCAGTCGGGTCAATTAACGCGGTCCGAGCTGTGGGTGATGGTTGCTACACGGAATTGACAAAATATTTAAAAAAAAAAAAAAAAAAGAGAGTGGGAGAGGTTTGGGTCTGTTGCAGGGAAATGAACACAAGGAAGGGAGCAAGACAAGGGTGCTGAAGACTGATGGACTAGCTCGAAGAAGATGGAGGGAAACCCTGAATCATTTTGTGTGGGATTTTTCAAAACCTACAACGTTGTGAGACATGTTGTCTTTAAAGAAGTTTTAGTCATTTGTGCTGATGCCATGAGTTAAACTTCACTGAAGTCTAATGAGGTTCAGCTTGCAGGGCTCCCAGCATTGACCTCCATCAGCGCAGTGATATAAAAAGCCCTGGAAACACAAAACATTTGTTTACAAGCTGACCACTGGCCTTTGAACATTTCCGCCTCTGTCTTCACACTCTCTGATATTAAATGAGCTGCCTAACAAGTTCCACCTTCTTCTGTAAACTAAAAGTCATTAGAAATCTCACCAGTATACTGCCCTCAAATTTGTCTTGACCTTCCCTGAAAACAAAAACAGACAATTAATCCAAAGTAACCAAAAAGATAACTGTGCAGAGGCATGGTAACTTTACTGCCCTGGACTCACGTTGCTTAGCTTTTGTCCTGATTAATTATGATTGACAGTGATGGACTGACTACACCCAATCTGAACCATGTGCTTTTTCAAGATTTCCTTGGTTTGACCAGACCTAAGCAGTTATGATGGTGTGAGACCATGTTGCAAGCAAGACCACAGATCACCACTGATAATGAACAAAAAACTCACACTGTTGTGTCTCTTTAGTTCAACGTCATTCAGGTCTTGCAGGGCTGTGTGTCAAAATCACATTTCCTGTCATTATCTGGTCAGGTTTTAACTGGATTCATTCAGAGAAGTTGCCTTAACACAACCCCAGAGCAAAACTACAGTTTGGATAAGACTTATGACTTTAACCTTCAAAATATGCTGAAAATAATCAACACACAACAGCAATTGCCCAGAGTTTAGCACAGCTGAGAGACAGACAGGCTACTTTCTAAATATAAGACACCAACAGCCACATAGAAGGAAATCTTAAGTTAATTTATTGTTCAAATGAACTTCTCCTGCAGGTAAATCCCACTGATTGTGTCTTAATTCAATAAAATATGCTTTTACTAATAAATATTTGGGTATTTTTACTTCGAACAGTGCACAGTGAAGCATGATGTCAGCTTTTCCTTAACTGAAGTGTGACTGTAAGTTAAGTGCAGGAAAACAAAAGACAAGGGCTCTGAGAAGACTATTTGAAGACCATGTCTGCAGTTATGGGGTCGCCTCACCACACATCTGCAGTGTCCAGTCATACACCATCAAACGGAAAGTTTGAAGCAGCAAACCGGTCTTTAGAGCAGAGGATCTGCACGTAGTCTCGTCTGATTCTCCCCCAAAGATAAACAACCACAGGATATTTAGCTCTCCTATTCCATAATCACATTTTGGCTCTGTAGTTAAGCAGCACGGGTTACCCAGCTGTAATTAGGCCACTTGTCTTACCTGAATCCTGAAAGCAGTGTAGGCCTGCTGTTTACAAGGATATCCACTCCTTTAGGCCAACAAATCTCCTACTTTTCTCAACACTTGTGGTGCTGAGGAAATAACCGTTCACACTCAGAGAGGCTGACATCGTCGTGTGCCTCAAAGAGTTTGTTTACTACCGTGCACGATCCGTGTCTTTCTTGACCACGAAGGCGGTGCAGGATAACGATCCCTGACCATCCGCCGAGAGCAAAGCGAGCAGAAACTATTTCGCCTCTTTCCTATCGCGGAATGGATCTGTGTGTGTGTGAGAGCCGCTAACATGCCCTTCGCCATTCGTTCAGTAATGGCTGCGTGCAAGCAGCCAAATCGTTGACAGATGGCCAAATGTGAAATTGGGAAACCAAAAAACGCCTATCAGTTAAAAAAAAACAACACACACACACACACACACCGGGAGGAGGAGGAGAGAGAGGAGGGGGGGACGCCGTGGAGAACCGTGTCGGCACAACGCAGGAGTATCACAAAGTCGGCAGCTGACACATCGCATTGTGTCTGAGCCGGGGTAACCCGGAGACCTCAACGACCGCGCACAGCTATCCCGGTAGTGACCGGCTGCTCGGGGCTTCACCAATTATAGACGAGTTTGCTTCACGGGATCCACATCGCACGTCTGAAGCGGTGGGGTTGAAAAAAAACTTGTTATGCATATAATTATACATCTCTCGAGCAGGGAGGTGGTGTTCCGCACATGCACGGTGATAACTGCGATACCACAGATGAAGGCACGTTGTTTATTTCGAAGGCCTGATTTTTTTTTTTTTTTTTTTAAGTATGTCGTCTTCAAAGTGGGCATACATGGTCATCTATCTGTGAGTCATTTTGGAGATTATCGACCCTGTTTAGGCCGCATGGTTTACAGCGACGAAGATGTCCCGTCTAAGTTCGTGGTTCACCTGGTCAATATTGGGTGTCGAGGTTGGGAAGGCGGCGGGGGGTGAACGCTGAGTAAAAATCAAGCGCATTATTCTTCCATCTTGGCAGAAGTAATGAATTATTCTCTAACAAACGAAGGGAGGATGGCAGCCGATCACAGAAACAGTCAAGGGTGATGTTCTTATTTGCCAGGTAAATGGACGGCCCGATGCGCCGTCCAGATGAGGTTAAAAATGTCTGAAAATGAAACACACCACTTCACATATAGTTACTGTGTCAGCGTTTGGACGACCGACTGCATCCACAGCCGAAACGCATGGACAGCAGACTCATGTAGGCTATGTCATCTCGACACAGAACTTGGCTCCATACATGTGACACGATCCTACATAATGCCGCGGGATAGCAGCGAGACATCACCGCAACTACTGTGGCTCCTGCAAGACACCGACAACTAGAAAATACAAATATCCAGGTCAAAGTTTGGCAGAGTTTTACTCGCCCTCAATAGCGTTGTGCAATGCCCCCTTTAATGCCCCCTGCTCGCCCGTAACGCCTTTGTTATTAGTAATCGCATGGTATTGCACCGTCTTACCTTGCGCTCCGAGCTATCTACAGCCACAAAGCCTGCACACAGCGCAACAAGCTATTGTTGTCTACACACAGGCGTCCATGTGGGGCCAGGGATGTGATTTTGGAGTAGAATGAATACAGTATGCAATTTTGGCTTGTCCTCGCGATCTTCCCTTATTGCCAGTTTTCGGTCTGCAGCAGCTGGAGATGAAAATCGCGCACCCTGGGTCCTAGCGCCGGGTAAAGCCCTACAGGTGAATAACAAACACTGGAGCTCGGTGGGCTTGAGTCTTTCATTGCAGGGGACTTCGCTCGAGTCACACGAATAGTCCATCTAGGGCAAACTTTCTCACATTTCAAGCCCCAACGATTCAGCAAAGACTAAATAGATAGATATACTGCTGCTGACACTTACAAAAGGTGTGAAATAAAATTTGAATAACAGTATATTCAGTTTCAATTACACTGAACACACGTTGTTTTAATAATATTGATTGTCTGCTTTCATTTAGGAAATTACTATTTGGAGACTGTAAACGATAAAAACACTTCTTGAGCCAGTGAGGCTTATATGCAGTCCTGCACAGCCTATTTATCAGGCACCCACTGGTTTATTATAGCTGAACTTAGGCAACATTTACATCAAGAGTGATATATTTTTTTAGCAGGATTGACCAGGCAGGAATTTTCCAGAAGTCCAAGACATCAGAGGCAACAAAGCTACAGCCTCTGCGTGAAGTGACTGTTAACAACATTTCTTCTTGAAAAGTTAGGAAGCTCAGTCAAAATGGCTGTTTTTTGCTACTAATACTGTTCAGCGTATCTACCAATTCTGAATCCCAATCTGATTTTATTTATTTTTGCTACTTAATACAGCAGCACAGTTAAGACAAGGGCTTCTGTAAATCTGCATTATAAAGGTCAAGCATGTATTCAAAGCATGCAGTTTATTATGTTTGACCGTGGAGTAACCTTAAGAAAATATAACTTGCACCATAACTTTCTCTTGATGGGTTTTGTGCTTTTGTATAGTATGTTTTACATTTTTGGAGGATGTGTTAATTTGCTGTGGCAGGAAGCTTTGGACGGGGGATTAAGAGCCTCTTTTCATTTCCTAGGTGAATAAAACACTTCAGGTGAAGTTCAGGTGCAATTTTCAACAAATAGCAGCACTTGACAGTTATAGTTTACCTGTAAAATGTTGCTGAAAAAGATGCTAAATGAGAGCAAGCTCTGTGGAGGAGCACAACAAGGGGGCGTTTTAGATGTTTGTGCCTAGGGGACAATTGTCTCATAATCAGTCTGTTTATCACCACCTAACACAAATGAATAACAAACACAGTGTCTGTCAACCTCTCATCCAAGACATTCAAAGCATGCAGTGTCTTTACAGCTGAAATTTTAGATTTATAAATGCCAGTTAACCTGTGGACTAGTCTATTTTTATAAACCAAATATTGTAAAGGTATTTGAAAGAACCTTGTGTGTGGTGAGTGGATAAAAAAAACAGATATTCCCCTTTCTCTTGGCAACATGACACACATGAACTAGACAAGACCAACTAGAAGGTCAATTCAGCCTGGCAACTTATTAGGGACTTAGGTCTGTGAACAACATGGTTGACTTTAGTGAGTTAAAGGACAAGATTTTCAAACCTCTCATGGGTCAAGACCAGTGGGATATGAGAATTTGCCAAGAAGGAAGCAGGTAATTCTCAGCTTGGTTGAACCATGTCTCAGTGCAACAACATTAATGACAACGCAGATGATCTCACAACCTGTTTAAAGCTTATTTGCACTATAAAGTGGAGTCATATGCCTTGTTTCAAGAGAGAGGAACACTGGAGCAGTGCCTGAGATGTTCCTTGATACCTCTGACAAATCTACACTATCAAAGGATTCAAAATAAGGTAACAGCCTCTGCAGACAACAGCTACAGGTACAATACACTGTTCAAGACTTTTATTTAAGTGCTGCTTAAACTATCTATTGAGAAGTGCAAGACTGGATTCTGCAGGTTGACCTATACATAGTCTCCTTTGGTCATTTAACCCAAAATTTAAAAAGATGTCATGTACATACCGGTATACATTTTCACCTAATGGTTTGTAGCCTTGCAGATAGTTTTCATTTTATGTGCTCAGGTTTTCAGATATCTGCCTCATACTTGACATTTATACCACCAACTCAACACAATAAGGTGAATTCTCTTTGAGGAAATGTATCATAAAAAAACAGAAACACAACCTATCTTTCCAAAAACAATACAACCAACTACTGGATAATCTACAGACTTCACAGTGAGCAGTTTTCATTGGAAATACCTTATCTTCTACTGAGGAAACAGGCCCTATGGAAACTGTTGACAATGAGATCTGTGGATTATCTCTAGTAACTGGGACACTGCAGCTGAATTTGCTCAAATGCAACTTTTCAAACTTTTTCAGTTGCACAAATTGAAGTGTATCCAACTCCTTTACAGTAACATGAAGATAAATGATATCTGAAAATACTGGTACATTAAAACTCACCGGTAAGAGCAAGATGGTCATTCAGAAGGTGGATAGATGCCCTTGATAGAGATGACACAGAGATGGTGTGCCCTGATAAACTGGGGTGACGGTGCACAGTTTAAAGATCGTTTGTTGAATAAATTTTATTTACTATTCAAGAGAGGGAGGTTCAAGGGAGGTTACTGACAATGTGTATCTTAACATGTAATGTGTGAGAGATTATGACTAAAATAGTTCACCTCATTGAACTTTACTGGTAATTCCAAGCAGTCATAATGAAATCAAAACATTTAACTGAACGACTGGTCAAAACTGTCAAATCTGAATGTAATCTTGTACTTTCAGGTGATTACCACATAAATCTAAACTCACTGTACTTATCTTCCCCTTATGTCCAACAGAAAGGCATGAAAATGAGCAATGCCTTTCATTTTCCCAACATTTTCCTGAACTACATTAAACTTGATGTAATTACAGGATCTTGTGTTATGTCCATTTTCTGCCATACATGTCCTGACATACATGGCTGCATTACTTAAATCCATTTTAGACAGATTGGTATATGATACAGGTCTACTCAACACACCTTTAACCCATGCTGAATGCACAAAAGATTTCTCATGCCAAGTGTTACCATAAAACACCACGATAAACCTCAGATTTACATTGAATTACAATGTATTGAATTATTTAATGCATTGAATTACATAAGTAATTCCAGATAAAAGTTAAATCTATGTTTCACCTCAATACTCACACTAGCTTTCTGTTTATTGCCAACACTTTCTATTTCTTTCTTGCTCTGTCTCTTTTTATGGCAAATTAGTTTGAACGATTGGTATCACTGAATTCATTTCTGCTCTTGTTAGCAACACTTGTTCACCAAAGGTGGGCAGCCTCCTCAAGGACACAACCATGATGAGAAGGACCATAAAGGAGGGTCAGCTGATGCAGGTTGACCAATGAGGGCAGACCATGATGCAGGTTTAACTCGTGTTACGGCTTGTGTGGGGTATGAACGGTACCCTTTAGAGATAGCAAAGCACTACAGAACAATATTTTAGCATGTGGTTCATGCTTTGTTTGTATTGTTCACATTTTCGAAAATTCATTGTGTGAATTTCTTGAAGTCCAACAAATGCACTGAATGCGTTTCCCTCCTCATAAACCATTTGCAATTGTTTTGAAGCATTTTAAATTCAGTAATATTTATACATATCCATGTCTATTTGCTAGCAGCCTCCTCTTAGCTGCCTTAATCTGTGCATTGCTGTGATTTTCAGTACATTACTGCCACACAGAGTCATATACTGGGTCAGGTATCTGATGGGTAACCTGCAAACATGTACTAAATGCAGACAGGCAGCAGGTAAAATAAATATGAGGAAACAAACAAATCAAACAGGAAGAAACAAAACAAAAACATTTTTCTGAAGAAAATAGCTTCTACAGGCACAAGTCAATATTTAGTGTGACCCCCCTTGGCCCTAAGTGCATCTTGAACTCTTTTGAGGAGACTGTCCTGAGGTTTTCCGAAGCCATCTTCTGGTACATTATACCAGGCTTCTTTCAGCGATCCCAGAGATCTTCTTTAGATTTAGGTTCTTCTATTTCTTTATATGTCCAGTTGATCCCATACTGCCTCTATAATATTCAGGTCTGCCAGTCCATGACTGTCAGTGTTTTATCAATTTTATTTCACTCCAAATATGATTTCACTGCATTAGCATTGTGCTTGGGATCATTATCATGCTGAAAAATATAACCATTCCTAATCAGGCTTTTTCCAGAAGGAATCGCACGATGAATTAACACCTGTCTGTACTTTTCAGCGTCATGATCCCATCAATTCAGACAATATCTCCCACACCACTGGCAGAAATGCAGGCCCAGACCAGGACAGATATATGGACAGATAATTACTGTAAAACTTAGTTTCACTTTGCATTAAATCAACAACAGGTGGGAGCTAACTGAGCAACGTGTGATGCACATCTGAATGGGACAGTACATCATGCAAAACAACAGATAACCTAAGACTAGTCATAATGTAAACCCTGCAAAAATAGCAAAGCAGCCTCAGATCTGGATGCATTCTGAGGGTGTTATTTTGGGTGGGGGTGTAGCCCAAATGTTTCATTAATATTTTGGATGAGGGTCGTGGGTCATGGGACTTATATGAATGAGTTGGTTCAGGTCCAGATTTGATTTAGACATAATTGCAGGTGTGTGAAGGCAGGTTTACAAAAATTTTTACACCACTTGTAGAGCAGAGGATTACTAATACCATTGGCAGGAATTGTTTGCGGGTGAAACCTACTCTAAAAAAAAACTCCATGGGTAACCTTTAACATCCTGTTTGGTTTCATACCACTGAGCATCAGATGTGGGAGGTCGCACCCCAACTTACCAATGAGTCAGCAGCCAAGAAGATAGATGTAAATAAACAATCGGTCAATGAATCAAATAGTTAAGAAAATGAATCTGAAACTATCTAGTCATCATTGAGCATTTATCAAGATAAAAGGCTAAACATTTTCTTGTCCCAGCTGGTTGGATTGGATTGGTTAGTTTTCTTAGTTTTACTCAACTGTGGCCTAAATAATGTAGAATATCTTTAGGTTTTGGTTGGTTGGTTGGAAAAAATAAACTATTTGTAAACACCAGATTAGGCTTCAGTAAATCATGATCACATTTTTAAAATGAATTTTGGTGATGTTTTTTGTTTTGTTTTAATTTTGTTTGATTTTTATAGGATGATTAATTTGTCCAGGAAGAACATATTTGTTAGATGAATTTCTAATTAATGTAATATGCAGCCCTTTATGGATGCTACATTTTTGTTAATCATTTGAAGTAGATAACTATCATTGATTTTTGCCGTCACATGCACATATTGTATGTCAGTTAAATTCAGAGCCTGTGGAATAGATCTAACACATCTTGAATTTTGATCCTGCCCACAAATGAATCTGCCTTCTCTATTACTTCTAGCCTGTTGTGTCAGAGCCAGGATCAGTAAGAATACAAGCTCTGGCTACCGCTCAAGGTGTGCTATTGTACCCCACATGATAAACAGATGCAGCTGTCATCCCCACATTTTCCAGTGGAGCCTTACGGCCCTTCCTTCACTGACACCTAAAGGATCAGAGGTTCAGTCAAAATGGCAAAAAATGGAAGAATGATGCTGAAGGACGACAAATTTAAGTGAGAAGCGAAAACAAGAAACCATAGTGATGGATGCTGTTAAAGATGCAAATCTATGAATAGATCAACTATGCTGACTTTGCATTTGACTGTTTTTCCCCCAACTAGGACTAATGACCTTGAATTCAAAAACGTGGCTGATGCAAAGACTAAAGGTCTGAAAACAGTTTGAACTGTCCGGCTGTAGGAGAGGACCTTACAGCTGTTGATCCATCAGCCTACACATTAAGTAGCCTAACATGTTTAAAAAAAAAACTGAATGCTATTCTAGTGTTGTTTTGCTTGACTAAAAACCACACACAACCACTGATGTGATGTTTAAACCTTTGAGGTGGACTGTGCATCAGTTGTCAAATATTAAACATAAACAAAACACTAGTTGACTAAATATTTTAAGCAGTGGGTGTGTTTGTAACTTAAAAAGTAGACTGTGCATGTATTCATGTCTCTGCTATCCTGACAAATAAGGTCTCATTGTCACACAGCTCTTATCTAACTTCATGGCAGCTCAGTCTTTTTGACAACAGGCTGAACCAAGTGTCCTGTTCGGTGGGATCAGAGTTTAAAAGAGTTCATATGGTCAAAATCACAGGTGTGGGTGCCAGGCGGAGAAGCCGAGGCAGCTTTCTGAGCTACAACCGACAGCCCTGAGTCCTCGGCCCGTTCATTCCTGTGAACGGAGGCGTCAGCCCGGAAACACGGAGGATAAACCAGGTCAGGTCAGCAGCCCGGTTGTTGGACGTTAGCTACCGCGATCCGCCATAAGTAAAAGTGATCCGTCCCAGAGGGGGGAGGGCTGGACGGCTCCGGCTCCGAGCTGAACGTAACCACCAGCGGCGTGGACTTAACGCGAGTCCGGGCGACACGGCTCCGTGGACGGACTGAAACCGACCGACGTTTGGAGTCGCTTGCGGCCACGGAGCACGAAGATAAGCTCACACTGGCCGTCAGCGGACTGTCGGCGCTGCTCGAGCCGTCCACCGTGACCACATGGCCACCTCTTTAAAAGGCCCACAACAGGGACCTTGAGTCATCTGGTTCCATAGTGTAGCGGTTATCACGTCTGCTTTACACGCAGAAGGTCCTGGGTTCGAGCCCCAGTGGAACCAGCGCTCGTTTTCTCCCCTGCGGCCTCATTCAGTCGGGGATCGCCAATTTTCAGGATAATTACATTGGACGATTAAGATGCTGATAAAAAATTACTGCTCTAATACTGAGGCCGAACACTAGTCCAAGTGGAGGAAAACATGGCTGTTTCAGAGGAGAGAAGTAACCTTCATTAACATGTTTGCAAAAATCTTAGCTACTGGAAACTGAAGCTTTGGGAAAATGGCGTAAACAACAAAGAATAATTAAATAACAACTAGAATCACTGTCTCGTAGCTTAATGCCTACGTCAACCAGCCAAGTTGTAGCAAATATGGTCACAATCTTTCCTTATTGAGACGCAGCAATGAATAATGCTGCTTTGACCTTTGACAATTTGGATATAAAATGTCATTACTTTGTTTTATCCATATACACTTAGGGTTAAATTGTGTCATGATTAGTGAATGAATTTATGAGTTATGGCCAAAAACATGCTTTGTGAAGTCACTGTGACCTTGACCTTTGACCACCAACGCCTAATGTTTGCACCAGATGTAATGAAATTCCCACTGGACCCACTCCTGTCACATTGCTTTCACAAGGACTTAAGGTCACCATGACCTTGAACTTTGACCTATGACCACCAAGATCTAATAAAAGTTCATCCTTGAGCCCAAATGAACACTTGTGACAAATTTGAAGATGATCCCTCAAGGCACTACTGAGATATCATGTTCACATAAATGAGATGGAAGGACATTAGATGTACATATCTACGGACAGATAATCCCAAAACATAATGCCTGGCTCTCGCTCCTGGCATAAAAATGGAGAAAAAGCTATATAATGATATATAATAATGTATAATATTATTACCTTTGCCAAATGCACAGGTTTTTATTGTGATCTACGGAGGTAAAACTAGGACATAATGGAATCATACAGCCTTTGTTAGATCAAACATGCCAAATGTTTAATGTTGAACCTAGTGATTATTATTTTGATTCTTTTGATCACACATGGTTACAATAATGTATGTGGGCTGGAACATAATGTGTGGGTGTTCTCTCTCTTTTGATCTTTAATTAAACAATAAGAACAATTTAGCATAATTTTTTCCAAACTTTGTTTCCTGGCACTGCATCCTGTAGGCACCCAGCATTTACTAAAGTAATTGTGGGATCATTTATTTCTCCTCTCCTCTAAAATGTCTAGTTGTTATTCTTGTTTTCTACCACAGATCTTATGTTTCAGTGCCAGGCAGAATTGGTAAGTATTTTATTGGTATGTTATTCATACTATGAAATAACACTGTAAATTGCAGGCTGTAAAATCAAGAATAAAAATAATTCAATTGAAATTGATTTATATGACAATACAACATAATCTGATCCAAGTGGGAAAAGTTAGAAAATTCACTCAGTGGCCACGTTATTAGTTATTGGTGCCTATAAAATCGGATAAAATCCAACAGCTCAGCCACAAATTCTACCTTTACAAAGATTATAATTATTAGTTTTGACATTGACATGTTTCTGGTGTTTTGCCAAACCAATTTACAAACAAGAGAATATTAGAAACACATTTGCAGTTCAGCCTAACACAACTACTAAATACAAATGCATTAATAGATACACATATTTCAATAAACATATCAACAAAAACTGAATAATCATCCTAAATGTAGAATGTATTGCAGATCTGTGGTATTGGATTGCATTAAATTATGTAGGTGTGCCTAATAAAGTAACCAGGCAGTGTATATTTTATGATTTATATGAAATGAAATGCCAGGTGTATTTTGTATTCACATCTACTTGGACTGTGGTAAAATAACAAGAGGCATGTTTCACAATTTCCTGAAATTTCTGTATCTTAATCAATAGATTCAAAATAATCAGTAGATTCACTGATAATGGCAATAGTCGTTAGTTGCAGCCCTAGCTAGAAGGATACTCAGAGAGTACAGACTACCAGACATCAGATTAAAAATTTTTAATTCAAAGTCAATGTTCCAGATCTGCCCCTGGCCCATACCCTAGCTCCACCAAGTTTGGTACAAATCGGTCCAGTGCTTTTTGTGTAATCCGTCAGACAAATAAACAGACACTGGAGAAAACATAACCTCCTTGGCAACGATAATAATTAGCCTTATCCCATTGATTATATTCATCAGGACTGCACAAATGTTCGAGGGAAAGCCGCCAACTTTAGATGTTGTTTGCTGTCTCCATGTCACTGGCATTTCTACATTTTGCAGCAACAACAATTCGGATGCTAGAATATGAATGGTTTGGATATTTTATGTAGTTGGTAGATTTAAAAAAATCCAAACCAATAAAATGGTTTTACTGGTTAAAGATGGCTATGTGGTATAGCCTAAAACCTCACACACTATACCTAAATACATTATAAGTTCATTAACTACTAAAATGCCCTTATATCATTCAGGTTACTTTATCTGGTCTCTCCATATTTTCACCATCAAAGTCTGATAGCTATTGATTGTGTCACGGACCAAGGCCTACAGTACCCACCTATTTTCATTAATAGTTTTCAGGTAAAGACTAACCAATTGGTCTTGGAAGAAGAAGCAACTTAACATTTCAGATCAGAGAGGCTGCCCAGAGCATAATCTCAAAACAAATTAATATTCATGCCTTCTGCTGAAATTTGTACCAATGCACAAAATGCAGTTTGTAGACCTATCAACCAAGCAATTTGTCTGCATAAGCTAAGTAAAACCATGTCCAAAATAATATTAACTAACCACGTCCAAATCACCTATAAGGTTTTGGAGCTACAGCAGTGATAGACAATCCAAACACTGAAAACATGACTCAATTTCCAGTGTGTGAGGCAAATCATAACTGCTCTGACATTAACTGCTATCACACGTTTATGGAGCCTGGAGTGAGTCATTGTAATATTGGACTCAAACTGTGAAAGAGATGTTCACAAAACAATTAGTTAATTAATAAACATTTTTAAATTATACAGTTTGAGTATAATATTAACTTTTCATATTTAACAGAACTGTAGTTGTCTACTACATTGTGTAACAAGATAATAATTTCCTTTTCTGATCAAATGTAATTACACTATGACTGGTGGTACATTAAACATAATTATAACTGTGATCTGCAAGCATCAAGGAAAAGTTCATTTGACCAATTTGAATTCTCAATTTCCTCACAGGGCTCCAGTATTGTACAAATATATCACAAAGAGCTGTAAAGAGGAGCTTCAAACATACTTTGGAGCAGTGTAGCACAGTAGCAAGTACTGACTTTATAACCTAACTTCTGCTTATTCTATAAATTCATGAAATAATTAGTTACAGTGCATTGGAGAAACCTCTCACGTGGGGGGAGGGGTGTATTTACTTCTTTTCACTTAAAATTACCACAAAATGCTTAATTCGTCCAATGGTAGGCAAAGTTTTTCAACTGTAAAGTATATTTGAAATGTATCAATTGATGACTGATTGTAATCAACCACGGTGAATGAACAGGTGTGTGATAATCTCCATCCACTTTAAACTTCAAACAGCTTCATTACATAGAAAAATTCTAAAAACCTAATTTACAAAGTCCTGGTGTCACCTCTGACCTAAATGTGTCTTTAATTTCACTTTGTTTGTGTAAACTGACACTTTCAACGGCTACATCTTCAGTGACAGATACCAGCTATAAAAAAAAAAAAAAGACAATATCAAGATGACTTAACTTGCCAAACCCTCATATACTCACCAAATGCTGGATCTTGGCTGGCAGGTGACATGTTTGACTTCATGTAGCGTTTCATATTTTTAATCCTTCACAAACGCGAACAAGCAGCTGACTGCGGACAAACAGCGCCATCTATTTTCTCTGCTACTTTGCCACTTTGCGGCTTTTATTCAGCGCATCCCGCTTTCAAACAGGTCTCAACGTTGGCATTTAATTATCAAAAGGAAGAAGACAAACTTTGGCAGCGGATGTGGTCCGTAAATATGTTAAAGAATAAATAAATAAACCATCGCGGTGATGGTATTTGAATGTGGCCCCTTTTTCCCCAATACCGGATGCGCCTCGTTCTAATTTCCTGGTGTCCCATTTATTTCTGTCCCCAAGATGGCGAACGTAGCTGCCGCCGCCGCTGCTGCGGCCGCCGCTGCCGCCGCCGCCGCCGCGAGTCGAGACCCGGCCGTGGACCGTTCGTTGCGGTCGGTGTTCGGTAAGTTCCTGGCGGCCACTCTCCCCGGTCCCGGTCGTTAGAAGCATAAAAAAACCCGTGTAAACTAACGGCTAATGAATGAAGGCTCGCTAACGTCCATGGCCGCGAGCGAGGCAACGAGGGAACAAAACTTCACGCCGCACGAGAGACGAGCAAAAAAGGTCTTCAAACGAAAAGCTACGTCTACTTTCATCGTAGTAATAATTTTACTTTTGTCTCGTGATTATTTTAGTGGGAAACATTCCTTATGAAGCCACGGAGGAGCAGCTGAAAGACATCTTCTCTGAGGTCGGACTTGTTGTCAGCTTCAGGTGAGTGAATGAGGGGACCGGTCACTAAAGTAAGACGGTGGCACATCCAACACCTTTGGGGGGGGAAAGAAAAACAATATTGTGTAATAAATAGCTTACAATTGATATATAGTGAGTGTTATGTTTATATAATTGTGTGTTTTCTGTATTTTTATTTTTTTCCTTTTATAGCTTTATTCCCGTCTGCGCTAAGTGATAACTTATGTGCACATAGCTATAACTAATGCAGTCTAATGAAACAGTCCTGCAACAAGCCCTACACTCATGGAGGTTATGCTATTCAGTTTCTTGTTGAAATTTTGTTTAAGACGTGGTAATTCAATGATATGATCATTTTGGAGGCTGCCATTTGTGCTAATAAAAACATGCAGACTGCCTCTGTTTTTTCTCTTAACTTTGACGTGCCTCATAACGAAGCTTGTACATTTCTATTGTTTTGTGGTTAAAAGTTAAAGAAGAGTCTCTTAATGGGACTTTCCAGCTCATGTTGGGCAACTTCCAGTGAGTGGAGTTTATCATCATCATTTCTGTTCTCTGGCTTTTAGGTTAGTATATGACAGGGAGACAGGAAAGCCTAAGGGATATGGCTTCTGTGAATATCAAGATCAGGAGACGGCTCTCAGTGCCATGCGGAACCTGAACGGGAGAGAGTTCAGCGGTCGGGCTCTCCGTGTTGACAACGCAGCCAGTGAGAAAAACAAGGAGGAGCTCAAAAGTATGTGTTTATTCTATCTTGGCGTTATTTGAGTCAAATGTGCTGTATTTGTTCTGCTTTGAAAAAAGAACTTCCTGCCATTTTTCTCGTGCACAGGTTTGGGAACCGGAGCCCCCATCATTGAATCTCCTTATGGAGACAGCGTCCAGCCAGAGGAGGCCCCAGAGTCCATCAGCAGAGCTGTGGCCAGTCTGCCACCAGAGCAGATGTTTGAACTTATGAAACAGATGAAGGTAGGTTGGTTTGCTACCTCCAGAATTTACCTGGCAACTATTTCACCTCCTTGCGTGGAACGTTTTCAAATATAATACAAGTCATACACTAATTGAGGTATTTTCCTTTTCTTTACTTCCAGACATTTTAAATTGATTAACTTGGCATTTCCAGAAAGAAGTTAGCTACTTCCTCTCTGTTTGACTCACCTCCAGGATGACAACTGTATGCAGATGCTCTTGCTTTGCTTTCATTAACGAAGGCTGTCCTATACAGCCTGTCTCTCTCAGCCCTGCCAAAGCAGCCTTATCTTTGCACAGCTGGAAGTCTGCTTCATTAAGCTCAATGAAACAACACACTGCAGACATTTTTCTCACTACTGGTGGAAAATGTTTTTTCTTTCACCAAAGCTTGTGTCAGTAGGACAGCTCCATATGGTGATCAGAGTGTGAATTTCTGGGCTCCAATCCTGATACCACAGATAATATTGCACAGCTTTGTCGAATGTTTTGTGCTGATGTAGCCACTTTGGTATTGGCCAGGTATCTGAGTCATATGTGGGTGGCAAAAAATGAAGACTGTCTGTTCAACTTGTCAGGAAGTAAAAGCAGACAGTTTCCTTTTGTAGTGTCCAGTTTTCACGCAGTCTACAATATCACATTTCAAGATTCAAATTTGATTTCTCTCTCTCCAGCTGTGTGTGCAGAACAGTCCCCAGGAGGCAAGAAACATGCTGCTGCAGAACCCTCAGCTGGCTTATGCTCTGTTGCAGGCCCAAGTGGTCATGCGGATTGTTGACCCTGAGATAGCCTTGGTGAGAGGAGCCGGACTGTAAATTAAGTGATTAGTTAAATCCTTTTATTTGATACCAGGTTAACATAATATGTTGGCTGTTTCTTGTCATTTTTCACCAGATACAATTGTTAGTCTGCACTTGTGAACCAAAACAATTTTTTCTGAGAAATGCTTCTCTATATGCACCATGTACAGAAAATGCTCCACCGTCAAAGTTCAGTCCAGCCTCTGGTTCCCAGTGGACAAGGTGGTGGAGCACCACCAGTGAATCCACCTCCTGCACAGCCCAGCGTGCCAGCGTCTCAACCACAGCCTGTGGTAAATAGAACAAGTCTTTTACTCTCTAAAGAAATGATCACTTAAATTTGTTTAACAAAATGTCTCTTCCCTGAAAAGGGATGTGTCACAGCTCTAATTTGGGTTGTAAATAGATATTGATCAGCACAATCACAAACGCTAATTTATGTATTCTGGTTGTGTGATAACCTACTAAATATGTTGAAAATTGGTCAAAGGTGGACTTTGGACATACAAATTTGACAGTGTCACAGCTTATATCACAGTGAATTAAAGAATGAGCTAGTACGTGACCCTACCTTAAAATACACTTCCATTCTACATTCAGTCTATGGGGAAAAGAGTGAAAATCATTTGTTTATATCCAATCATGTGCAGTCTGTCTGTTCTCTTGAAATCAGCTATGTTGAATCAACCAACCACTACAACACAACACAAACTGGGTCTGAAGATGAAGGTTTGGTTTAATTATGTTTTCTTTCCTGATTATTTGGAATATGATCAGCCTGGAATGCATGTCAATGGAGCCCCTCCACTGATGCAGCCCCCCAACATGGGTGTTGTCCCTGGACCAATGCCTGGACCAGGACCGGGACCAGTGGGACCAGTGGGACCTCCAGGTAATCATTAAAATGAATGTGTACCTACATCACCAATTGAACTGCATGTGGTAGCATGTATATTCCAAAATATTGGTTACTCGGATCATCAGTGGTTAATGTGTGAGGTGTGGCTGTTTCATTGCATCAGTTCCCCTTGACCACAAACGGATTGTTGATTTAAAATCTTTCTTCCTGTTTTAAGTCAGCCCAAAAAAACCTAGTTTTTAAAAGTAGCATCTATAGCTGAAATCTTCTGTGTCTGTAATTCTATGTTTATTATGGTATATTTTTAAATGTTTCATATGTCCTCAGTTGACACCACACAACTGTGACTGTTTTATTGGTCTCTGTTTAATTTGTCTGTAGTATGTAGATTTTCACTGATCTGCAGTTTCTAATAAGTTTCCATTTATGCTTTATCAAGCTTTTTTGTTCAGTTTTTGGTCAATTTAAACTGAGACTTTTTTGAAAGCAAACATTTGAGAGTCTTTGAGTGAAACCAAATTAGGAATATTCTTCTCTTTGCCCTATATTTTTACATAACAATTTTTCTATTTAAGATGGTCAGCAAGTTAAGTTTTTAATTTTTAACATTAAATTCAATTCCAATCAAGTCTGAACGCGGTGGAGACAATCGTCCCTCTCATCACTCTTAGAGCAATTATACACAAAGCTATAGTCGTTCATTTTTATGAGTAGCAGGTAATAAATGAATTTTAGTAGGTACAAGTGTAAAATTGCCCCTTTTTAAAAGCCATTATCACAACTGCAGTTCATCCGGCAGGAGGAACGTAAGTAAAATACTGAAAAAATATTTTCTTACTCAAACTGGTCCTTTTAAATCATTTTGTGTCAAAGCTTTGCACACGCCATGGCTCACTGAGATCACTAGGTGTCACCAGAGGCTTTTAGTCAGAATGCTTTATGAGAGGCACAGTATAATCATTTTGACTCTAGCATGGTTTTTATTCTCCCTAAACACTTGGTATTTTTTTGTTAAAGTAAAGCATCTCCTCATGTTAAGCTAAAAATACCCTTTTCACCCCTCTGTTTGTGTGTATGTGTGTGCGCAAGGACATTGATTTCATGAGCACGCTTCAAACTTCTCTGAATGTTGCTTTGCTCTCTTGAGTCTTGTGTCTCCTGTTCTTTTCACTTTAATGCTGGCTCAGGAAACCTTCAGCATTCTCCCACAGGAGCGTCTGGGCAAGCTGCTATCGAGCGTCCTCAAGGTATCACTGTACTCCCTCCGTTCAGCAGTCAGGTCATAGGACTGTTATGGAGTGGCCACTATCCAAACTCGCAGCAGAAATTGCTGGGATTTAGTGTTAGCTTGCTACATGTTTTCTTCTTGACTGTACATACACTCTAATCAAATATGAGCCATTTCACATTCAGTCATTTCAGGATTGTTTATATAAAGATTGTGATTCTGGACATTAGGATAGCTGGAGCAGAATGTATCATGTCATTAGGGGCGGAGGATGACAGGTACAGATTCAGATTCAATTTCTTTTTGTAGATATTACATAGACACAAGAAATGGGTACTTTATCTCATGACCTCAGAGAAAATGTAAACTGTGTATCTTGCAGCACATTATGATAAGAATATAGAGATAAAAATATGCATATCCAGAATCATTAAATTAATGATTCTGGATATGCAGTTTAATAAAAGCTGATGTAGAAATGAGAAAACAGAAACATTGAGAGAAACTGCATCTTGACAGATAATAAGTTATCAGAACGATTTACATTTGTAGAAGGACATGGTGCATATACACCTGTCAAATGAGCAGAAATAGTTTGGGTTACTCAGATAACAAAAATACAAATGCACTTGAGGCCAGTTTGTGTAGATGGACCAGACTGGTCAGTGCTCCTCTAGTTGGCCTGCAATCAATGGTCTGATGGCCATCAGTACAAAAGAGCACTTAAGATACTCTGTGTTGCACCTTTGGATGCTGTAAAGGAAGCTGAAAATGCCCCACAGGGCGTCATCAGTTCTGCACAGCAGATTGTCCCCTCTGGTTGGCTGGTTGATTGTACTGTGTCAGCCTGCAGCGCTTGTGCAGGTTTGACTGCGATCTTAAACTGCATTGTTGAGCTGCGTGTTTAGGGAAAAAAAAGTCTAGGCAGGTTATTATAAATCCAACTGCTTTTTGTCAGGGTGGTTTATACTAAAGAAAAAATTAAAACTGTAAGGGAGACTTGCACTGAGCCAGCAAGACGAGGATGAGGTGCATGCAGGTACTCTGAAAGAAAGGTTAGTAGTTGTAGTTTTGTCTGCTTATCAACACTATCTCAATAGTCAATAGTAGCAGCAGTCACTACTAAGAAAAATCCTTATGCAGACAAAGACAATGTACACATACTTTTAGATTTAGTGTGACTTATTATTTCTGTTGTCTAATTCAAATAAACAGTGACAACATTGCCTGACACCACATCCAATTGTTCACAGCAAACAGGAGCAGCTCTTGGCAAACTTGATGTACCACACTTTTTCCTAAATGTAAACAGATGTACAGGCTCATATGTAACATTACAACATAATGTAACATTATCCAAAAGCCTTTTGTAGGTTAAAAACAAAAACAGTACTAAATACACCTATGAAACCTTTTGTCAAAGTTTCGGGCTGCTCCTTTTTACCAGCAGTGAGCTCACCTCTTACTCAGCTGTTCACAGTACAACAGAACACACGAATAGAAAAACATTCCCTTCCCTGGAATCTATCATTAACATTATGTTCATTTTACTTAACATAGGATTAAATAAGACAGTCTGCATTCTAGCTATTGTTTAACTGTAATATTAAGTGACTCAGGCAGTCACTAAATAGCATACTAGTGCATTAAAACAATGCATGAACATTATATAATGTGAACGTTAAGACATTGTTAGACACACATGACATGATGGGATTTGAGTAAATGGATGGGTTTTAATCACTGTCACGTACACTTCTAAGCCTGTTGTATTCAATACAATACTTGTCTTACTCCTCGCTTTTGGTGTGTGTATCATTGGACATGTAATTAACAAGACTGAACACTGACACACCCAATGTACTGTATCTTTTCTCTGCATGCCTCCTGTCATGATGTTCTAATAGCAAAATTACATCAGAGTTTCAAGACATGAATAGGAAAATGTATTCAAGTCAGGTTTTCTGTATCTGTGTGGAAGATTTTATTTTGGCTTTGACAGCATGTGATTTGAACTTATTAGTCCCTCTTAATGTTGATGAGAGGCCATAAATGTCTCCCTTTTTTTTCCTGCATATTGTTTCCTTGCTTAATCTCCTGGTGTATCCCTGTGTGTTGTGACATTGGGCTGTGGCAGTTTGCTGTGGTCATTGTGTAATTTATTGTGTGTATCACACCCAAAGAATCTGATTGTTTCCTCAGATATCCACCCACCTCTTTTTTATATTTGTGTGTGACTTTCCTTTACTTGAAAAATCAACCCATTTTGATGGATTAGTCACAAAACATATCCTGGTTAATAAATTCAAACAGTGATTTAATATGTAATCACATGTGATTTTTCTCCTCTCAGGACCAGGTGGTATCCCCCCCAGAGGCCTGCTGGGAGATGGTCCTAATGATCCCAGAGGAGGGACTCTGCTGTCTGTCACTGGAGAAGTCATAGACCCCAAGTAAGTAATTTTCCTCACATTACCTTAGACCTTAGACCTACAGTTGTGTGTTGGTGTCAGTTTAAGTCATTAAAGATGTAATCCAGCAATTATTCAATCATAGTTAAACTGCAAATACAACACCTTGTGCTAAGGACATTATGATGGGTGTTTTCACTGGTTTGTAATGTTTGTATTTTTTTTATAGCTCTGCTGATTACTTAAGAAAATAATTGTCTTATTAATCTATAATGAAAATAATTGCAGCACTAATGTGGTTCAGTGCAACAGATCCCAAGTCAGGCAAATAATCTAAGTAGCTATTTCATGGGAAATACTACATAAGAGAGTTGTGCTTCTGTCTACAGTGCAGTCAAATAAACAGGTTGTTTTTCAGAGTTGGTTATCTTGCTGAGAATTTGTGGCCTGGTTCAGTTTCTCCTGCAAAAATTAAAAATCATCAAATGATCATCATAAGTTGTTTAGTTGTGCCAACACTAATCTTGGTTATAAACACATGTAATTTGCTGTTACTGCTTCACAGTAAAGGGCACTCTCTGTTCCCCAATTTCATATTTTAGATTAATGTCAGACCAAAATACCTGGTGTTGCACTGTATCAATATCAGCTACTAAATGTCAAGAAATTGAAATACCAAAGATATCATTATAGAGCAGTGAGTTTATTTTTAACAATCATATGGGCCCTGCCCAATACATATTGTGGTTTCAGTTGTTAAACACATTTAGTTGAACCTTATCAAAAGTGTTTATTTCTGAACTTTTCTTTTCTTTTATGTCTGAACTTTTAGCCGGGGCTACATGGCAGCTCCTCCACCACACCAAGCCCCACCTGTACACATGGGTCAAATGGCAACTGGACCCCCTCCAGATATGAGAGGACCTCCAATGGACATGAGAGGTCCACCCATGGGTGAACCACGAAGCATGATAGGTGACCCTAGAGGGCCCCCAATGATGGAGCCACGGGGGCCTCCAATGGAAACCAGAGGTATTTGTTCTGATAATGCTCCTTTTTTTTTTTTTTGGCTTACAGTGATTACACATTTATTTTTAATGTCATCTATGTTATAATGTTTCTGAAACTGAACTTCTCTGAGCTATACAAACCTTTTCACTTTTGCAGGTTTTAATGTTTTTTACTTCAAATACTGACACATGATCTACACTCCAATGATTCGCTCAGTATTAGTTTTGTTTTCTCTGCAGGTCGAGACCCGAGGGCAATAGACGCTCGTGGGCCAGTGACGGCGCAAAGGGTCCCCATGGCAGGAGGAATGCAAGGCCCTGTTCCTCATAGCATGGGTCCAAACGCTCCTCCACCTGCAAGAGCGGTAACAGCTGCATCTACCATCTTTATTTCTTTCATTCTTGGCAGTTTGTGACCAATGGACATCTACATTATGTTAACAACTGGCTAAATGTGACTTCTTTTTTTTTTTCTTTTGTTAAAGGTGCTCCATGCACAAAAAAACTGCAAAGAGTATCTCACAAACAGAGGAGATGAACTTGTTGCTATAATCAATTAACTTAATCCCTTCTTTGTGACTGTGGCCTTAACTTGGAGGCTTTAATTAATTGTTTTTTGTTATGCAAAATAAACCTATTGTGGTGTACGAGTTTTGGGGAAGTCCCAAAAACCACAGTCCCTCTAATTTACAATGAGTCAGATGAATCATTCAATTATGTAGGTGTTGAAAACAAACAGTAATTACACATCACATCAAAAATGTTGTAGCAGGCACTGGAATGTGATGTGAGGTCCAGTAGAAATCAGGGTTTCTGCTGAAACTGGATAATAATTACTCCGCAAACATTGTGCATGTCCTGCAGGGTCCTGGTCTATCTGGTGCTCCACCATCAGGAGGCGGCTTCAGTCCAGGACAGAGCCAAGTCTCCACACAGGACCAGGAGAAGGTGGGTGTCACTTTATCTGTCACCTGTTGATAACCTTAGTGATAATATTCAGGCATTTGCCTCCAAAGACACACACATTAACACATAAAATGGGCTTTGGTCAATAACCAGCAGTTAGACATTGAGTATTATCTGAGTCCATCAGCAGCTTGTTGAAATACCTCTGAGCAAAAATGCTAATGTCTGTTTGCATTCTCATTCACTGATTGCATTGTCATTCTGAGTGTGTTTCCCCACAGTAGGAAAACAGGTTTTGTTTAAATACATCAGTAATACTTTTGTTTTAACAAAATTTTTTATATATATATAATTTTATTTATTTTTTTGCTCTTTGGGTGCATGAAAACAAATTTAACTGAACATTGCTCATCTTTTTCTAGGCTGCCCTGATCATGCAAGTCCTGCAGCTGACCCCAGAACAGATTGCCATGTTGCCCCCAGAGCAGCGGCAGAGCATCCTCATCCTCAAAGAGCAGATTCAGAAGACCGCAGGAGGGGCGCCATGACGGCCCGACTGAGAAAAGAGAGACTGAGGTGCATTGAGTTTCTTTTTCCATTACATTAATTCCATTCTTAGGAAACATTTTTATGCACTGAACAGAGAAACTAATTTGTTTCTTGTTTTTGCTACATTTATTTTTCTGCAGAACATTTTGATTTCAGGACTCCACCCTGACTCCATTACCAACATGTCTGAAGACACCTCATCTTAATTTGGAACATTGTATAGTTTTTTTTTTTTCTAAGTCATATTGTCTGTTTTCTGTATGAAAGAGTGAAGTTTGTGCTTGAGGATCAAAAACAAGCTAAATTTTTGAGAGGATGCTGATGAGTGGTGTACCGAGCTAAAATGTCATGAGCTTTCATGCTTTTCCTCCAAAGCCAATTGTTTTCATGTTAATGCTCTGGACATTGTTTGTCTGGATCTTGTTTTGTCAATAAAAAAAAGAAGAAAAAAAAGTAATACAGTTTTTATTAATTTATTCAAAAGGACTTTGAAATATTTACAAGAGTCATAATAGTGAATTGTGGCTTTATGTAAATAATGTCAATAGCCAAAGCTCCTCCCACATGTTCCAGGGATGATTAGACACAGGCTACGTGACTGACATGATAATTCCTAATATAAATGTCTTATCATGCTGACAAGGAAATGACAGCCAGTTGAACAGGTTATTTCAAAAAAAAAATAATAATAATTTTACCCTCCAACACATTCACATTTAAAGATAATGTTATCTACAGTATTTACAGTGTATCTGATCACAGGCAAACTCAGTGCGGAAAACAAATGCTTAAGTGAAATATGCTGCTTCAGAGCTAAAGTAGTTAACAGTAAAAAAAAATAAAAATTTCACAAGAAAACAATTGCTGATTTGTTTTAAAAAATTATGTCAATCATCTCAATCTCAGGTTCTGAACTCTTGGATTAAATAATTTTTTTTAAGATTTAAAATCAAAATTTTCCTACAACAAAAATCAAAGGCAGATTGTTTGATAATGGATATAGTTGTTAGCTGGGCTGCTATGGTGGTTGACTAAATCACCATATGAAAGCAGCACATTCAATCGTCAATCTTTCTTTGTGCAAAAAAAACTATTTCCACATGAACTATCATGCAACAAAAACCCTTGAGGTCCCGATTCCTCATTAAAATTCTTCCTTAAAAATATTGTTCAAATGTCAGACTGTTGGGAACTACAGGGGTTTCCTCAGAAAGGTAATTATCCAATGGGTTTACAGCCCTAACTGACCATGTAAGTCATGAATTATGTTTTCATCATGGTTGAAGATGGGAAAAAGAGCAAAGGTCATCCCTGAGTAGTACAGAAATAGTAACATGCTAGGTCATGTCACAGGTTGTCAGGTAGCTTCGTCATAGTTAACCTGCAGCAAGCGAGGAAAAAAAAAAAAAAAAATCCCACATGCCATTTCTCTGCTCAGAAATTCTCCTTGTTGAAGTAAAACTTGGTCTTTCGAGGATCCACATCAGAGTATTTCACACATTTCTTCTCCAAGACTTTTCCTAGAGCTTCAGGGCCACATAGGAAAGTTCCCACCACAGACCTGACGGCATTAAAAGGAAACAAGTTAGATTTCAGAGGTTGAAGTTTTAATGTGAAGTCACAAGCAGCGATGGAAAGTAATGGAGTAGACTTTAAATACAAGAGGTAGTTGAGCAAACATACCAGTAAAGTCAACTCTTGTACTTCAAAAACAGAGCTTGAGTTAATGTACTTAGTAACTTTCCACCATCAATAGGGAGCTAAAGAGATTTAGTTTTAGTAAGTTTTATCTTACGTGGGGTTCTCTTTGCGGACTTGTTCAAACTCCTTGTCCCACACAGGTCTGCCATAGTGAGTTTTCTGTTTGAGCCCAGTGACCACGTCTGTGTCCTGATCGAAGCGAACCCTCACATGATTAGCCTGCGACAAAACATGGAAGGAAAAACAAAGAGGGGAAAACACAGCTTTTTAGAGAGTTTTAATTTGAAATGACCTGACACCGTTTATCTGCAGTCACAGATTCTGTGATTCACACACTCACAGTGTTCTGATCCCATCCGGTCAGATAGAGTTTGTAGGTGAGGAAATCAACCATGCCTCTTTCCTCCATCTCTTTCTCCAGCACCTGCAGGAGGTCAGCAAACCACTCAAAGGCGTGTGTTTCCCGGCAAAGCCAATAGAAATATATCTGAAACAAGGAAGCAGATGCAGGAGTGTCAAACAATGATCCTCTTACAAAAGAGCTGGCACGGCTCTAGATGACTCCTCTGACATGGGTGTATTGTGAAGACATGCAGTACTTTGTATTTCAGGGACAATAACATCAATCAAGTGCAGCAGCGTGTCATCGGGAAACAACAATTCAAAAGGAGGATCGAGGCATGAAGGAATTTAAGTTGCGTTACCTTTCTGGTACGCAGTTTAGGGTTGGATTCTTTAAACTTGTACCAGATGGACTTGAGGATGGAGGCAAAAGGAGTGACCCCGATGCCGGCACCAACCAGCATGCTGACCTCATAGTCAAACACGTCCTCACTGGCTGTGCCAAAGGGCCCATCAACACCCATTCTAAGAGAGACAAAAAGTGACGTGACTATCAGGGCAGACAAACTATAGATAACAAAACATGAAAAGGTTCACAGATGATTCAAGAGCTCCTGTTTGTTTAGGGTTGACACAGCAATCTTAAGAAAAATAAAGCATTTAATGTTTATCTTTCATTCAGCCAAGAATGCAGTAAGGTAACATTTACAGCCTAAGATAGTTCACACAGCCACCCTTAGACACAAAGCACAAGCAATGATGCAATAATCTAACCACAAGGTCCATTAAGCAGCTATTCTAGAGTTTTTCATACCATGTACTTTCATCCTCAGCTTTTAAGACAACACAGGTAAGAAGCCATTTAAGTACCCAGTTCATCTGTGACAACTGCATCTGCTGACACTGATGTGACCTGATTGAAAGCTGAGACTCGCTGCTAACTGGCATTTGACTCTATATCTCATATACATATATGAGCACTGGTTTTACAAATAACAGTTTCGTTTTCTAATCTACCCCAGTAGTTTTTTTCGTGATGATTATACTTGTACAGATTTGCAATGATCAAAAGTATACATCTCTGCAGGACCCCTCCATTTGAATCAAGAGTTGGGTTGTAGGTTGAACAATTTAAAAAAAAAAACAAAAAAACAAAACAAAAAAAAACAACAACTTCAAAATTACACAAGTCACACAGCCAGAGGCCATCAGATGCTTTGCCAATCCTTTGTTTTGTTGCTTTTTAAGTAGGGTGGCGTGGATTCATTTTTGATAGCCACACAGGTGGTGGAGTCCTGAGTGTAATTGACCACATTTAAAATCATATGAGCATCACTGCAAACACTGGAACGTGGAGTGTGGTTTTAGATAAACAACAGAGTTTTACGTCAAACAATTTAATCCACTGAATGGAAAATGTTTAAATTTTGTAGTTTCCTTTGCTTGTGTTTTCATTTTATTCTGTGTGTGTGTGAGAATGACAATAACATAACAGCCCCCTCATTTGTTGGAGCATCAGACTATTTTTGAGATCTGGGGGCCTCAAATCAACTAAATACATTCTTTTTGTGAATATGCAAATCAATCTCTTAAAAACTGAACAAAAAGGACCAAACTGATTCTAAAAACATACTTATGGGTGAACAAAGTTGTTTTCCAACAATGGTACCTGCATAATAAAAAGATTGTTTTTCAGCACTTACTTTGGTCCCTGTGCTCCCTCTGGTAACTCCTGGACGATGCTGATGAGTTTGTCAGTCCAGTCCCCGGCTGAGCGGATGTGGACGCTGAAGAAGTCCTCCTCAGGAGCAGAGGTCATGGTGAACGGGTGCCACTCCAGCTGAGAGATGGCTGGGCAGTTGAGGAAGACGTACTGACCCACCTCCATCTTGAAACCGTTTTTTACCAGCTGTAACTCCAGCACTTTGGATGGTCGCATCACGATCTTGAAAATGAAGCAAACAGATTTAGCGACTGTAACCTCGCCTGCAGAGCAGGCTTGGTAGGAGGCATTGTATTACAGAGTAGATGAAAGACGAATCAAACGCACCTTCCTGTATGTGACTCTCTGCATGTAACGAATGAAACGAACCAAACGTTCACAAAGATACAGGATCATTGGACCAATCACCCACATCCACGTCTAAATAAAAACAAGGAAAAGTGTGATGAAATTCTGACAATTCACTGATGAAGCTTTAATTGGACAAGCAGTTGTGGTAATTAAGTAATTTGAGGTTTAAAAAGTCAAACCTGAGGTGACCCTCCTGCAAACTGAGGGACAGGACACTCAGGAATCTCTCCCCATTCATCACTGCGGTCTTTGCAAAAGGTGAAGTTATGTGGTGGGTCACTCTTTTGACTCCTCACAATACGTCTGCAAGGGAGACATGCCAGTAAAACCAGCTTGCAATAACAACAACAACCATGGCCCATTACAAAAAGACAATGGCTGAGTCCAGCTCCCGTACCCGGCTCCGTGAAAGACAAGACCAGCGAAGAAGATGATGAAGAGATGGTGCGTGTACCAGAAGACTTCAAAATAGCTGCGTCTGATGACCTCCATGGAGGAGGTGATGATGAGGATGAGGGCCAGAGTAATGATGACACCGGTGAGGCCAGCAATGGTGGTAAAGACAAAGTTGGTTGGAATCTGTTGTGGATCCTGAGACAAAAAAAAGAAGAAGAAGAAAAAGAAGAGACAATGTCACCAATGAGCTTCAACAAACTTTTGTTTACAAGAACAGGAGGAGGGCAATCTTAACAACAATAAGATTAATGTTCAGACATTCATTCATGGTCCCCAGAGGACTAATCTTACCGACTTTGACAATCTCATGACTTTTTTTTCTAGCACCACCATGGAGTTGACATTAGGGTTAGTGTTATCTATACTTTTGTTTTTGAGAACGAGCCAGAAACGGGAGATAAGAGGGGATTCTAGTTTTGAATCTCATTTGGGATTTAATCTTATTTCATTGGGATAGTTTCATTATAATTATCTGATGACTTACCAAGTCTGTTGTGCGGATTGGGTTCAGGTAGGTGGTGTTTTCTGTGTCGTCCAGGTTGGACAGAGCAGTGGTGAGTTTGCCATAAACTCCTTGTCTGCTGTTGTTGTACCACTCCACGTTCAACAAATGGGCAATCATATGAACGGCTGCAGAGAGGAGAATCATTACTGCATTACTCAGATGTTTAGTCAAACACACATATACTGCTACTTTGGACTTGAGTCAGTTTTTAATGACAGGTTGACTGACAAAAAATAAATTACCAGCCTAGTACTTTTTGTGTCTTTGAAAAATGTGCAAACAAATATTTGCAGTTGGTTCACTTGGGGTCAACATTTTGAAAAGAAATGTGGGGGGACACTTAAAATAGACCTTAGGTCAATATTTATTTTGGACACAGTTTACTTTCTTCCCTTGCCAACATGTAACTATTTCACAGAACATTTTAAATTATGTGTGTATTTCTTTGTGCGTCTGTGTGCGTAGGGTGTCTGTGTGGTAGTGTGGCAGAAAGATAAGAACATCTAAAAAGACATTATCTGTTAAGTTAATTTTTGATGATGGACTGAAAACATTTTTTTTTTCCTTGTTGTCATCCCTGAGTACATTTATCTGGAGGATGGTGATAAACTGTTGAACTTTGCACAGGTTGGAAAGTTGTTGCAATGGATACACCAGCTCACCTGTCATCAGTGCGATCATGTACGCCACAAGCTTGTGGAAACTCAAATTTTTGTCCAGTTGTTTCCTCATTGTTCTTCCACAACACTGAAAGGAAAAAGAAAAAGGGGAAGGGGTGAGTAAATAAATAGAAAGAAGAGTATCCCCTCTGGGTCGGACACAGGTTATGTGCGTTTTCTGGAAAATGTCCTTTGCAAAATATTGTATATGTGCTAAAATGGCACAATATTGCTTAAAAAAACCCCCCAAAAAACAAAACAATTTTACAAAGCCTGTCACACTGAGAAGTTATTGTAGCTACTGTGAAATCTTTAATATTAAAATAATTTTACTTTATAGAATCTTTTATTCAGAAAAGCAAAACAAAACAGCAAAAAGAAAAAAAATGCAGCAAAAATATACAAGTATCAGACAGTGAAAGCATAAGGAAACAGGTGGGTGTGAAATTACAGTTATAATTTCCTGGACATGCAGCAACCAAACTAGTTGTGTGTCAACGTGAAAATACTCATGTATAAAAGATAATGACAGTATCACCTCGCCCTGCTATGATATGTAGATAATAAGTGCAACGCTACCATGAATGAGCCTCGGATCAAAGACAGCAGGTTCCTGCAGACTGGGAGGAGGATCAGCATGCAGTTGAAGTTGAGGACAGCAGCAGGAGCTCTGGCCCAGGCCAAGGCAGACTGAAATAAAACACATATTTATTCACCATCTTGGCTTAATTCAGTACATTTACACTACTTTATTTCTCCTTCAGTTTAGATGCAGATGCAGATTTATATTTATCCTATAGCAAGTTATTAGTCGTTTTAATTTACTCTTGTCCCTTCACACTGTGACATTTCAGACGTCTGAATTCTTAGCAAGACAGATTTCTATATTTTTTATTTTTTTTAATAACATAATATTAGAGAAAACTGTGACCAGCTACAACAGATAAATTACAGGCAATTTACTGTTAAATTACTAGTAATTTGTCATCGACAATAACAGCTCAGTCTCTGGGGTCATTTTTTTCCTGCATAAGGGACCTTTAAGTTTTACTTTAGAGCACATTGTGCTGATGCTTCTGGATGTTGCTGTACTGGTCATTTACTCGTCAAAGATCAGAAAAGCAGAGAATAATGAAGCAAACATCACTTCAGACTCCACTCACCCCTAAGATCTGACGCGTGTAGAAGAACTGGTCCCCCAAATCGTAGAATAAGTAAAACCAGACGAAGAGAAAGATGTTGATGCCCATCCAGACCACCTGCAAACACAGCCATGAGCAACGTCTCCGGCAACAAACCATCGCAGACTTTCAGAGGAAAATTCATCTTTAAATCCTATTTGCGTTGAAAATGCAGGAGTTTCGGGGTTTTTTGTTTTTTTCCTCTCTCCTGTCACCGTCAACGCGATTTCACAGATGAAATTCCTGTCGTGTAAACTCACCAGTATGAAGGTTGTGAGGCCATGGTTGATAATCCAGTTCCCCATGTTGAGCCTGTTTTCTTTAGCCGCAGCAGCTTCCCTGCATCTTCACACCGTCTGCACCGTTTTTTTCCTTTTATACCTTCATGTCCGGCTCCTCCCACCTGCACAGGTGAGACACTACCTGCAGCGAATTCAGCCGCTTTGTGGAGGAAGTTTAAAAGGACCAGTTTCCATCCCAGAGCTGAATAACCACATTCCTGCCTCACTCAGGCTGGGAAAAACCACACGTGAACGACAGGAATGAGGAAGTTTCATACAGGAAATTTGACTTTGACGCTTACACAACCAGTTTTATAGGAAAGATAAAGTTACATTTGGTTATGAAATGTAGTGTAATCATGTTTCATTTTTTTTATTACAGAGAAAAGACAAGAATAAATGTTTAGGCATCAGATTATTTTATTTACGCTTCAAGTAACAGAGTAACAGTAAAGGCACTAAACAACTGTGACCAAACAAGACAAAACATAAAAAAAAAGCAACATGTGAAAGCACTTCAATGAAATAAAACACTCATTCAGTGTCGCTCTAGTTAATGCATCATCAAATGTGAGTTTTTCAACAGTCAAAGTCATTGACATATTCATATATTTTCGTAAAACTAAAAACTTTTTTTTAAAAAAATCAACCAGACTGATTAGTGGACAACAACAAGGCTTTTATAACAGCAGGTTTATGTAGTTAGGTATGAGGAAGATAAATTCTTTTAACCTTTTTTTTGACCGCCTGCCTTGAGTTGTTTTTTTGTTTTTTTTCTGTGTTTGTGTAGTGCAGATGCAAACATGTGCAAAAGGGGGGCTTTCACCGTGTGACACCCCACAGAGGAAGTAAACCAGGATTGTCGTTCAGTCATTCGGGCACTTCGGACACACTTGGCACGTTTCCCACACACCTGGCCCGGTCCTGTACCTGACCCACTGCTGCTCTCTCAAGGCAGCCTTTGTGCATCGCTGCATATCTCACCATGCTACATTTTTTGGCACACCGGGGCCTCGTGGTGCCCGAAGTTGCCAAGAAGGTGCCGAACCATCCTGAATAAGGACGTCAGGAGTTAACCTGACCCCCTATCACATAAAGTTCTGTGCACTTGAGAGAAAAGAGACAATGCTTGTTCTCTAATACATCACCTCATTTCCTCACCAATACTAAATCATCCTGGTTTTTGGGTTAGACTACGTGAGACCTTGTTCAGACGTGCATCATTATCAAGCCTCACTATTCCCAGGATGCACTTCTACTTTAGAGAACTTTTGAGCAATTCCTCAGAATTCGCTCTCAGGCTGCTTCCATTATATCTTCAACAAGAGCAGTTTCCTGCTCACCCAACTGACTGGTGAGGTTGGGATGATGGGAGTTTTGAGAGTCCAGGAGCTCCAGTGGCTCCTCCGGCACCAGCACCATGGTGGCGGCGGTGGAGTACGAGGGCGGCAGTGGCCTCCCTTCCATCCCAACCCTCTCCCCACTCCCTTTACGACAGCAGACACAGTGCAGGCAGTCGTGGACATTGTACTTGAAGAGGCGTCTGCAGGGGTGGCAGAACTGGTAAAAGAGCAGCATGAAGAGCACTGACAGGCTGTAGGAGATCAGCAGCTGGACGCACAGCAGCGGGGCGCACACGTATTCGTAGAAGTCCGACTTGAAGAAGTACCACAGTGTGATGAGGATGAAGTTCTCAACAAAGCGTCCGCAGTAGTATATGGCCAGATAGTCCCAGCGCTGCTTCCTTTCGATGAGCTCCTTATGGGAGAAGTCCAGCTGCACTGCTGACCAGCAGAAGACATTGATGCAGGCGTAGAGCAGCGTGAACATACACAGCACCACCGTGGTGCCCAGCTTGGAGAAGTTTTTCTCCACGTTCTCGGTCAGTGAGCCTTTCCTGGCCCAGAACTCAGCCCAGGGGAGGAAGAAGAAAAAGAGCAGGTTAGCCAAGCCAACAAGGATCACCCAGTGTGTGAGCGCCGTGCTGAAGAGAACCAGAGCGGTGACCCG
Source organism: Rachycentron canadum (assembly GCA_038496675.1). Lineage (NCBI taxonomy): Eukaryota > Metazoa > Chordata > Actinopteri > Carangiformes > Rachycentridae > Rachycentron > Rachycentron canadum. The sequence goes on from CM076655.1 coordinate 2,530,906, forward strand.
GGTGGCGATCTCCAGACCTCTCCACACAATCATACACAGGTAGGCTACAGGACGCAACCGCACCTTGTAATCATCGTATCTGATCTGGATGGCCAGTACGCTGCACACCAGAGCCCCGTATATGATGGAGATCAGTGTGATGATCATCAGAGCCACTGTGAACACAGACAGAGGTCACCTGTTAACCTTCCATGATATTAACAGCAGCACTTCACTGCCCTTTGAAAGATGTTTAAAGCCTATTGACTTCTGCTGAACATTGGCTGTTGTGGCCACAAGTTACAACCAGATACCAGACCAAGTAAGACTGTAGCAACACTGAAAGTCTGTGTTAATGGAGTCAGAAAGCTCCTTCACAAGTTCACATAACTCAGTTCAGGACTATCTAATGTGAAACCTTGGTAAGGAAAAGTCATCATGTGTAAGTTGCTTCATGCGTTTAGATGGTATAAGCACTTCCTGGCTATTCTACGCTGCAACTGCTGACCAGTGTTTCAATTTGACATGATGTAGCTCTCTCTTCCACAAATGTTAAACCCTTTATCTGATTCCTTCAAAATCAAACAACTCATTAGACGCTGGCAAAATCTTCCAGCTTTACTTAACTGCATTTATGTACACGATAACTGGCAGTGACACCTCATTTTACTTGTACAGTTTTCATTCAAAGTGCTGAGTCACTGTCTTTAAGCTTTTGATTTAATCTTTTAATCAGTTTCAGATATATTTCACTCTTGCCAAGATTCATTTAAGTGGTGTTTTTTTTTTTTTTGTTTGTTTTTTTTAAACACAAATATATTCGAACTGTAGCATTAACCTCAACCTCTCAATCACTCTTACATCTGGTAGGGAGGATGTATTTCTCCTGGATAGTGGCGTAGAGCTGGAGCGTCAGTTGAGGCGTAGAGCCCAGAAACGCCTGAATGACTGCAGTGCGTTTGAAGGCGTTCCTGTGAGTGGCGAGGTTGCGCTCTGACTGGCCAATCTCCAACTCCATTGGCATCTTTTGTCCCTTCTTCAGACTGATCTTCCTGGAGATGGTGACATAGGGCTCCTCCTTTTTACCAGCTTTGAAATACAGGACAAGAGCCTCGAAACACCTGAGGAGGCGAGAACAGGGTGAGTTGAGAGAGGAGGAATATTTTCACACCAACAGAGGGCAGTGCAGTGTTATGTTTGAGTTACAGTGACACCACATCAGTATCTTGTGTTTTGAACATCAACATATAATCATGATCCATTGTGACTAGGTAAGTTTAATTAGTCTAGAGAGAAAACACAGAAGCAGAGTTAGTATTAAACAAAAAAATATCAGTAATTTACTGTAGCAGCTTCTTTTCAGTCTAGGAACTTTAAATAAAACATTAGATTATTTAACATTAAACTCAGAAAAGCTTTCTCATGTTAGCAATTTAACATAAACAGACCTGTAAATGCTGCTAAAGCACAGTAATGAGGCTCCACCAGAGGGCAGTCAGAAGAAAGAAATCAGTTGAGTGGATGAAGTGAAAATCTCTGGGTGTGGCTCTTTTTAATGTTTGCAAGGTAAATGATCTGTGATCAGTTGCAGGGTGGAAAACCAGCCCTATTTATGGAGAGGGGGCATGTTTTTCCACTCGCACAGTTACAAAAAAAGTTCTATACAAGAGGAACAAAGAAGAAAGTGTTTAAAATTTTCAACTGATATTAGGGATTTATGGCTATGTTATGGTTTCTACAGTTAAAACCAGACCTGTATATACAATGATTCAGAACCAAATCAACAAAATACCACCAACCAAATCCATGCTCCAACATGGAAACTCCCTAAACTGGAAGTGCAAGGTTTGCACCTGCCATCAATAAAATGTCAGCATTATAATCCTTGAATAATGTTTGACCTGAAAAATCACGGCGCTGCACATCTGCGCACAAACCCAGCCCTCAGAGGATTCCCACTGCTGCACTAACCCTCACATCACTGTGAAGGAATGTTTATCTTTTCACTCCATAAGCTCCAGTTTTGGACATAAAACACAGACGCTCAGGAATCTCAAATGAATTTGCATCTCCGTGGTTCAACTATGTGCCATGTCCTGACCCTGTGGAGTCAGCAGTCAGGCGTTCTCAGACACTGTTGCTTCAGCTGCTACTTACTGTTATTCTGACTTACAGAGCCAGGCTTCCACAAATGTCCCTGAACTGTGTTTGGCCCAAACATTTATAGGCTGGCAACGGAAATTGTGTCATTATTTGCAAGCAGGCTCTTATCTCTACACAAGCATGCACACATACTTAGCAATGTATTCATTCCCAGAATGATAGTCACAGGCATTTGAGGCTAGCTTTGGTGTACACACGTTTACAATAGAGGAGCAGAAGTCACAATAACCTGATTTACTGACATCTTTTCCTTGGAAATCTGGCAGCACAGTGGGCTGAGGACGAGGTATGAGGTAGCTGAACTGGAGCCAACATGCACTTAGGATTCTGTAAAGCGACTGAGAGGCAGGCTGAATTTCACTTAGGGGAGAAAAAGAAAACAGCATGACTGGTGAATGCATTAGCCAAGAGAATCAATATTCTGACTTCCAAGGCTGCGTCTTATGGATTTATAAAAAGGAAACATGCAGGCTGCTGCTCTGAATTTGCAGTCTAAACATGTTATCGGCTCCCTCAGTGTAAGGCAACAGCAGTGCAGTGTCACAAGCCCATAAACTTAGATAAACTTAAAAAAAAAAAAATTATGTCATGCAACTATTTTGACAACTGAAATGTTGAAATTCTCTTCTCTTAAGGGAAGGACAATCTTCAGGAAATTCTTTCAACAGCTCTTTAAAAAGATCATCCTGTTTTGGTCTCATGGGATTACCACATGAGGCTCATCTCACCCTCCAACATGGCATCATCAGGCTGTGGAGAGTTTGTAGAATGCAAAGAGACACAAAACAAGAAGCTCTGCATGACAAGACGGATCCAAGCTGCCAGAGTAATTAGTGTAGAATAGTTCCTGCCCCTGCTTTGGGAGCAGGATCCTAAGGAGACGTGTCAAGACAAGGTCCACCCTGCAGCCGAAAACCTGTCCCCCTTTAATGATTCCACATTGGCAGCCTGACACATTATCTTCTGGTGGACTCCTAAACAACTGAAAACAATAACAATAAAGCTTTTAAAACATTTTTAAAAATGTGAGTTTGAATTCCCCTTTTGGTAGCAGACAGGCTGTGGAGCCACAAGATCAGCAATTATATCATCCCTAAGTCACACAGGAAGACTCCCATCTGAGCTGAGAGGGAGCAGAGGTGGTTTGTGTACAGCAGCACAGCAGAGAGAAGATGGGAAGAGAAGAGAAGAGAAGAGAAGAGAAGAGAAGAGCAGGAAATAAAACAGATGAGCAGAACGGCATGAACTTAAAGGTTGTACCAATCCCACACCTCGCTTCCTGCATAAAAAGCGTGAAAGGCAGACGTTATAGCTCAGCGAGACAAATCATAACTGCTAGAGGATGATGCAGCAAATATTGTTGCGTGTATTCATTATGATTTTTTGTCACAGCTGCTTTAAATGTGTGCATTGCTGACAGATGCAGCTGCTTTTGGGTTTGGCTTTGTTTTTTTTTTGTTGTTTTTCCAAGCAGGTCAATCCCTGGTATTTTCTTTTTTTTGTTTGCTGCATCCAGGCTTCTTTAAAAGACTGGAGCAAACCTAGGGAATCTAAAGCTATTTATCAAACTCTTCAGACTTAAAAACGAGGAATAAGAAAGATCCAGAGATCTGAAGAGGAGATCTGGTATGGCTGCAGTATAAAAACATGAAGCACATGCTCTGGGTACAGTGAGTACAAATATTAGGGAGGTATTAGCTGAAGCAATATAACCTTATACTTCAGTCCTCTTGAAAATAAAGCCACACATTGGACTGTTATCAATAAATTTACCACTGCTGCTCTGCAAGTTCACACAACAACACAATGTAACATAAAGAATAATCCACACTTCTACACTCAACATGGGAAGGCACAGACATAATGAAATTCAGATTGTGCTTTAGACCCCAGACCTGTAGGGGGTCTGTCTGACTCCTTCATGTGGCTTTATCGCTAATCTGTTAATAAATAATTATAGACCTGTGGCTGAACGCCAAGTACCTCAACCTTGATCCAGTTATAGTGGGAACTACACATCTGTAGACAAATCTAGATACTAAGTTAATAGCCTTCATGCCTTGTTTTGGTGGCTTTCCTCAGGGACAAAACAACATATAGCATATTCACTAAGCAGCAGCGACCACAGGAAGAGACTTTACTACAGTGCTAGAGATGGAAGGGACATACATGCTGTAAACCTGCTTCAAACATCACAAGACAATCCCTCAAGGTGAAAAGAAACAAAAGCCGACCACAAATGCAGATGTGGTGAGGGTTGGCCACACCTGGGGACAGCTGGAGAGGTTGGCTGTGGACCAGGATGCTTGGAGAACCCTTGTTAACAGCCTATGGTCCTGGAGGGCTGTGGTGGCTCCACAGCAAGTGGTAACCCAATGTGGCATCACCCATTGGTTTGTACTTTAGCCTGACTGTCAAGCAGGTCGTCATGTGTCGTACAGTCTGTCAATCACACTGTAGCCACAACCTAGTGCATACCTTGCTTTATGGTCTATTTCCCCATAAATATGACCACAATTGAAAAGATGAACATTATGTTGTATTGAAGAAGACTTGAAAGTAGAGATTGAGACCATAAACTCATTTGGAAAACATTTACTGAGGTAATAAATCAAGTGAGAAGTAGGGCCATTTTCCCATAGACTTGTATACAATAAGACTTCTTTTACAACCAGTAGAGTGGCCCCCTAATGGTCATTAGACAGAATAGGTTTAAGGCTCCTCAGTATTGGCTTCACTTTTCAGCCCCGCAGTCAATGACCACTTTAATATACAGTCTATGCTCCATATTAGTAGTAACTGTTATGATGTTTTGGATTCATTGATACTTATCAACAAGACAGAATTTTATCTGTTACGACACGCTGCACAAGATGACGATAACTTCATTTCCTGTGCTTTGAAAGGAATCACAAAGGGCCTCTGCCTGCGTCTTTGGAGCTCTCCTTGATGATTATTTATGTCCTTTCATCTGAATTGTTATTTCTATTTCTGACAGCAGTTTTTAAATATATTCAACTGTTGTATTTTAAGCTGAGCCACAAATCATTTAAAGCTTTTAACAAGAAACAAAAAGTTTCTTAACCTGTAAAAGACCACACCCTACAGTTAACTCTGCTCGGTACTGTAAATCCAGAGCAGCACCTCAGGGTGTGCTGTTGACAAATCAAAGTTCAGAGAAGAGGTATCAGGTGGAGTAATTTCAGAGGACTACTCTGGAGGAAATTCAAATCTACACTATGCTTTCTCTCTACGCCTCTCTTTAGCTGTCTACGCCTACAGCTCATATGAGTCACGCTTCGCCAAACAGGTCTCTCAGCTGAGACCAACTGACACCGAGGTGCAAGCTCAAACAAACACCAAAACAAAACCAGACCTTGTAGACTTACCTTATCTTTTTCTAGACCTACATTTATTTTCTAACTTTTTTTATTTTTTTTTATTTGCTGATAGGTCTCATTTGCATTTCTCCTTTCTGGCAACATCAACAAACTCTTTTTGACCTCAATCCTGATGCAGCCACGCCTCACTGGTCTGCAGCACCAAGGCCTTTGGGTGCCATTATCCTCAGATGAGGTCATAACAACAGAGTGGCGTACATGCTATAAATGTGCAGGATGTGTTACTAGGGCGGATGCCAGCTCCGCAGTGTCATTTGACAGACTGGTTTCAGAGTCTAGACTGCAGGGGGTTCAACTGCGATCCAGAGGATGTGACCACATAATCAAGGAGACTTCAAATTAAAAGAGGAAAAGAAATATTACAGGAATAGCTGCCTGCCTTAAAGTGTAGCTTTATTCACCACTGTTGAGATTATTTTACTGTTAATCTTTCTGCTTAACTATTTTAACTCTACTCAGCATCCTACTTTGTTAAATAACCCAGACCCATAATGATGAACTACAGCAGCATCATGTTAGGTCTCAGGGATGACTGGAGCAACAGACTGCAGACGTGTATCCCATCAACAGTGTGAAGTAAGGAAAGATTAATAAAATCAATAAATAATAAATTATTAAAGAAATTTATTAAAGAAACAAATGTCAAAAATACAAGTCAGTCAGTTTGGGAACATACAAGTCATCTGTTCCTTTAAATAAACTGAACTGCTGTTTTAGGTATTTTACTCCAAAGCGGCATTGGAAAGTAAGTTGACTAGAGTTGTTTATTTTCAGCTCTTAAATAATACTTTTATATCTACTGAACAACAATTCAGTCAAACATTGTAAACTTTACTCTGCTACATTTGTGATAACTTTACTTACTTTGAGGAGAAACCCACAAGCTATTCATACATCCATTGCCTATATTACTTATTGTGTAAGGGGGCAGGAGACAAACCCAGCTGACAATGGGTGAAGTTTATACCCTGGACAGGTTGACAGTCTACTACAACATGACATATATACGTTTATATACACTCACTACGTTTCATCACCCTCAGTGGGATATCCTCAAAATTTGCTCTGTTTTCACCAGCTGCAACATTAAACGGATGCGCACATCAATGCAATTGTGTGATATACAGCACTGTCAAAAACCATTGAGGCATTTGCTTAGATTATTGTCCATCAAATGACAACAACCCCAAACTCACTACAAGTCATAAATAACTATCCCCGAGGACAAAAAGAACTGCAACTGACAGTCTGGTCTCCACTGGGCCTTGAACTCAACATCATAGAGTGAGTCTGGGCTCACTTGAAGAGACAGAAGACACAATGAAAAGACCTGTGGGAGGCCATCCATTATCTATACCACTTATCCATCAGGAGAGGGCTGGAGCCAATCCCAGCTGACATTGGCCAAGGGCGGGGTACACCCCAGCCAGTCTATCTTTCTAGCCATCTATTGCAGGGCAAACATATAGAGACACACAGAGACAAACAACCACTCGCGCTCAGGCCTTCGGGCAATTTAGAGTCACCAATTAACCTAAACGTGCATGTCTTTGGACTGTGGGAGGAAGCCAGAGTACCCAGAGGGAATGCGCACAGGAAAGCCCCAGCCCTGGGCCCTTCTTGCTGTGAGGTGACCACTAACACTGAGCTCCCCAGTTCTCCTAGATGCCTGGAACAATCTACCTGTTAAGCACCTTGAAAAACTGAGCAAGTACCCAGAGGAACTGCTGCTGTTTTAAAAGAAAACAGTGGTCACACCAAATGTTGATCTACATTTTTATGTACATTGCACTTTTTATGAAGTTAACTGATAAATAAAAACTATTCATATTGTTTTTGCAGGCATCCTCAAAGTGCCTAATATGTATATATATTTGGATGATACTCCTCAGTACTTTCACTTGGGTAAAATTTTGACTTGTTGCAGGACTGTGGCATAAATTTTTCTTTAAGTAAAAGACTGAAAATGTTCCAAAACTACCGCAAATCAATGCAGCAAGCTACAACCCTCGTCTCAAAAGAATCAGGAAAATGACCCGCAGTAAAGCAAAGTGCCGCTGTTAGTAGTAAACAATCGTTTAACATGCAAACGACGACCAAGCCTGTGTGCAGCTCCGCCTGGGCCGAACCTACCTGATGATGGGGCCGAGCAGCAGCAGGTGCAGGAAGAGGACCAGGGGCCGGTCTCGACCCAGGTCCCTGTGAATGAACGTCAGCGTTAACTGGATGAGCACAGCGGGCAGCAGCATGAAGGCGATGGTGAAGCCCATCCAGATGACATCGTCCGTTTTGTGGTACATGCTGCTGAGCACCGCGGCGGCGATGAACTCGGCGCAGTAGAGGACGGTGGCCAGCACGACGCTGAGGGGGGCGCGGACCCGGCTGTGATTGACCACCAGCATGACCCCGTTGTCCGCCACCGAGGAGCACTCCTGCGGGTCTATGTCCGAGATCTCTCGTCCCTGCTCCTCCATGGCCACTTCGCACATGATTTTTATGTAGTTTGACTTGGGCGAGACACACTTTCGACGTCGCTACAGGGGGGTTGACGTGAGCTCGTCTCGCCTTACTCTGTTAAAAAAACACAACATTTAGTATTTGCTCCCTTTAATGCGCCGTCTCTCCCAACTTTCAACCAAGCTGATCATCACTGGTTTCTCATTTTAGTCCACTTTACCACTCGGCTGCGCCTCCGCTCCACTACAGGCACCTTCTTACCCCCTACACCGGATCTTTATTGTCTAATCACCGCCCTTGTACGTGGCGATTGGAGCCTGTGTGGTCCGTTTAAATCCAGAGGAAACTACCGTACTGTCCGCCCCCGGTGAGCTCAGCGCTGTTGTCGGACGGGAAAGTTGAGCCTCGTCACTCAGTTCATAACAAAAGCTCAGCACAGACGGAGCCTGTGTGTTGTGTGGAGTTTGGATACGCGCGTAGCTCCGAGTTAAAAACACACCGAGACTTCACCCGGCGGCGGGGTCTGACCGCGGGCTGTGGGGGGCTCGGGTGTCTCCGTGACGGCATCCCGCAGCGGCTCCTGTCCGCTCCGTGGGGACGGTCCTCTGACGCGCCGAGGAGGCGACGGCTGCGTCAAGTCGGACAGAAACACACAGCTACGCCGGAAATGATGGGCGGCGCTTAAAAAGTAAAAAGAGATGTGGGAAATCGTTCATCCTAAATGAAGGAGGCTCTGCGAGATAGAGGACCGTGAAAAAGTCTTAGGCCACCTTTAGATTTATTGTTTTAGCAGTGCTAAAATGACCACATATAATTATTTCTCTGTCTCTTTATTAGAATACAACCAGAAAATACAGGGAATGTGCAGCAGTATTAAAATACTTAAATAATAAAAAATAAATAAATGGAAAAAACTGCTTCTATAGGCTAAAGTCTGAGCAATAGCAGGAACCTGGCTAAACCTAAATGGAATTGAACCCTAATTAATGTCATTGCTAACATCTGTATTTGTATTTCATGACATGACTATTTCATGTCAAGATTATGTTGTGAAAAAGGTCTATTACACCAGGTTTGTGCCAGACATGCTTGAGCACTGCATACATATGTTGTCCAGCTGGATGTAGAAATGTGAAACGAAAAGAGGGAAGAGGACTTGGCAGCTATTCTGAAAAATAAATATACATAGTAGGCTATAAATATACCACATAAATAGTACTGTGGAAAAGCTTTGGGTATTTAAATGGAATATTAAAAAAATAAGAATTTCATACATATTTCATACAAAGTGCATATAAACAAAAAAACAGGGCTCATTGGAGGCCACGCCATCTGTGTGGACCTCTTGTTTCCTCTGAAGATGTTGGGGTCATTGTCATGCTGCAAAATGAATTTAGGACTGATCTGATAAGACTATTAATAACTGAAGTGCATAAAACTTTTGCACAGTAGCCCACTGTACACGTATAAGATGAAACATACATGTATGAAAATTGAGAAATATAAAGTAATTAAAATGTGTTTTACACCTGCAACATTAAAGTGATGTGCACAATAATGCATCAATAATTACCATCAAATTAGATGATATATTATTCTGCAGAATGGGCACTTAAATGATACATTCATTCTCAGTACTTTAGTACTTCTTGCTGCTAATAATTTTGTACTTCTACTAAAATAGAATTGTGAAAACCAATAACTAAACTACACTGACAGGGGAATCTGTATAAAATACATGCATGTAATTTGTAAATAAATATTACAAATTACATGCATAGAAATATACACTAGAGTAATATAAATATATTGATGGGTTGATTGCATTTCAAAATATTGAAAGGGCATTAAAACAATAGAATAGGATTTAGTTGTGTTGCTAAAGTGTAGGTCAGGCTATTTTCAGCTGACCTATATGTGGAATCTCACAGGTCACTGTGACTTTGCAAAGCACTACTACTATAACCACAACCACTACTAGAGGAGTCAAAGCTGAGAAAGAGACTTCTGAGTCCACCTTAAACAACAATGAGAGAAAGACAGGTTATTGTAAATTGAGTGGAACGCAACCACCATCCTCTCTAGACAACTTTCACTGCCAAACTCACTGCTAATATTTGTCATGTGGGAAATGAGAGAATGTGCAGTGAGAAAACACACTGTTGTTTTAATACATATTACATATTATGTATATACATTTATCCTATTCAAGCACTGTGGAGGGCGAGCATAAGGAGATCAGTTTCTTTGCACTTCCATTTTTAGTTTCCACCAGCAGCGTGGACTTGGCCTCGTCATAGAGACGTGCAGGTCTGTGAGTGAAGCCACCACACGAACAGGTGCAGGCAACACAGACACACACAACAAGTTATAAAAACTTTACTCAATCTTCTCATTCACTTTTTACACAGACATTTTCTCATTATAATCATATTTGTCAAGGGTGCATTATTCATTAGTGCACATTAACAGTGTGTGATCCAGGTGAACAGAACAAGTTGGATGTTTGTTCAGCTATTTAAGTAAACAAAGACATTTCCATTTCAAAACTGTTTTGTGTTGCTTAGGCTCATGTCAACATGACCTGACTGTAAATAACCTGCATCCTATTTTTGAAAGAGATTTAACTTGAATCCGTATCAACAAAACAACAAAGGAAGTTTTTCCTTCTGTATTTCACTATGAACTCTGAAACAGTTTCGACACAGCTCACCCCAAACATTGTGACTTTTCCATGTCTAATCAGATCTCATCTAAGTCAGTGACACAAGCTTGGCATTGTGAAAGGGGTCGACACAACCTACCAAGAGTTGTCATTACTAATGCATGTGTTTTGTGAGGCAGTGGTGTGGGTCAGTGACTTCAGTCAGTCAGAGGCTGTGTGCTCTGAGGAGATATGGGGAAGTTAGAGATGGAAACGTCATCACAGAGCACCAGACCTTCCCCATACACCAGTTGAGTCAGTTAAGGGGCGTGATGGGTGTCAACAAAACTAAAATAAGCTCAAGTCCTCAATAGCCCTTTTGAACTATCTTTGAAATGGTAGTTCAACATTTTAGGAAATATGCTTTTACATTTGTGCAAAGAATTAGATAAAATGTCTGTCATGTCTATGAGAAATATGAACCTACAGTTGGCTATAGATCAGCTTAACATAAAGACTGGAAATACAGGGAAATAGCAGCAAAGCTGACTCTGTCCAAGACTGTAGAAAAGAAATAATCCAGCACACAACCCCCTTAGAGCCAAAGCATGTCCTCTATGTACTTAGATATGTAAGGGTTAAACAACAACATCTTAATTAGTGAGATTTAATAGTGCCTGTCAGAAGATTTATGTTATCTTTCGTCAGTCTAAGGCTTTTAGAGCCAGTCTAAGGGCTTTCCTATGTTTCCAGTCTTTATGCTAAACTAAGCAGCTCTTGGTTTCAGTTTCAAGTGTGACAGCAGTCTTCTCATTTAACTCACTTGCTTTCATTATCTGTTAATCGCTCAGTCAATGAAACGTAAGAAAATAGTGAAAAAATGTCCATCCCATTGGTACAAAACCCAAAGAAATGTGGTTAAATGTGAAATGCTTTCTGTTGATGAATTAATCAGTTTAATGAATGACTGTAACTCTGCTCCCATATCTCTCGGCAAGAACAACAAACCAATTGCTCATATGAAGCAAAGTATTCCTTTACAGATCATTTAAAACAAAGGGTTGACAAATCAATTAATTTTTTTCCATCTCACTCTAGTCAACATGGCTAAAAAACAAACAGATATTCCTTTAATGTTGCTATTTTACAGCAAAATTAGTCTAAACTGTCTGAGATTGCAAAATCAGCATTTGGGGGTCTCTGAAACATGTTTGCAATGTGGAGGGTGTGGTCCTCAGCTGCTGCTGTTTTTGTGTCTGTGTGTGTGTGTGTGTGTGTGTGTGTCAGCTGATACAGGGCTGTGGTCAGAGTCTACTCAGCAGAGAAGGGAAGAGGCTGATTGGACATTGGTTTAATGACATAATGAGATAAGGTCTGCACACAAACCACTGCTCCAGCTCTCCACGCTGTCACTAAACATTTATTTGTCTTAGGCATAATTGTATTAAAGCTTGGCCCACTGTCTGTTTTTTTCCAGAGTTTCATACATAACCATAAAGATATGAAAATGTAATCAATGTGGATTTGTGTGCATTGAGGCACAACAAAACAGTATGACATCAGGAAAGACTATGAATAAACTCAAATTTATAAGCAGGGGAAATTAAAATTAGCTTGTCAAGGACTAGAAAATAGAGCCATGTATTTTATATACATGGACAATATGATATACAGCCACCTTTGGCAATGAAAATTCATCCTGTGAGTACAAGGCCATCTAGTGGCGAATGCTACATCATGGCGTGTTGCATTGAATTGTTGTATTAATAACGTTACATAATACAGTATGCTGATCCTCTGTAAGTGGTAGAGTAAGACATTACTATTATCTGGCTCAATGCACAGTAATTGTTTCTCTGATCCTTTATCCTCTTTGTTTTCCATCTTCTTAGTTCATTTTATTTGCTTCTGTGCTTTTCCATGGCCTCATTATTTAGTTAAAATATTCTGAGTTATTAAGGTATCAATTCCTGGTTTCCTATCAAATATTTAAATCCATAGATTTGTAAGTTTTTCTCTCATCTATTGTGCGTGTATTGAGGTAAAAACCTCCTGAATCCCACTGCTCTAACTGGGATAAATAAAACTGAATGAAATTAATCTTAATTGAGTTGTAAATGTGAAAATGGAGCAGTACTCTGCCATAAAATGAATTAGATTTACAGATCATTATGATTATCACTGTAAGTTTTTATACTAGTCATCTTTTATTTGGAGAACTCTGAAATTCCTCTGCGTATAAAATGTGCTGTATACGCTTGACTGGTCAAAAATAATAATTTCTGAACACTGAATAATAAAGAGACTGTCATTGGTTAATTATATAAATAATCACCACGTCACATCTCATCCAATCAAAACGTATCATAAGCAATAATAGGTCTGTGCAAAGCTTCACTTCCAATTATACCTGTACACTCATCTCACGTACACTGTAGTGTGACACCACCTGGGCATCATCATAGTTATGATGTCATTAGCTCCCTGAGGAGCTAAAGTTGTGCAGCCTAAGTCAGTACAGGTGCAAAGGTTTGCTGCCACTTTCAGACTTCAACAGGAAAAAGAGGTCGCCACACGTCACAGATCACACCACAAGACACATTTAGTTCTCCTGTATGGATGTGTGCACCTTACTTTTGTCTAGTTTAAGAAGAACCACACCATCCAATGCGATCAGCATTGAGCTCAGAGGGCTCTGGGATTGGCTGAAATACCAAAACATTTCCCAGGTTGCGCCTCCCACATGGTGTGACCAAAGGCTTAGTGTGAGCCTGATTAGTTTCATAGCTGGTGGGTACAGGATGTTAGTAGAGACGAGCACCCAAACAAATGCATGGACATAGACTTACTTCTGTAAGTACTCCTTGAATTTCTCCTTCATTTTTAAAAACTGCTGATTTTTAATTTAAATCTAATTTAGTCAGTTAGTGGTGTAAGATACAAGTTATTTGGTGCCCATTTCATTTAACACTTGGTTTAAATCCACTGATTCATTGCATTGTACGACCATGTGTTCTGTTCACTTGTTTGTGTGTATTCAGATTGGCTTGATCCTTAGTATTAGTATAAGTTATTCCAGGTATATTTATAAAAATGGTATTCACAGAATAAATGTCATGTCCATTATTGCTGTGTATTGTAATTTTGATTGTAAATATTTCTACAACTTTACTGGATTCTTGTGCTCAGTCTTCCAGTCTCACATTTTATGTATTTTCTTTGTTATCACTAAAAAACAATTAATTGTATGTATATTTACTAACTATGACTCTAACTATGACTCAAAACTACAAAAAGATAAAATAATAATAGGCTCATCATAATAATAAATAAAATTGACAAAAACTGTATCACTGAAAAATTGATAAAACTCAGAAAGGTTTTGTTTCATACTGCAAAAACAATATTTATTGACATCCTTAGTTGAGCAAACACATAAATCTTTTAAATTCAGCTGATAATGTGTTGATAACTGACATTGACATTGTTTCCTACTTGCTCTGAATGTCTAATACGCTGCGGTTTCAGATGTGATAACACTTTGCTCAGACATAGGACCGTTCTTACTTACACCATAGAAGAAAAGGTGATGACCTCATTGACAACTACAGCTACAACAAATATGGGTCAGCTTGTGAACAACACTGTAAAAGCGAGCCAATCTAAACTGGCTTTAGCAGATTATGGACCCTGAACAGATGCACTGGACTGAAAGATCTGCTGCTGTTTTTTTTTTTTAGTGCATGGCCCGACTACCTCATACACACCTGCTAATGTGTGTGTTAAAAGACTTAAGGCTTGTACTGGGCTCACACACCATTAGAGTTTTTGAGAAAAATCCGGAGAAATATTTATGCCATGTCCTTATTTTTGAATGGTGACAAATACTTTTGTTTTGGTTCTGGCTGATTATCGGATAACTGATATCCAATATAATCCAATAAACTGTACAAAATAAGATTTGGAAGTAAGTAAGATAAAGAATCCAAGACAACAGCTAAATTTAGATTCTGGGGAGGCAAAGAGACACACTTGGCAGTCAAAGAACCACCTGGATGTCTGACCATATGTAAAAGTCTCTTAAACTCACAGGAGAAACACAAAGCATCTTTGTGCCGGACCTGGCCATGGCCCCTGGTGACTCGACTGGCCAGTCCTATCTGTGTGTGTGTGTGTGTGTGTGTGTGTGTGTGTATGTGTGTGTGTGTGTGTATGAGTGAGTCATACTAAGAGTGACCATCTGTTTGCAGATACCAGTTCCAGAGAAGATGGTGGCCTCTGTGCTCACCTTGCTCACCTCAAGTAAACATGTTCAACCTAATGAGCAACTGCTGCACCTGGGTATCCAAAATACAAGAACCAATCAGGTAAAAAAAAACAAAAAAAACAAACAAAAAAAAAAATTAGTCAAAAAGAAGAATTCAATGGACAATAAATATTTGTGTATATATATAAAACTCCTGTTCACAGTATTTTACCAGCTAAAATACTGATGCTGTTTGGTCCATCTTAAAGAATCTAAACTGGAACTTACAAAGATGAATCTGCCAAGTATTCATTCTGTGAATTACATGTTTTTCTTAAAATCCTTTGGCATTTAGGAATTACATTTATTTGCATGTCATGTATGTAACATGTCATGTCATGTAAACTGATACCACCTGACATTATTTCTGGTAATGCTGAGTGGCCAGTTTATTAGGTAGTCCTGAAAAATGAAAATATAATCCAACACAGAAGCACTGCCATATGTGTCTATAGAAGCACATCATGTTCACTTTTTACTGACATGGTTGGAATTGTATAAATTCTGTTGTATGTTTATCATTGATATTGAAAATAAAGCTAAAAACCCAAAACAAACAAAGAGACCCCCAAAATTGTAGGCATCCTAAAACTAGACCTCCTGGCAGAACATATCTATTAGATTGCATTAGATTGTACAGGTGTACCTAATAAAGTGGAGGCTGAGTGTAAAGCTATATGTTGCTTCTTAAACCAAACTCTGTCCTGTATATACTTCTCTGCAGGAGAGTGACCGTTCTTGTGGTTGGTCTTGACAAAGCAGGAAAAACATCCTCTATCAGAGGGATGTCAAGAGGTAATTTAACCATAATGTTTACACTCACTGACAAAGTGTAGAAATGTAATAAACAGTTAACCTGTAATTGTAAATCTTCCTCAGTCCCCCATGGTGTGGAAGCAGGACCCACCCATGGCTGTGTACGAAATGAGCTGAGAGTGGAGAACTACCTGGTCACCTTGTTGGACGTTGGAGGATCTGCAGAGTCCAGAGGAGGCTGGAGGGACCTCTATGGGGAGGCCCATGGGATCATCTTTGTGGTGGACTCCTGTGACAGACAGAGGATAAGGGAGGTCAAGGAGGTCCTGGCTGACCTGCTGAAACAACCAAGAGTGGCGGGAAAACCACTATTAGTGTAAATATATTCAATTTCATACCTTTTAAATGTGATCTGACAGCATGTCCAGTGCAAAGAGTGCCCTCTGGTGGGTGATGAGGCAAAACAGAAATAACTAAGTCACTCAGACCTGTGCTGAAACTTCTTTGTTTCAGATTGGCAAACAAACAGGACAAAATGAACGCTTTGCTGGGAAGTGAGCTGATTGAGATTCTGTCTCTTGAGAAGCTGGTGAACCAGAGCCGCTCTCTGTGCCATATTGTAAGTCCTCCTTTCAAATTCACTGGTGTAAACTGAACAAAAAATAAATCTCATGTAGATGCTTAAACTAGACTATATTAGGCAAGTAACACCTGCCAGAGTCACACAGAACTGTAGAGATGAAGGCAGACAAACTCACATTTCTCCTCTCCCTCTCAGGAGCCATGTTCAGCCTTAATGGACCTGCGTCGCTGGTCAGACAGAAAGACTCTGCGAGGACTTCGCTGGCTGCTACGTGCTGTTTCTCTGGATTATCCTGAACTGTGTACTCGTGTAGCCCAGGACAGCAAGAGGCCTCTGGAGCCAACAGAGAGGGAGAAAAATGGGAAAACAGAAAAGATTCGTAAAAAACCCAAGGTGGAACGGTAAGAAAGACCTATTGAGAGGGTTCATAGCTCAGATACTGTACAGGTCAATATAATTGTTTGCAGAACACAAAACATAGAGATTCACACTGACCTTTCATGTTAATTGTCTTACACCTAAGATTGAGAGCCAGCAAGTCAGATCTTCGCCAGGTTCATCGGCCCAGAAGAGACAAGGAGAAGAAGACCAGGGGTGAAGGAAAGCTGCAACCCATTCGAAACATGCTGCAGAAGGTCAGTTATTATTGTTCAACTATCATGACTTGTTGGTGTCTTCACCTCACTGGGGCTCAAATGAATGATTATTGTCATTATAGACCATTATTTATTTAGTCCTCTCTTTGTCCCTTGGTCTATAAAATGTCAGAAAATAGAGAACTATCCATGCTGGCTTCACAGTCAAAGATTTACACAAAAATTAAGCAATTGTCAATAAAATATAAATTGAATGTTAGACTAAATGAATAAATAGTGACTTAAATGTTTTTTTCCCAGGAATCTACACTAAAAAAGAAGTTTAAGACAAAGAAGAAGAAAAAGCCAGTTATGGTCAAGGAAGGTGACAAAAATAAAGAGAACGCAAAAGAACAAGAGGAGGAAGAGGAGGGTGACAGTAATGAAGGAGAGCAAGAAAACTCTGCTCATAGAGAGAAAGCCAGCAGTGCCCTGATCCCCCCGAAAAAAGGCAAACTGAAACACAAAATGAAGGTGAAAGAGGAGACTCCAGACGTGCCAGAGTCACCAGGCAATGAGGAGAAGACACTGAAAGGTTGGTTATCAGTTATTAATGGCATATGTTTGTTTTTTTTGGTTATTGGCTATTTTAGAACGAAGAATCTAATATTTCTTTCATATTATATTTAGCTGAAGGAGAAAAGAAGAAGAAGAAGAAAGTTGTGAAAGTAAAAAGGAAGAACAAGATCAACACAGAGGAGATGCCTGAAGCTTACTCTCAACCTGTGGACCTTTCTGCGACCTTTGGTGAGCCTCATCCACTTCTTCCATCCACCAATTAAACACAGTAACACTTTGGACTCTGAAAATGATCAAATCCAGACTTATGTTTAAAAAGATGACCCTGTCTCCTGATAGATCTTTACCGAAAAGCAATACTGGCTCTGAGGGAACGTCAGGATCAGGGACAGTGAGAGAGTGAGTCCTGGTTGTGTCCTGCCACCTGAGTGTGACGATGTTTTCCACAGCAGTAGTACACAACACACTACATCACTTCACACACTCTCACTCGCTTCTTCTCACCACAGGAAAAACACCTTCTTACAGCTATGTCTTTATCGCTGTTTATAAACAGACTAGTCAGTTCAGACTAGATCCCTGAACCTTTGGAGAGAAGCTGCGAAATCCAAAGTGTAGTGAAGGGCAGGTCTGCATAAACATGTACTCATAGAAAAATAACATTAATGATTTAGTTTTTAAAAAGATAAACTTAAAATAAATGTGTGTGCTTGGCCAAAATGTTCAAGATTTTGTTTGTATGAATCTATGCAGTTTGAATTGTAAACGAAACCAACCCCCCCTTTTTTTAATGATTATTTGAACAATTTTCCAGAATTGAACAGTGTAGTGAGGAATGGATTATTGTTGAAGTGATGAACACATCTCTGAAACTGTAAAATAAACATTTTGACACTATATTTGCATAGCATGTCTTGTGTGTTTCCATTACAGCAGCAGGTATTGGTTTAATAGTATGCAAATATTTGTGCGACAGGTTATTTACATATAAACCTCGAACACAGACAACATGAATGAGGTTGTTTGTCTGAAGTTATACTCAGGTAAGATGGGTTTTGGTTTTTTGACATTATATAATTTTTTGTCAGATCTGAGGATTTTCGTGGCAGCCTTCTACTCATCTTGACCTTATCCACAGTATTTCCTATATATAGTAAAATTTGAATATTTACTGCTAAAGCTTCTGACTTTGGCTGAGAGTTATTTTTTTGTACAGTCCTAAACTTTAGCAATGACAAAGATTTTACACTGAGTAAGATAAACATAATTTTGTGGTTTGTGAAGTTAGTGTCAGATTTGGTAAAGTTCTTTATTACTCACTTGTTAATTCAATTTCAGACCTTATTTTCTATCCTGTAAGATATTTCTACAGCTTATAGTATCACTAAAATCCCTTCAGTAATATTAATAATATAATATATGGTTTTATATATAATTATAATTTTATCTATAATTTATGCAGTGTCCTTGCAGCCTTGAATTGCAACATATGAAACCAGTAGATTTCTGCCAGGAAAAAAGTATCCTCTTCTTTGTTTGTAAATAAAAATATAAGCCGGAAGATCAGGATTAGTTCTTAATGTGGCTGGTGAGCAGATTTAACGTCTTTTTTTATTATTTAACAGAGCTGGCTGTTTTCTTTATTTCTTATTTCTTAATACTATTTGGGTCTTTATTCATTCAGAGCCACATCTGCTATGGATGATTAGTGTCTAAATGGTCTTATTAACAGAAGTAATTTAGTGTTTTTGTTTTTTAGGAACATAGACACCACCTTGGTAAAGGCTTACTAAATAAAAGCTCTCGAAATACTGCAGACTTTGATTTCACTATACTTTTTAATGGGTTTACTGAATTGTGCAGTTTTTGTTGTGCTGCCTCTGGGCTGTTTTTTCTTACAGTTCATCTCAGTTCAAGCTAAATATGTATTACAGGTAATACATATATGTCTTCCTGCTCTGTGATGGATTTGTTGCTAATTTTATTCTATGCATTACTAGTTAATTTGTTTTATGTCAGAATTTGATAGGCATTCAAAATCACAACCTTAAATGGACAGATACATCCAGGCCTGAACACTGGGGGTGAGGGGACAAACAACATTACTCAGAAAAAAGGGTCCTCCTGTCACATGTTGGGCCATCAAGACAAAACTGGACCATGAAAACTGTTTCAGCTTCAGTTACGTCTTTACAAAGAAATGCTCCCACTCCCATGTCTGTCATTTTCAGATGACTTGGTTTTGTGTTGTTCGGAGAGATAGTTCCTTAATTCATCAGGTTTACTCCATTGTACAAAACTGCTAACCACTTTTTGTTGTGCTGCCTTTGTCTCTGGGCTGTTTTTTCTTTTCTTTTCTAGAGCACATTTTGAAATTTGATTAAATGAATATGCAGATGTAGATGTGCACTTTACTTTTCAAACCTTAAGCAGGCCTGAATTTTTATCAGACCAGACCCAATGTTTTTTTTTTTGTTTGTTTTGTTTTTACAGTGAACCTCAGCTGCTGGGGCCCCTGGGGTTATGGGGCCTCAGCCTGGCTGTGCTCGCTTTAAAGGCGATTTTATTTGACTTGTTGCAGCTAAAACGAAAGCAGCAGAGCAGCAGCGTAAATTTCGTGTTAGTTTTGTGTGAAGTGTTAGAGTAAAGCTGTGTTAGAGCCGCTGTCTGGCTGCTGCTGGATGAGGAGGGAGGGAGGGCAGCGCGTCGCCATTTTTGTGGTTGATCCAGAAGCCCATCCTCCTCTTCCTCTTCCACCTCCTCCTCCTCCTCCTGGTGCATCTTCACCGGAAAATCGACCGACTTTCATTCAGCTGAGTGGGAAGCGGCAGGCTGCATGCATGGTACAGAAAGATGGCCTCACCAAGGACAATAACTATCGTGGCTCTCTCTTTTGCCCTGGGTTTGTTTTTCGTCTTCATGGGCACCATTAAACTCACCCCCAGACTAAGCAAGGATGCCTACAGTGAAATGGTGAGTGAGTCGCGACGCTGAAAGTGTGGAGGGGTAAAGGCCATTGTTCTGTGTTGGCTGCAGCTCAGCCTCGAATAATGTGTGGACATTGTTGACCTAAATAGGAAAAGAGACGGGAAATGAAAGCTGCAGATACTCAGTAGCTTTTCTAACCTGCCTGTGTGTGCAGCTTTATTCCCCCTGGAATAGTCCTACATCCAAAACGCGAAGAGACCTCCTGCATCGTCTGAAAGAGCCGGGTTAGCACACAGGCTGGGCCTGGATGAGAGGAATAATTTCAGTATAATGAATATAAACATCCATGAATGAGCGCGGACACTTGAAACAGCAGCAGCTCCGAGACGGAAATGAATTATGGATGGATGCGTTTTCTCAACACATCAAACAACACATGTAATTTCGCTTTAAGACATAAACCTACAGCGGCTCTGTAACCGGTTTGGAAGTTGCAGTCGACTCCCTGAAGCCTTTTAAATGTGTTGTGGTTGTTGAGCGTCTCCTTTATTATAAAGAGCAACTTCACAGCTAAAGAGCAATGGCGGCGCGTTCGAGCAAATTCTCTGAGATGCACTTGCTGATGGTGAAATGTCCTGAGTGGGAGATGATGAGAGCTGGCATGAAAAAAATCCTAACATGCTATTAGGATATTTTCTTCCCCACCCACAGGGTTTTCTACAGCAAAATGAATTGTGCAACCATAATAATGAAATAAAAGTATTGGTTAAAACTGTTGACTTTACATGTTCATGTTAGGTGGCTTCACTAAAAGATGTCCATTGGTGTCTGCATGGCCTTGGTTATATGTTGAAGATGTTTAAGAAAGATGTGCACTTTCTCCCTGCAGAAAAGAGCATACAAGAGCTACGCCAAGGCACTTCCAGGCCTGAAGAAGATTGGGATCAGCTCAGTTTTGCTCCGTAAGATCATCGGCTCCCTGGAGGTGGGCTGTGGCGTGGTGCTCACCCTGGTGCCGGGCAGGCCGAAGGACGTGGCCAACTTCTTGCTGCTGCTGGTCATGCTGGCTGTCCTGTTCTTCCACCAGCTAGTAGGAGACCCCCTGAAACGATACGCCCACGCTCTCGTCTTTGGTATTCTGCTCACCTGCCGACTGCTCATTGCCCGCCAGAGTGATGACCGGCCAGAGAGAGAGGACAGCAGAGAGGAACAGCACATGAATGACCAGGAAAAGAACAAGGTCAAGCAGTCTTAAGATCCTCTTCCACTTTTGTCCAAGCCACTGTAAAGGGAACCTGGTGCGCCTCTATGGATTGTAGTAATTCAAATTTTAAAGGAAACAGTCACGTCCATTAATAAAAAGTCCTCACACATCCCCGTCCCATCCATCCCTGGCTGACTGACTCCTCTCACCTACTCCTCTGCACTCTTAATGTGAAATGGAGATCTCCTGATCCATACATCCTCTACATAACCGTGGACAATCATACCTGATGAGCTCAACTCATTGTCACTGTTAGTAGTCAATCCTTTTTCCCTATTTATTTCAGTACTACTGTGTGTGTGTTTTTCAAATGTGTATTTCAATTGTGTTCAAGTTTATTTGAGAATGCTATTTTTCATGAAGAAATCTTTGTAGCTTGTTTTCCTAACTTGTTTTTATACTGTAGAGAGACTGATAATTTATGAATTTCTGTAGTTCAAGCATGTTTCATTTTGGTCAAGACAATAGAACATAAACCAAAAGGAGCACTGATGAAAAAAATTTTGTACTAATCATTCATGAATCAGTAATACATATTCACATATTTGTCAAAGTGTTACCAGAAGGCTATTTTAGAAAGAAAAAAAGTATATACAACTTTGTTAATTTTTCATCTAAATAGATTTGAACAGAAATATGTATGAAATCCTTTCTCCTGAAGTAAAATAAGCTTAACCTTTTTCTCCTTTCAGTTCAGTTATCACAGTGAAGTTGTTTAGCTGGGAAGGACAGCAAGTGCTGCCTCAGGTGTCTGCTGCCAGCTTGCACAGCAGAACATGACTTACCAAATCAATAAGGCCTTTTTTTTTGTTAAATGGGACTTTTACCTTTTGTAATTCACAGTAAACCTATTCACTGTCTCTTAAAGGTTCTGCCCATTCATTTGGTTTTATTTTTCTCTCTCGATAAAAAAATCAGTCCTTTTACAGTTTTGCTCTGGGGATGAAAAGTCAGTTGAAAATTCTGTCAATTTTGAGATTTCACAATATTTATGTAAATGATATACTTAAAATAAAGAAATGGAGGTAAGACTGACTAAATATTGTTTGTTTATTAGTGCTCTTGCATTTCACTCAGTCATAGCTAATAATTAACCCTTTTGTAAATTTATAGCAGTGTGATTTGTTCTGATACATCAGTTCATGCCATGCCATTATGAAGGAAAGAGGGACCCTCTTTCCTTCATAATGGCATATTCCTTCACATTAACACAAAATTTCCTGGTAAAGGTCTTCCTTACTCGCTGATGAATTTCTGACCTCTTTGTTTATCCTGTAAGATATTTCTACCTCATATAGTATCACTAAAATTTATACAGTAATATTTAATGTATTGTTTTACATGTAATTCATGGGGTGTCTTTTTGAAATACACCAATAGATTTCTGTCAGGAAAAAGAACATATCTTCTGTGTTTGTTTATAGAAAAGTACTAAAGTAAATATGAGAAAATATAAGATGGGACCTATCAGTGTGGATGACTTCTTTAACTGTCATATTTCTATTAAACAGAGCAGACCATTGTCTTTAAATAATTCTATTAGGGTCTTCATTCATTTAGAGCCACAGCTGCTAATGATTTGTGTCCAAATGCTGTTAATAATAGAAGTAGTGCTTTTGTTTTTTAGGCACCACCTGGATAAAGGCCATCAAATGCTTACACCAGGCTACATGTTTATCTCTAAATACTGCAGACTTTTATTTCACTATGCTTTTTAATGAGAATTACTGAAATGTGCAAAACTATTAGCCAGTTTTGTTGTGCTGCCTTTTTTTTTTTTTACATTTTATCTTTGCTAGACATGTAGTATACACACAGACACACACTCACACACACACACACATATATATATATATATATATATATATATATATATATATTTGCAGTGTTTGTCTTCCTGCTCTGTGATGGATTTGTTGCTAATTTTATTCTGTGCATTACTAGTTAATTAGTTTTATGTCAGAATTTGACAGGCATTTGCAGGGAAAATGATGAAAACAACAACCTACACAGGAAAACCAATTACTAATCACAAGCCTCTATGGACAGATACAACCAGGCCTGAACACTGGGGCTGAGGGGACAACACTCAGAAACAAGGGTCTTTCTGTTATGTGTTGGGCCCTTCAGACAAAATTGGACTATGAAAACTGGACTGGAGGTCAGTTACATCTTATAGTTTGGGACAAGGTTAGGGGGCAGAGTCGCGTACCTATGTAATTATGTACAATGAAATAGTTGCGACTTGCTCACCCGACTTGTGCTTGTGACCCTATACAAGCTCAAATTATGATCAAATGATTTTGAGCTCATAAAGTTATGTTTACAAATGATTCTAAAGTTTGTCGATCTTTGTTAACCTGTAAAATAAATCTGTGAGAGAAATTCCATTTTTTCCATGTGAAAAAAATGTTGTGGTTGTGTCAAGACTGAACAAATGACCAATAATTGAAGAAATGTCCTTGTGCATGTCTGTGCACAGATACAAAGCAGAAGCTACACAAGCACATTTTTTTTCATATGCAGAAACTTGAATTTGTCCTGCAGATTTATTTTACAGGTCTACAAAGGTTGACTTATGACTACAACATTGCAGATATTTGTGACCATCACTCAACAAGCTCATAACCACTGTGCACATCATGCACATGACTTACCATTTCTTCCTAGTTTCTTCCTACTATAATGTGGACCATGGCGTCCCTATGAAAACTGATTAATTATATTAAATACAACGACTTTCCACTATAGGGCAAAAAGGTAATTTTAGGTAGTTATTCTTTTAGCTATAAAATGTTGACACAATTTAAGGACTTAATAATAAAATAATTACCAGTTTAAACCGCAGTTAGGTAAGAGTGATAATTAATCTCTATTAGTTCATATATAACAACATGGTGACATTCAATAGTAACATAGTTTGCTACTATACATGTGCTCACACTACATTTCTCACCATGAATGTAGTTTATGATACAGTTTTGTTGTAATGTGTTGCAAATGACCCACTAAGTCTGATTAGTGTCTAAAAAGAATCTAACAGTGGGAAATAAAGGTGAAGGAGAATCCAATCAAGGCCTGGTGGTTCAATCACCTTCTGCACCATGCACATCCTCAAAAAGGTGTTGTAGCTTTCTGAGATAGATGATGGGACAGACCTAAAACTCTACTTCAACTTTTAGAGAAGGGAAACCACCTGCCCTCTCATTGTCCAATCAGAGTCAGGTTTCGAAAAGAAGGGTTTGTACCTGTAACTTCAATGTCACTCACTGTGTGGGAACTTTGAGCACTTGAGTTTGACAGTTTTCTGCTCTGTATCTGTTTACAAATGTTGATAAAGCACTTATTTTACAGTACCACAGCTTTACCTCATCACTGATATTCAACAAAAATATTACTACCTTTTCCCCTAAACAATATTAAGGATATACTTCAATTATATTCATTAGTTTTAATCATGAAAGTGATTCATCTTCCCGATCAAAAATGATCTCTGAGAAATCCGCTGTACTGACCTGGATTTCACATGGGATGAGAGTTTATTATCTGTCTTAGAGCTAGAAAACCTCAGTTCAGGATACTTCACACACAACACAAGGGTCACCAATAAAATATCCATTAAATGTTGTAAGTGACAAAGTCATTTTTTAAATGAATTCCCTTTAATTAAGAGTTATTGGGGGCAAATAAACTAATGCAGCTGATACAATGTCATGGTCTAAAAACATTGTCAGTCAGGTTACCGAAGTTATACGGCTGAAATTAGTTTGAGTCACTGGGGTAATAAGTTCCTTGCTCACCCTTTGTAGTGTACCACCGAATGTGTCCCAACCAGATAATAACATCAGATAAAGATTTGAAACATTATGCCTCATTATGGTGTACGAAATGGTCTCACAGAAAGACAGTGTTGCATGTTTCCAAACACTGACCCAACTTTTCTGGGCCACAGGATTAAGTAATGTCATTAATTCTTAAATGGGTTGTGCACTCCTTTAAATGCACAATCCATGATCATATAGAGTGGTATATCTGGTAGGAGCATCTGGTATGTAAAGCAACAGACCAAAATTACAAACATTAACGTCATTACAGAAGCCTATAGGGAACTTTATAAAAATTATCATGCAAAGTTGAAATGAAAATGTAATTTTCCACTCATGTATGTGTTCTATGATTTCACTGGATGAAAGTATTTAATTGTTTAACCTTCTGTCGACTTTGATCAATATGCTCTTTTCCTCTCATTATAAAATGAATTTCTAATCCGGGACAGACACAACTACGTGACGTTTGAAGTCCCGGCGAAAAGCAAACGGACTACAACTCCCGTTAAGCCAACGAGCGGATGGACCATAGTGCGCAGGCGCAGAGCAAACGGTCGCGCGGAGAATTTGAGTTTGGTTTGAATGGCTGAAGACGGAGCGACGCCGCAGTGTTTTGCCTTAAGGTTTTAGCGATGTAGAAATGGCAGCAAAGCTAAAGCTCTCGGCGCCGTCGGATTCAGACCCAGCGCCTCTAACCGACCGGTCGGTGTCGAGCCGGAGCAGCAACAGGAGCCTGAGAGTCGCCGAAAAGGAGAGAAGGAAAAACGAGGCGGAGGATCCGTTTGTTCTGGCCCTGAAGTACTTCACTGACGGTGGGTGGGGGCCCGGACAGACACCGAGCCGGGGGGCCACAAAACATGGTGGCGTTAATGTCACCAACGGTGCTAAGTGTCAACCGGAGAGAGATTAGACAGAGAGACACGAAAAGCCCAGAAGAAACCCATACCCGAGTTCATGTTACTTTCTCCGTGGGTTTTTAGGTCGTAGCTTTTATTTTCTGGTTGTAAGAGCCTGGGTCTGAAAATCATCACGAAACAACGTTAGCTACAAAAACCTTTCTTTCCGTTTCTTTGTCGGAGGTGATGCCAAACTAAACTTAATATCCTTTGAAATCCGGACTTTCAGTCAGACAAAACATTTGTATGTATCAAATTAGTATAAAGGATTATTTCCGTTTTGATAATTTCTCCACTGAAGTCTGTTGTTTGATGTAAACAAGACCATGTTTAGTTTTCTAAATATTTTACCTTAGGTACAGTTCATGTGAATCTTTGGACAGGATGCTGGAGTTTTATTGTTAGCTTGCCTATTACTGCCTTATTAAAAATATTAAACATAATACATATTAAACATAATGATACACTTTCCCATTAATATGTTTCCAATTAAAACATATTAATGGGAACTTTAAAAGAGTTTGTACTTTGTTGCTGACAGATAAGTTCTGATGTGAAGTTGTGCCTCCCTCCTGTAGTTGAAGCAGGTACCCCTGTGATTGGCAACGATGAGTTTGAGAGGAACCTGGTGCTGGTGGAGAAGGTGGCCTACAGTAAAGGACTCTCCCCAGAGGCCATTTCTGTTATGCTGGAGTTTGCCATGAGCGTCCGTATGGGTAAGTCAGTCACGCAGCAGCACCAGTGCACTGGGTTTTACCTTATTAATCATTGAATGTCTGTCCCATCACACACCAAGCGACACAGATTGGACAAATGACCAGTTTACAACAGGGTGAGCAACTGGCACAATATTAATCACGTCTGAGTCAATTTGATGCCAACACGATTCACTTGTGTTCACAATGGTAATCATGGAGCTCCCATTTTGCTAGAAATGTAATGCCATCAGGCACACGTGTTTTACGTCTCATTGTTATGGTTTGAGCTCATATAATTCGCACAGTTGTGTCACAACATGGCACAAAAAAAAATTGTCTTTCATTCTTCTTTAAAGTGTAGGAATACCTTTGCAAAGCAGAAAGTGTTTGGTAATATATTGAACATGGAGCATATTTTACCGCCAGTCCTAAGATTTCCATCCTCACACTGATTTTGTTTCTGTGAATTTCGCTGTATAGGGACAAGTCCATGTGTCCGGGTGCTGAAATGCCTGATACCAAACACCGTGGTTCCACAAGAGGCTGTTGTTCGTGCGGTGGTTTGGCTGGGTGTTGGCAAAATACCCATTAGCACTCAAGTAAGTACGAATAATTTTGATTGTCACTCATAAATATTTAAACTTTATTAGACAAACTTGATGGATAGCAGCCAGTCAGTTTTTAACTTGATTTTGAATCTTGATTTGAATCCTTTGAAACCATTTTCAGATATGAGTCGTTTTCAAGCATGTTGGTTGGAGGAGACATGTTATCACCTCTCAAAGAACAATTATATTATTGTAATTACAAAGTTTACAACATTGATTATTTCCTACTTTTGCTCTGTGCTCACTTTCATTAGCACAATAAACCAATTAATAAAAAAACAAACAAGTAGCTTCTTTTAGTTTTTGATATGAGTGTTTGTTTACCTGCTTGGCATTATGTTTTCTGTCATTGCTAAGACTGTATCATAGTTAATCCATATGTATGTACAATATTCAGGTTCTATTCATCAAGTGGGTGTTGACTGTATTTGACATGATTGATGCAAAGGACCAACTTCGAGCTGTCTATGGCTTCATCTTCAGCTTTGTCACAGAGGAAAACCTGGTATGTGTGCCGATGATCTTTGTATTGTGAGATGTTTAGAAAAATCTAAATTCTACAGTATAATACGCATTTTCACTTCACAAAAGTTGGTCATTTAAACCAGAGCTATAAAAATAAGACTTAAAAGGCAAATATCTCTTTGTTTATGGAAGCTGTGTCTGAGCAGAGACTTTGTATGAAAATGTGTAAATAAAGGTTAATTCTGCTTGGATGGAAAGACAGATAATGGTTTTATGTGATTTGTGCCTGCTGTTAATCCATTAAGGAGCAAAATGCCTCGTAACCAGGGCCCTGTTTTAAGGAGCTGTATAATTACATTGCTAAAACCAAAAATCCTTTCAAATCTGAAACTGAAAATGACCTTCAATCTGCAAAGTCATCCAGATGGTTCCAGGAAACTGCTTCTTGGACGAGGCCCTAGACTTTTAGTTTTTGTGATGAAATTACCTCTTCACTGTAATATGATATGGGATCCACTGAGCAACAGTTGAGATGTGAAGTCATTATTTTTTGTCACATTTTTTCAGTGTCCTTTCATCTGCCATCTGTTGTACCTTTTGACCAGAAAGGAAAGTGGTAAGTTAAACATTTTCACTCCTGAAACATAATCTGCAATTCTACTGTTATTTTCCCTATTTTCTCTAGTTTAATCTGTTATTTTGTCCAATTCACCGCTTCTGAGATTTACTGACGACTTCACTATTTTTTCATTGTAGTGCGGGTCTTCAGAGTCAGGAAGCTGCTCGAGCTACAGTCTAAACTGGTAAACATCCTCCTGATTTTAATTATGTACTTAATGGCCTTTTATCAACACATTTTCTACGCTCTGCGCATGGTTCCACAAACAGTTACCATTTTCATTTTGCCGGTTATTGTTGTAGTTTGCACTACTAGGAAACATTGATCGAAATGAAGGTGTTGAGTACAAAATGTATCTTGTCTTTCCTCAGGGAAGGCAGCCGTTCCTCCTGCACCTGCTGTCACTTTACAAAGTGTTCTGCCCTGAACTTGTGACACTCTCTGTTCCATCACGAATGAGGGTTTGTACAAAGACTGTGCAATTAATGCTTCTACATGTGACCATATGACCATCATCCATGAAGCATCAACGAAACTGACTGTTTTCTGTTTTCTGACAGAGTGGGTTTCGGAATCACAATTCCCCTTGGAAATCAGCGTTGATAGCTGTGCAGAAGAGGAACAGTTCCCAGGCTGCTTCCAGCACTAGTCTGCCCTTGACAATTAAAGATAAGACCAGCTCTAGGAAAAGGGTATGTATGTCTATTTATGTTTTTATGTGTACTGCTTACTGTATTTGAAATCACTACTGCTACAGTACAGGTTCTGGCATACATTCATCAGCCCCACCTTTGCCATGGCATTCACCTCTACATGCTATAGGTGAAACTGGTTATTGTCATTCTCTGCTTTCTCATGGTGTGATAATATTAATTGATATTAATGAAGTGAAATGGCCAGAAGATTATTTCAAGTATAGGGATGCAACAAATTTTTCATTGAGTAATCTGCTGATTATTTCCTAATTAATCTAAATATTAAAATATTTAAATTGGAGAATGTGGTATTTATACTTCAAAAATGGACAACAGTTATTAATTCTTTATTTTTGCAAAGTACCAGATTTATACAGGTGAAAAGATTAGTTGATGAATTGATTAGTTGAACGACAGAAAATTCAATCAGTTGATTTACTTTTCAAGCATAAATAACAAGAATTTGCTGATTTCTGCATCTTTTTTGTGAGGATTTGCTGGTTTATCTTTGGGTTTTGGACTGTTGATCAAACCAAATAAAATATTTCCCCAATTTCCAAATATTTCATAGACACAGAAGAAAGAAATATGATATTTAAAGCTAGTTGTAGTTGTACAGTGCAGTATTTGCATTTAATCTGTTCCTCATGATGTAAATCTTTTTAAAGTTATAGTGCCTTTGTTTATTGTCCTTTTTTAATGTGATTTATTTCTCAGAAACACTGCCACCTGGAAATTCCGGTTTTGAGTTCTCTAGTCAATGAACAGGCTCAGACGGAGCTGTCCTCCAGCAGAAAGGTCCTCCCCCTGGTGCAGCTCCACTCCTTGACTCAGCTGCTGGAAAACATGCACTGTATAGAGGTGATGCCTCCCAGGAAAAAATGTCTGGGTTATACATCCACAGGGTGCTGACACTGGGGCTGCCCCTGCCCCTGCCCTCTTTTGCTTCTTCCTAGTATTTAGAGTGCACCTGGGCTGGGTACAGACGGAATATCATTTAAGCACTAAGCACAAAGATCATCAATTATTAAAGCAGCAGAATAAAATGTGCCAGTTTTTCATACCAAAAGGGTTCATAACTGTAGTCCATTTAGATTGTGATATATTCTCATAGCCACTGGGTGGTGCTGTGCCACTGCTATAATTTTGTCTGTTCATATATGTTAGGCCATTTACAACGTTGTCCTAGAGAAACCACAGCAGAGTTGGCCTGGGGCTGTAATTAGTTCATTAGATTAAAGCATAAACCAGTGTCATGAGCACCTTGCTTTTGTTGATGTTTTTTTTAAATAAAAATAGACGTTGCTCATTTTGCAGATATCTGTCCTATATGATCAAAAAAAAAAACTGAGATGGGATATATTTGAGTAATGCATTAGTTACAAAGCAAATGGTCATTTAAAGAGCCCTCTCCATAAATGTCTATTGCCCTGCAGATTCAGTGACCTGATAAACTAATATAAGTCATTTTAAATGGCTTGCAGACTTTTATGCGTCACGCTACATAAATTCACCCCTTTCATTGCCTGCAAAACCAACATGAGCAATAAAGATTTTGGATGGCATCAACTGTGTTAATAGCCAAGAAAGATGTACTTTGCCATGTGTTAGAAAAGACATCAGAGTACAATCGCACTCGTAAAACTATTCCACAAAGGCATTGACACAGCATCAATGGCTATTTCCCTCAACTCCTGCTCTCCTGCTGTCAAGAGCAGAATGGTGCTTTCTCAGTTTAATAATGCAGTGGCTCCATAATTATTGAAGAGCTGAGCTGTGTCCATTCACAGTCTTCTCAGTTTAATTTATTTATTATACTGACAAAAGTATCCATATTGTGTGGCAGCTGTTCATGCACAGTAAAAGGCTATATAAACTACAGAGTGTGATGGAAGAAATGTCCCAGTGCTGACATTATGGGGATTAGAGTTATTACTAGGTACTATTAAATTAGCTCAGTAGCGGGTTGGTTGCCCACTCAATGAAAAGACATAAGAATTAGTTGATTCTTATTTTTAAACAGGGAAACATATTGATCTGAAACCAATTTGAGATCAGTCTCATAGATCAGCTTTTTGTGTCTTTTTAAAATGTGATATTTGACTTCGCTATCAAAGTTATGTGGTAATATGATTTTTACTTTTTTTTTTAAACTACCTCTTTTACTCTTCTCTGTGCTGCCTTCTTAATTTAAGGATATTTGATTATTTGAGCATCTCAATCATACTTTTCATGTGTTTCCTATTTCCTAATGTTACCTGCTTACCAGCTGCCTGCTCAGATGGGCTCACTGCTGGGTTCCAGTTTGGCACTGCAGTACCTAGACTGTGTACAGGACGAGTCTGCCCTCCTACGCCTCAACTTCTGGCTTGGCTACGCTCTCCATGAAGGTAAGAGCGTGTGTTTGTGTATGAGAGGGGTGTTATCTTTTATGACTCTCCTATCAGGAAGTTGCATCTAAAGCAAACCTGACCTTGAATTGAACCACAACATGTTACCTAGTTGGCATATCAAAGGGGTTCTTTGAGAGAGGGTTTAAAAAAAGACTGGGGGGAGGTCTCACGGTATTAAGATGCAGTACATCTGAAAGCTTTAGATTTTTTTTTTTTTTTTTTTTATTCCCTTGACTTTTTCACTTGCTAAATACCTCTTTTGCTTGCTCTGTTAAGAATTTTTCTTCTGTGGCGATGGAGGAGGCTCTCAGACTTCAGAAGAAGCACTGCAGTTTTTGGACAAGTTGCTTACCTCACAGCACTTTCTCCAGGTAAGCCTCGGCTCTCAAGCCCTGATAACTAACTCTCTAGTACCGCACATCTGTCACTCACTATCTTACACTCACTACATCTGCTCTCATGTGCTTAATTGACATCTGCTGTCGGATTAAGATTTAACATTGTTTTCAATTTTCCATGTTTCTCCATCAGGAAGCGTTTTCCAGTTCAGAGGCTTTCCTATACAAGTTTCTCAGTGTTTGGGATGGCTCCCTCCTCCGTCCACAGATCCTCAGTCTGCTGACCAACATTCCCGTTGTACCGAGTTCCCGTGAGTTGTGGTTTGCCACTGTTGTTGACCTTATCCTCTGCCTTTTTCAGTTTTTTCTCTTTGTCTGTCTCTGTAAACCATAAATGTGCACACGATCTACACTCATGTTCCCATGTTAGAAAGGCCCCTTATTGTGTGGCATGTACTAGGAACTGTGAGTGCAGCGCATTTAAATAACTTTAAAATTTATATGATTTTTATCGCCCTCACTTCAGAGATCGGACGGCTTCTGTTTGAGCCCCTCATGCAGCTCTTCTTCACATCGTCGCTGTTTTTCAAGGTAGGTTTTCCTCTGATTTTGCTGCTGCTCTGCTTGAATTATAAATCCTTCTTCTACAATTTTATGGAACATATGCAGTATATAATATTTATAACACCTGTTATGGGCCATGATTAGTTTAGTGTTTAAACTCTTGTTGTTTGGTGACTTTCCTCCATGTTTGCAGTGTGGACTGATGGAGTGTCTAAACAATATGCTGTTGAAGTGGCTGACCTGGCACTCAGTGTATGCTCTGGAGGATGACTTGGACATCAGCCTCAACAGCCACACCTCCATGTGAGTCTCACAGCTACTTTCTGCTTGTTGTTTGTGCCCAGAGCATAAACAAGCAATATACCTGAAACACTTTGTGAATTTACTTAAGAGCATAAGGGTTATGGCTCTTAAAGCTTTTACTTTCAAGCCAAAAATGTCTTCTCACACCTCAGTTCTTCCAGTTATAATAAATACCTTCAGGTGTTGGCTCAGTTTTACTCACTCTGGGTTAGTATAATGAAAAGAAATCCTATTATAGGTATCTCAGTTGACATTTTAGTTCAAATTAATAATTCTATGAATATTAGCAACATTTTGGGCAACTTTTTATGCTGTCCCATGAAATCCTGACTGAAACGCTCACACTGGTCTATATTTTCCTTTATAATATTAATTTAGGCCATCTATTATCCACCAGCAGCCAAAGTAGCTAAGGTAGAATTCTGTATTGATGTGTTGTGTTTTGAACCCATTTATTCATCTTATCTTTTAATTGATTTTTTTTGGAGACCTAAGCAGTCCCAATATCCAGTTAAATGGTTTACTCAGTTTCCAAATGGTGGGGTGGAGCTAGTGTCAGTTATGTTCAAATACCTGGGCTTCATCATTATTGACTCCTCACATGTATAATCCCCCAATAAATGAATCCAGTAAGAGGAGAGATCAATTTTTATTCAGTGCCATTTACAAGCTCACCTCTGATAATTATAAATGCAGATATAATTGATTGTGTGTTTGTGTACTCTTTCTCACATCAGTCTTGATTCAGTGTTTGTCCTGTGTAATGTAGTGAGCTACTGTTTTAACTTATTTTGGACCTTTTCTTCTATCAGAGGCCTGAGTCACTGAGTATTGCTCCATTGGGCAATTTAGATGACTAGTGTGACAAATTCATCATTTAAGTGTTTGTCCTTTTGTTAGAATGTGAATCTGACTCTGCTTTGCCCTTTTCCCCAGAAACATGACTCTGTCAGGGTTCAAGGATTCAGTGATGGAGCTGATTCACTTCGCAGGTCGGCTGGCGTCTGTGGGCCTTCAGCTTGAAGGCTGTCATTCTCTCTTCCTCAGCTTCATCCTGGACTTCTATGAGACGGTAAATGAGCAGATCCCCTGCGCTTGAAGATGTATATTACTTATTATTACTTGAATTGGATGTTTGACCTTCACTGTGTAGAATGGTATATATGTAGACTTTGACACTAGATGTTTTCATATCTTTCTGCTGATGGGGAAAAGATTCTCTGTGGGAAACTGAAATCCCACTGAAGTAGGAAATGTCTTTTGTCCAGCTGAACAGTGAAACTTTTGATATGTAAAATAATTGCAATTTTATAGATCCTCAGATTTTCAATGGAGGAGGAGTTGATTATTTAGCCACGGTAATTTAACACACATTATTCAAAACTGTATTTTTTATTTGTCTTTAACCATGTCCGGAGGGGGTTCATTAACCATGCAAGGGCCTCACTGCGATAAAAAATATTTAGTCATTAGTAGCACACACAACATAAAACATAAATGTTACAAAACATATAAGAACTTGAAATGAATCAGACAAAATAGGAAAAAAATATCAAATGGGTTAGGGCATAAGGGAAATGTAAGATTGATAAATACTGTATACTATCATAAGGAATACAAACAGCTATGCAGTGAATTACAAATTCTTAACACATAAAATTGATAAATATAAACAGACTGCTCTGACAGTTACAATCTATTCTAATAATATTCCAACCAAATAAACAGTTAGACCAGTTTGCCTTCAGTTTTAGAGAAAATGCTTTTAAAAGGGAAAGTTTAGGGAAATATTTTCAATTTTTCTCTGGGTGATGAGTAGATTGACACTCCTGTTATATCTGTACTTTAAATGTCAGCAGTCAGCTAACCTGATCTAAGTATAGTAAACGGGGGGGAAACAGCTACAATGGCTCATTCTGACGGTAAAAAAAAAAAAAAAAAATCCTCCTCTAACGCTCGCTAATTAACAAAAAGCTGAGTTGTAAAAATGTCAATTTGTTATTTTACATGAGGATTATCTGCCGAAGTATTGCTTTGCCGGCGTCAGTTGCTTGGCAACTTCCCATAAAGTTTTATCTCAGGAGCATCAGATGGAGCTTTTTAAGGCTCCTTTTATTGCTTGGTACATACCTTAACAACTGAGTAAGACTTGACTGGGATCTACTGCTTGTATAAGCAGTAGATCCCAGTTTTTCTAACAGACAAAAAAAACAGGTAGGATCCCAAGAATAGTGACATATAGCAGCACTTTTATCAAAGATCCGCTCCATGTTTAAGTATCTACTCATCACTTTGCGGATTTTTACTATCTCCCACCTTTCCTAGGTCTGTGACACATTTCTCAAGTATGGGCTCCCCCTCGTGGTGATGCCCCCACCTGGAGTTTTTTACCCAGCCCTGTTTTCACCCGACCCTGTCAGTGTGGACCGAATGGCCTACATCATGTACAGGTGAGGACTCTTCTTCACCATGTTGCATTCTGCCATAAGCTTGTCTCAATGCATACGTTAGCTGCTCTCTTCATGCAGTATGTCATATGCTTATTCATATTTGATGACAGAACAGAACGGGAATCAAATGGCTTCATTGCACTTACACGGTGATGTATTA
Organism: Rachycentron canadum; assembly: GCA_038496675.1. Taxonomy (NCBI): domain Eukaryota; kingdom Metazoa; phylum Chordata; class Actinopteri; order Carangiformes; family Rachycentridae; genus Rachycentron; species Rachycentron canadum. The sequence continues at coordinate 2,566,557 of CM076655.1, forward strand.
TTTATGATAATGAGCGGTTAAGAGGCAATACACTTAAGCCCTCTTCTCCTCTTTATGTAGAATTCAAGCATCATTTATAACTCTGAGCTTTAATAACACAAATCCTTACCCTGTCGGCTAATTGACTACACCCCAGGGTTATGAAATAATTTTACCAAAGTGTAAAAATGCCATGGCAAAAGAGAACTAGAAGGTAATAGCATAATATTTTTTGAGCGACCCACAGAGAGCAAACTGTTCTGCAGAAATAGTTGGTGGCAGAGGTCATTGGTCTTTAACCACTTCTTTTTTGTTCAGGTACAAGGTGAATTTGACATCAGCCAAGACTCAAGAAAAAGTCACAGAGGTAAAATCAAATGACTTGATTCTTGTTATACACGTCTGTAAATGAAACATGCTGTGATTTGCATTGAAGTGATAATGCGTTAATACATTTTGGTCCATTGCACCAATTACTTGGCAAACCATGTGGGGGGACAATCCTTTTAATATTAGCCACTGACTTGAGAAGAGATGCATATATTCATTTTGAATGCTTTTCTTCCTATTACATTTTCATGTTCGGTTTGTAGATTCTACTGCCCTCTAAAATTACTTGTTGTTTGTGCAGCTTTTGATTCGCTGTGCTAGTTTTTATAAAGTTCACATATCTCAGTCCAGCTCTTTAGGAATCCACAAGCATCCACCTAACTTTAATACCCTCTCAGATGAGGACTTCAAAAGTTGTTGATTTTAATACAGCTGCCACCGCAAGCTTTGAATTTACAAGTACATGTCAGGCAGCCAGTACGCTCCCTTGAAAATGTCAGTGGCACTTTTTATTAGGAGGTATAGACTTAGTAAATGGCATGCAAATTAATCAGCACAGCAAAGTCAAATGTGAAATGATCTAAAGATGTGGGGAGTGTTTTAGTTAGACCTTGTCTTTCTTTCTCCACTTTCTTTTCTCTGATTCTGTCGGTTCCTTTGATTTGTTTTTTTCAGCAGGCCTTTCACATCAGCCGCCAGACGTTTCGTGAGTTCAATCACTACATGGTTGTCATGGTCAACTGCCTGTGGAACTCCAAAATGTTTCAGCCAGGTATGGGTATACAGCTGGGAGAGGAGCTGCTCCTCAAGACCAACGTACCACAATACTGGACAAGTTTCGACCTGGTCCACCACCCTGCTTTCCTGAGCTACGCTGTCGACTTTCACCAGCGGGTGAGTGCTGATCATTTAGGGTCTCTTTGATTTCTGTCTTATAGAGGTATATCTGTGTACTTTTTAAACGAAACCTGCACCAAAGCATGTGCTTATTTTCAAACTATACGAGACACTTGATTTATCAGTGTGCAGCCAGTTTGTACAGTTCAGTTAATAGACTTACAGGCAAGACAAGGAGACAAATGTGGTATTAATGTATCTCTCCTAGAAGATACATTAATACAGAAAGACATTTTATTATTAATGGGAGCTGCATGAGACATGGTTTTCATCATGTTTAATAATACAAGCACCTTTTTTTGGGTTTGGTCAAAGTGCAACATCCTGCAGTGATCTTTTGAGATTTAGCAGGGTGGGCTGACAATGAATATTAATGCTCTCTTTATCAGTGTTGGCCTGGGAGAAAGGACATGGACCTCAATTCCATAAAGGTATGAAGCTTTTCATTTCTGCATTTATAATAGATGTCACACATAGTTAGTTATGCATCATGTCTCAAAGATTAAGAGACATTTCTTTGATCACAAAACTCTATATGTATTTAATGTGACTGTGTGTTTCAGCATTCCAAGCCGTGGGGCTGGTACCTGGAGTACCTGTACAGTCAGGGATATGACGGCCTTCAACAGGTCGTCCCAGCCCCGTAGCCAGAGGAGACTTTGAGGATATGCATCTCACCGCAGGCCGGCCATTTTTTCTGTCTTTTCTCGTTAAAAACATCGGGAATTGAAACGGAATATTTCTGTTTCATTTCAACAATACTGTTGAATGGAATTCAGGGATAAGCTCTTTTTTTTCTCTTTTTTTTTTTTTTCTCCCCCCTGCACCTGAGCGACCCTGCACCTGTTGTATCACAATCCTTATGCAAGATTCACAATCTTTTGTCAATGTTGTTTTCTTGCTAAATCAATTTAAGCTTTTTGCCTAAAACATCAGTGTTACAGTTGGGCTCATAAAATATTTGCCACATAGTAAATCACATCCTGGCAGCAGCATTGACACTATATCAACAAAACCACATGACAGTATAAAAATTGACTATTTAGGGTGAAATAATCACAAAGTCATAACTCCAGAAAAAAATCACACTTTAAATGCTGCTGTTGGTTAAAAGCTGAATACAAAATTTATTTTCATGCTTGAGAGGCTGTGTGAATCCAGTCCAAACCACCCTGCCACAACAGATCAATAGGCCTAACTTAGGTTATTATGGGTGACTGGGAGAGTGGGGTCTAACAAGACAGGCAGGTTGCTACATATCTAGTTCTGCTATGAATGAGAATGGCGTCTCTGTGTGCAGTTCCACCTTACTGCCAGGCACATCAATCAACAGTCAGTGTGAAATTTCCACAGTACCCACAAAGACTTCACACACTGCAGTGGAGGCAATAATTATTAATAGGTTGCTTTTTTTTCTTCCTACTTGAAAATACATTTTTGGAGATGGTGGGGGAAGTCAGGGTGGACACTGAACCCCAATACTCTTCTTTGGCGATGGGCCCAGTTCGTTGAGAGCAACATCCACTAACAGCTGACAACAGGCGACAGGCAGGGCGACAGGCTGTACACACAGCTGAGGTAGATGCTCAACTCAGTGGAGAGGAAAAACAACCACTTGCATCTTACTCATTTTTTAAAAGACTTGTACATATTTAATCTCCTTCTCTTCCAAGTGAGCTACTTGCAAATGATCTGAGTATGTTTTTATGTACATAGATGTATCTGTTTTTATTGTTTTTTTTTTTTTTTTTGCTTTAAGTCTTGTCCATTCAGCGTTACTGCTCAGCTTGAAACAGTGTCAGTAGTTTTTTCAAGTTCAGTGAATACATGTTTAACAGGAAACATGCTGTCTTTGTTGCAAAAAAAAAGCTACTAAAACTAAAGGAGGATCATTTTTTACACTCATTTGTGAGGTTGGTGAGAGAGAGCCACTAAATTTTTGACATTGCAGAAACAATACTTATTCTATAGTATCTTGTCATGAAACATGAAACATGTTGACAAGATACCACAGAATAGAAGAAGCAAGAGTTGAAATGATTCTTTTTCTGTATTTCTCTCTTTTTTTCTTTTTTTTTTTTTTTTTGCAATAAATTCAGAGCTTCTTTGTTTAACATGAACACACCGACCTTGAACCAGATTCTCCATTCAAAATGCATCCTGTAGCTTACCGTTGAAGTTTGTGTTATATTCTTGTACAGCTTGCCATCTACAGAACCTCACTCTTGCACATTGCTGAAAATAAATAAGTGTAAGACTTTTACTGTTGAGGTGAATAAAATCTGGTGTTTCTTATTAATATTTTGCTGCAGTACATCTCTGCTTTGCAGGCGAGTAGCTTGGTTTAGTCATAACCTCAACCTGAATTTTTTTTTTTTGCCAAATGGCATCAGTTGCTTGAGAACCTGTTACATGGATAGATATTGTTATGTGGTGCTGTCAGATGCTCTGCCATCTGGAAAACAGCATTTTACTTTAATTGAGGGACCCATCTGGATGGTTAATAGGCCTCTGGGTTCTTGGTTATGTTTGATAGCGCTGGGTGAAATCACACAGGTTCATCTAGTGATCAGTTTTTTTCCATGACGCACTAACATGACTGAGAACGTATTCTGTTGTTTATATTGTGTATATTGTCCTGATTCAATAATCCCAGTGTAGTTTGGAGGAGACACAACAGACACAGCTTTATGCCACTTCAAGCTCTGTCTCCCAAAGTGATGTCCACAAATGAATGAATAATAAGTCACTAACATTGGTCTGTAACTATTGCTTGTATTATTCAATTATCTTGCCTTTTTCCAGTAATTGATTCATTTTTTTTAAATCTGAAATTTCAAAAAATAGTGGAAAAGGCATCCACAAACTTTAAGTACCCAGAGTTACATCTGCAAATGTTTTGTCTTGTCCAAATGTTCATTATTCAACGTGTGAAAAGATGAAACAATGTTTAAGATTTTGCTTAGTTAACTTTCCGTTGCTCCACCACTTTACACTGTTTTTCGAATTGAAAAGGCTGTTTGTCAGTGAGGGTGAGTTCAAAGAAATCATTTTCATCATTCCCTGTTTTTTATGACCTCAAATAACCCTCATGTCAAAGTGTTGCAGATTATTTTGGGATGTGTTGATAACAAATAAGCAGCCAGAGCTCAAAAAAAGAGCACATCACGGCCTTATTTTTAGGTGTTGGATGCTTTATGCAAGTTTTCACTCCGCTGTCAAAATGATTCAGAGTTGCAGAGGAGATGTTCTCTCAGCCTTGAGCCAATTTCCATCCTGACAGGTTTTTGGACGGTTCCCCTCTGAGCAGTGACTTCTGAGCCGCCCTCCTGCAGCTTCTCCGCGACGCACCCGAGCCACGGAAGTTTCCTCCTGGTATTTTTTTTCCATTATAGCCTCCTCCAACTCCGGCTGATGATATTCTTTGGGGGGACGGTTCAACCCAGCCGACGAGCCACCCCGGACGTGCGTCGTGGCGCAGATGTGAACGAGCGGAGCCTCCTTAAAGAAAGCAGCCTCTCTCTGTCTGATGTCAGCGTCAGAGGCTCAGACTCCGCCGCCGGTGCCGCGCTGCGCCGCTCCGCCGATTCAAACCTCCATCTGCGCTGCTGCTCTCCTCACTTTTCTCCAGCTCATGCCTCGTCTGCATTCACAGGAGTAGCTTGTCCCCGTCTCCTCTCCAAACCCATTCAACAGAGCTGTCCCAGTCACCTGAGGCTTTGCCACCTGAGCCAGATCCTCGCCTCAGGGGGCAGAAAGGTAAGGCTGATGTTCAGCGCCGCTTCTTTATGTGTTTACAGCAGGGCAGGGTTTTTTTTTTTTGGCAGGAGCCGGTTCACCTCACATCCAGGGCGAACACCGGGAACACGGTGTGATAGTGTGACGGGCTCCTTCATCGCCCTTTGGTTACTCGTGTGGATTTTGAGATGGAGGTTGTGGCTGTTGTGCTGCAGTTAGGACACCGTGCACGGTGCCGGACACAGTTTTCAGCTGGGGTTTTATGCAAAAACCAGCCGACATGTGTGTGACTGATGCGTTTTGCCCGGTGAGCTTCAGGGTAACTACACCGAGTCTGTCTGTGTGAATGTGTGCGTGTCTCCGGCCGCGGGAGACGCCGGTAACAAAAGGTGCGCAACTGGACGTGTTTGGCAGCATCTGGAAACAGCATCTCCGTGCGTTTACGGTGCACTTCTCTCTGCTCGTTGTCCTGAACAACTCTCACCGCACAGACTGCGCATCCTCTCATTCACTAATTGCGGGGGTCTGAGCGAAGTAGTTGTGCGGACGCGGATTGAGCGTGCGCCCCAGTGTGCGCCTGTTTCGTGGAGCCCGGAGGAAAAACACTTCTGTCAGACCTTCCCCTGTAAGTTCCCCCCCAAGTCTTGTTTCTTGCAGGGGAAAAAATGGGAGCATTTACCGGGTGCTTTTCTGCCTCATCAGTTTATGAGGGTGGGGGCTGAAGTGTGATGGCAAACTGTGGTGCTGAGCCGGATTAGAACAGCTACAGCCCACGGTGTGCGTCTTATGCCCCAACATTCCTTTTTCTTTACTTTTTCTTTTTTTTTTTGGGGGGGTGGGGG